>JAUAMA010000005.1:36117500-36428136 GCA_030819835.1 Acmispon strigosus | reverse complement strand
AAGCAAATCAACCAACAAACAATTAAGTCACATCATTCTTCTTTCGATTGTCACCCCAACAATCGATTTCAGAATGCAACCACCCAACAGCTCTGGTTTTCTCAACCAAAGCTCTGATACCACAAATGTAACACCCCAATTTTGGGTTGAGGGTTACATGGTAAAAACGCGGAAATTTAAAACCTCTCAGAAAACCACTCAATTTTCAAAAGAGATTTCGTCACTCACAAATTCTTATTAATAATATAAGTAATAATTTCCCCATAAATAATAATTACTACGCGGAAGCGAAAACGAGGAAAATATTACAAAGTAAATGCTCAACAGCGAGCCCAAAAAAATAAACTAAAATAGCGGAAAATCTAAAGACATCAATCGTCTTCTTCAAATTTCTTCCACGATTCCGCTGCGCACTCTGATTCCGTAAAGCTTCTTCAAGAGACAACGATCAACACCCTGTCTATTTTCTGGCGTTAAGCGCCCAAACACAAACAGAAAGGGTTAACTCGAGAACAAACAACAATTACCAAACAACATGTTGAAGGGAAATTACATAAGTGTCAACAACACCTTCAACAAATATTCTCATTTCCTCATGTACAACATCACAACCCATGCTTATGATTCCTCAAATGCAACTACAAGTTATGGCATGATCACATGGGACTAAAACCCATCTCATCACCCTTAACCACGATCCCATGGGACTAAAACCCATCTCATCGCTCTCAGGCACGATCACATGGGACTAAAACCCATCTCACCGCCATCAGCCCCAAAAATAATGCATATGCCATGCCAACATGTTCAACATCAACATGAATCAACAATTACAAAATAATCACCCTCATATTCATCACATCATAATCATCAATCTCAAATCCAACATGTAATATTCACTGATAATAATCCCAGCATGCATCACAATACCATTCATCTCATCATCACAAACATAGAGTAATTTACAATCATCAAGGCGTAGTAAGCACCACTGACTCTATCTAGACCCAGAGTTACCCTTACCTTTTAATCCTTTGCTTGGTCTTGTCCTTCAACCTAAAATGATAAAACATGTCCACAATCATCAACAATCAAGGAAAAGACCAGAAACCGATTTTACAAGAATTAAACTCGAAACTAGCAAAACAGCAACTTGCTGTCAGGGGCCTAGCGCCCCAGCGTTGGCTTCCAACGCTCAAGCGTTGGGTCCCTGTCTGGCAACACGAACTGGGCAGAACCTCAACGCCCAGGCGTTAGGAGTCCAGCGCTCATGCGTTGGCTCCCTGCCAGAAACCCTAAAAACCATGTTTTTCACCCGAAACTCCATTTTTAACCAATTCCTTTCAAAACTAAAATTCTTCCATGATTACAATCCATATCAAGACCTAATAAACAAGTTTCTTCCCCAAAAATCCAAAGGTTCCTAATTTCACAAAAACTCAGAAATTAGAAAGGATTGATCACTTACCGATAAAGCTAACCTCAAGGGTTCCTGAGAGAGGGTTAGAGAGAGAGTTAGAACACCACAAGAAGAGAAGAGAGTCGACTCCAAGCAGCACCAAAGTCCAGCAACACTCCAAAGGATTCAGCTCTAGAGTTCTAGGTTTCTCTAGCAAAAACTTCTGTGTGATACAAGCAAAGGAGGCCAACACTCTTAAGCTTTGAGTTTTCAGCAACTAGAGGGAGAGAGAAGGAGGAAGAGCACGAAATTTCTGAACCAAGGACTCTATAAACTCAGAATTTCACCCCTCCTCAACACCATTAAATCGCCCATTAACTCACCATTAATCAAATATTCAAATTCTGCATTTATATCTCATTAAACTCCATTACTACCTTGTTTAAATTTCAAATTCAAATCTGATTGTAACTCCTATTAAACTCCATTTAAACCCATTTATTTCTCATTAATCTCATGTCTCATTTCAAATTCGAAATTCAGCCTTTAACCACCAAAAATCTGATTAAAATTAAAACATACCTCACTAGGATTCGAGCTCAAGCCTTGCCAATCAATTGCCTAAGTCTTAACCACTAAACCACAACTCTTCTTGTTAAAAATCTTACACTAATATTCTTTTAAGCCTCTAACTCGAACCATCATGTTCCCATTTCAAATTGGAATTCCAAAACCTCCTTAAAAGCTCTTAAATGCGAAATTCCAATTCAGCCTTGACTAGTCCAAGGACTAAACCACAAATGTCCAAACTTAAAGGACCAAAATCTAATTATAAAATCTCCAAGGACCAAAGTATAAATACTCAAAACTTGAGGGTCTTACAATACCACCCCCCTAAAAAGAGTTTCGTCCCCGAAACTAAAAGTCGGGAAACAAAACGGATATTAAAACAAATCATACAACAATCTCTTAATCAGCCATTTCTGTGTCTTGACTTGCCAACCTCTTACTTCTATTTGTAAGAAACTTAACAATAAATCTAGAAACAGAAAAGCAAGCAAATCAACCAACAAACAATTAAGTCACATCATTCTTCTTTCGATTGTCACCCCAACAATCGATTTCAGAATGCAACCACCCAACAGCTCTGGTTTTCTCAACCAAAGCTCTGATACCACAAATGTAACACCCCAATTTTGGGTTGAGGGTTACATGGTAAAAACGCGGAAATTTAAAACCTCTCAGAAAACCACTCAATTTTCAAAAGAGATTTCGTCACTCACAAATTCTTATTAATAATATAAGTAATAATTTCCCCATAAATAATAATTACTACGCGGAAGCGAAAACGAGGAAAATATTACAAAGTAAATGCTCAACAGCGAGCCCAAAAAAATAAACTAAAATAGCGGAAAATCTAAAGACATCAATCGTCTTCTTCAAATTTCTTCCACGATTCCGCTGCGCACTCTGATTCCGTAAAGCTTCTTCAAGAGACAACGATCAACACCCTGTCTATTTTCTGGCGTTAAGCGCCCAAACACAAACAGAAAGGGTTAACTCGAGAACAAACAACAATTACCAAACAACATGTTGAAGGGAAATTACATAAGTGTCAACAACACCTTCAACAAATATTCTCATTTCCTCATGTACAACATCACAACCCATGCTTATGATTCCTCAAATGCAACTACAAGTTATGGCATGATCACATGGGACTAAAACCCATCTCATCACCCTTAACCACGATCCCATGGGACTAAAACCCATCTCATCGCTCTCAGGCACGATCACATGGGACTAAAACCCATCTCACCGCCATCAGCCCCAAAAATAATGCATATGCCATGCCAACATGTTCAACATCAACATGAATCAACAATTACAAAATAATCACCCTCATATTCATCACATCATAATCATCAATCTCAAATCCAACATGTAATATTCACTGATAATAATCCCAGCATGCATCACAATACCATTCATCTCATCATCACAAACATAGAGTAATTTACAATCATCAAGGCGTAGTAAGCACCACTGACTCTATCTAGACCCAGAGTTACCCTTACCTTTTAATCCTTTGCTTGGTCTTGTCCTTCAACCTAAAATGATAAAACATGTCCACAATCATCAACAATCAAGGAAAAGACCAGAAACCGATTTTACAAGAATTAAACTCGAAACTAGCAAAACAGCAACTTGCTGTCAGGGGCCTAGCGCCCCAGCGTTGGCTTCCAACGCTCAAGCGTTGGGTCCCTGTCTGGCAACACGAACTGGGCAGAACCTCAACGCCCAGGCGTTAGGAGTCCAGCGCTCATGCGTTGGCTCCCTGCCAGAAACCCTAAAAACCATGTTTTTCACCCGAAACTCCATTTTTAACCAATTCCTTTCAAAACTAAAATTCTTCCATGATTACAATCCATATCAAGACCTAATAAACAAGTTTCTTCCCCAAAAATCCAAAGGTTCCTAATTTCACAAAAACTCAGAAATTAGAAAGGATTGATCACTTACCGATAAAGCTAACCTCAAGGGTTCCTGAGAGAGGGTTAGAGAGAGAGTTAGAACACCACAAGAAGAGAAGAGAGTCGACTCCAAGCAGCACCAAAGTCCAGCAACACTCCAAAGGATTCAGCTCTAGAGTTCTAGGTTTCTCTAGCAAAAACTTCTGTGTGATACAAGCAAAGGAGGCCAACACTCTTAAGCTTTGAGTTTTCAGCAACTAGAGGGAGAGAGAAGGAGGAAGAGCACGAAATTTCTGAACCAAGGACTCTATAAACTCAGAATTTCACCCCTCCTCAACACCATTAAATCGCCCATTAACTCACCATTAATCAAATATTCAAATTCTGCATTTATATCTCATTAAACTCCATTACTACCTTGTTTAAATTTCAAATTCAAATCTGATTGTAACTCCTATTAAACTCCATTTAAACCCATTTATTTCTCATTAATCTCATGTCTCATTTCAAATTCGAAATTCAGCCTTTAACCACCAAAAATCTGATTAAAATTAAAACATACCTCACTAGGATTCGAGCTCAAGCCTTGCCAATCAATTGCCTAAGTCTTAACCACTAAACCACAACTCTTCTTGTTAAAAATCTTACACTAATATTCTTTTAAGCCTCTAACTCGAACCATCATGTTCCCATTTCAAATTGGAATTCCAAAACCTCCTTAAAAGCTCTTAAATGCGAAATTCCAATTCAGCCTTGACTAGTCCAAGGACTAAACCACAAATGTCCAAACTTAAAGGACCAAAATCTAATTATAAAATCTCCAAGGACCAAAGTATAAATACTCAAAACTTGAGGGTCTTACAATACCACCCCCCTAAAAAGAGTTTCGTCCCCGAAACTAAAAGTCGGGAAACAAAACGGATATTAAAACAAATCATACAACAATCTCTTAATCAGCCATTTCTGTGTCTTGACTTGCCAACCTCTTACTTCTATTTGTAAGAAACTTAACAATAAATCTAGAAACAGAAAAGCAAGCAAATCAACCAACAAACAATTAAGTCACATCATTCTTCTTTCGATTGTCACCCCAACAATCGATTTCAGAATGCAACCACCCAACAGCTCTGGTTTTCTCAACCAAAGCTCTGATACCACAAATGTAACACCCCAATTTTGGGTTGAGGGTTACATGGTAAAAACGCGGAAATTTAAAACCTCTCAGAAAACCACTCAATTTTCAAAAGAGATTTCGTCACTCACAAATTCTTATTAATAATATAAGTAATAATTTCCCCATAAATAATAATTACTACGCGGAAGCGAAAACGAGGAAAATATTACAAAGTAAATGCTCAACAGCGAGCCCAAAAAAATAAACTAAAATAGCGGAAAATCTAAAGACATCAATCGTCTTCTTCAAATTTCTTCCACGATTCCGCTGCGCACTCTGATTCCGTAAAGCTTCTTCAAGAGACAACGATCAACACCCTGTCTATTTTCTGGCGTTAAGCGCCCAAACACAAACAGAAAGGGTTAACTCGAGAACAAACAACAATTACCAAACAACATGTTGAAGGGAAATTACATAAGTGTCAACAACACCTTCAACAAATATTCTCATTTCCTCATGTACAACATCACAACCCATGCTTATGATTCCTCAAATGCAACTACAAGTTATGGCATGATCACATGGGACTAAAACCCATCTCATCACCCTTAACCACGATCCCATGGGACTAAAACCCATCTCATCGCTCTCAGGCACGATCACATGGGACTAAAACCCATCTCACCGCCATCAGCCCCAAAAATAATGCATATGCCATGCCAACATGTTCAACATCAACATGAATCAACAATTACAAAATAATCACCCTCATATTCATCACATCATAATCATCAATCTCAAATCCAACATGTAATATTCACTGATAATAATCCCAGCATGCATCACAATACCATTCATCTCATCATCACAAACATAGAGTAATTTACAATCATCAAGGCGTAGTAAGCACCACTGACTCTATCTAGACCCAGAGTTACCCTTACCTTTTAATCCTTTGCTTGGTCTTGTCCTTCAACCTAAAATGATAAAACATGTCCACAATCATCAACAATCAAGGAAAAGACCAGAAACCGATTTTACAAGAATTAAACTCGAAACTAGCAAAACAGCAACTTGCTGTCAGGGGCCTAGCGCCCCAGCGTTGGCTTCCAACGCTCAAGCGTTGGGTCCCTGTCTGGCAACACGAACTGGGCAGAACCTCAACGCCCAGGCGTTAGGAGTCCAGCGCTCATGCGTTGGCTCCCTGCCAGAAACCCTAAAAACCATGTTTTTCACCCGAAACTCCATTTTTAACCAATTCCTTTCAAAACTAAAATTCTTCCATGATTACAATCCATATCAAGACCTAATAAACAAGTTTCTTCCCCAAAAATCCAAAGGTTCCTAATTTCACAAAAACTCAGAAATTAGAAAGGATTGATCACTTACCGATAAAGCTAACCTCAAGGGTTCCTGAGAGAGGGTTAGAGAGAGAGTTAGAACACCACAAGAAGAGAAGAGAGTCGACTCCAAGCAGCACCAAAGTCCAGCAACACTCCAAAGGATTCAGCTCTAGAGTTCTAGGTTTCTCTAGCAAAAACTTCTGTGTGATACAAGCAAAGGAGGCCAACACTCTTAAGCTTTGAGTTTTCAGCAACTAGAGGGAGAGAGAAGGAGGAAGAGCACGAAATTTCTGAACCAAGGACTCTATAAACTCAGAATTTCACCCCTCCTCAACACCATTAAATCGCCCATTAACTCACCATTAATCAAATATTCAAATTCTGCATTTATATCTCATTAAACTCCATTACTACCTTGTTTAAATTTCAAATTCAAATCTGATTGTAACTCCTATTAAACTCCATTTAAACCCATTTATTTCTCATTAATCTCATGTCTCATTTCAAATTCGAAATTCAGCCTTTAACCACCAAAAATCTGATTAAAATTAAAACATACCTCACTAGGATTCGAGCTCAAGCCTTGCCAATCAATTGCCTAAGTCTTAACCACTAAACCACAACTCTTCTTGTTAAAAATCTTACACTAATATTCTTTTAAGCCTCTAACTCGAACCATCATGTTCCCATTTCAAATTGGAATTCCAAAACCTCCTTAAAAGCTCTTAAATGCGAAATTCCAATTCAGCCTTGACTAGTCCAAGGACTAAACCACAAATGTCCAAACTTAAAGGACCAAAATCTAATTATAAAATCTCCAAGGACCAAAGTATAAATACTCAAAACTTGAGGGTCTTACAATACCACCCCCCTAAAAAGAGTTTCGTCCCCGAAACTAAAAGTCGGGAAACAAAACGGATATTAAAACAAATCATACAACAATCTCTTAATCAGCCATTTCTGTGTCTTGACTTGCCAACCTCTTACTTCTATTTGTAAGAAACTTAACAATAAATCTAGAAACAGAAAAGCAAGCAAATCAACCAACAAACAATTAAGTCACATCATTCTTCTTTCGATTGTCACCCCAACAATCGATTTCAGAATGCAACCACCCAACAGCTCTGGTTTTCTCAACCAAAGCTCTGATACCACAAATGTAACACCCCAATTTTGGGTTGAGGGTTACATGGTAAAAACGCGGAAATTTAAAACCTCTCAGAAAACCACTCAATTTTCAAAAGAGATTTCGTCACTCACAAATTCTTATTAATAATATAAGTAATAATTTCCCCATAAATAATAATTACTACGCGGAAGCGAAAACGAGGAAAATATTACAAAGTAAATGCTCAACAGCGAGCCCAAAAAAATAAACTAAAATAGCGGAAAATCTAAAGACATCAATCGTCTTCTTCAAATTTCTTCCACGATTCCGCTGCGCACTCTGATTCCGTAAAGCTTCTTCAAGAGACAACGATCAACACCCTGTCTATTTTCTGGCGTTAAGCGCCCAAACACAAACAGAAAGGGTTAACTCGAGAACAAACAACAATTACCAAACAACATGTTGAAGGGAAATTACATAAGTGTCAACAACACCTTCAACAAATATTCTCATTTCCTCATGTACAACATCACAACCCATGCTTATGATTCCTCAAATGCAACTACAAGTTATGGCATGATCACATGGGACTAAAACCCATCTCATCACCCTTAACCACGATCCCATGGGACTAAAACCCATCTCATCGCTCTCAGGCACGATCACATGGGACTAAAACCCATCTCACCGCCATCAGCCCCAAAAATAATGCATATGCCATGCCAACATGTTCAACATCAACATGAATCAACAATTACAAAATAATCACCCTCATATTCATCACATCATAATCATCAATCTCAAATCCAACATGTAATATTCACTGATAATAATCCCAGCATGCATCACAATACCATTCATCTCATCATCACAAACATAGAGTAATTTACAATCATCAAGGCGTAGTAAGCACCACTGACTCTATCTAGACCCAGAGTTACCCTTACCTTTTAATCCTTTGCTTGGTCTTGTCCTTCAACCTAAAATGATAAAACATGTCCACAATCATCAACAATCAAGGAAAAGACCAGAAACCGATTTTACAAGAATTAAACTCGAAACTAGCAAAACAGCAACTTGCTGTCAGGGGCCTAGCGCCCCAGCGTTGGCTTCCAACGCTCAAGCGTTGGGTCCCTGTCTGGCAACACGAACTGGGCAGAACCTCAACGCCCAGGCGTTAGGAGTCCAGCGCTCATGCGTTGGCTCCCTGCCAGAAACCCTAAAAACCATGTTTTTCACCCGAAACTCCATTTTTAACCAATTCCTTTCAAAACTAAAATTCTTCCATGATTACAATCCATATCAAGACCTAATAAACAAGTTTCTTCCCCAAAAATCCAAAGGTTCCTAATTTCACAAAAACTCAGAAATTAGAAAGGATTGATCACTTACCGATAAAGCTAACCTCAAGGGTTCCTGAGAGAGGGTTAGAGAGAGAGTTAGAACACCACAAGAAGAGAAGAGAGTCGACTCCAAGCAGCACCAAAGTCCAGCAACACTCCAAAGGATTCAGCTCTAGAGTTCTAGGTTTCTCTAGCAAAAACTTCTGTGTGATACAAGCAAAGGAGGCCAACACTCTTAAGCTTTGAGTTTTCAGCAACTAGAGGGAGAGAGAAGGAGGAAGAGCACGAAATTTCTGAACCAAGGACTCTATAAACTCAGAATTTCACCCCTCCTCAACACCATTAAATCGCCCATTAACTCACCATTAATCAAATATTCAAATTCTGCATTTATATCTCATTAAACTCCATTACTACCTTGTTTAAATTTCAAATTCAAATCTGATTGTAACTCCTATTAAACTCCATTTAAACCCATTTATTGCTCATTAATCTCATGTCTCATTTCAAATTCGAAATTCAGCCTTTAACCACCAAAAATCTGATTAAAATTAAAACATACCTCACTAGGATTCGAGCTCAAGCCTTGCCAATCAATTGCCTAAGTCTTAACCACTAAACCACAACTCTTCTTGTTAAAAATCTTACACTAATATTCTTTTAAGCCTCTAACTCGAACCATCATGTTCCCATTTCAAATTGGAATTCCAAAACCTCCTTAAAAGCTCTTAAATGCGAAATTCCAATTCAGCCTTGACTAGTCCAAGGACTAAACCACAAATGTCCAAACTTAAAGGACCAAAATCTAATTATAAAATCTCCAAGGACCAAAGTATAAATACTCAAAACTTGAGGGTCTTACAATACCACCCCCCTAAAAAGAGTTTCGTCCCCGAAACTAAAAGTCGGGAAACAAAACGGATATTAAAACAAATCATACAACAATCTCTTAATCAGCCATTTCTGTGTCTTGACTTGCCAACCTCTTACTTCTATTTGTAAGAAACTTAACAATAAATCTAGAAACAGAAAAGCAAGCAAATCAACCAACAAACAATTAAGTCACATCATTCTTCTTTCGATTGTCACCCCAACAATCGATTTCAGAATGCAACCACCCAACAGCTCTGGTTTTCTCAACCAAAGCTCTGATACCACAAATGTAACACCCCAATTTTGGGTTGAGGGTTACATGGTAAAAACGCGGAAATTTAAAACCTCTCAGAAAACCACTCAATTTTCAAAAGAGATTTCGTCACTCACAAATTCTTATTAATAATATAAGTAATAATTTCCCCATAAATAATAATTACTACGCGGAAGCGAAAACGAGGAAAATATTACAAAGTAAATGCTCAACAGCGAGCCCAAAAAAATAAACTAAAATAGCGGAAAATCTAAAGACATCAATCGTCTTCTTCAAATTTCTTCCACGATTCCGCTGCGCACTCTGATTCCGTAAAGCTTCTTCAAGAGACAACGATCAACACCCTGTCTATTTTCTGGCGTTAAGCGCCCAAACACAAACAGAAAGGGTTAACTCGAGAACAAACAACAATTACCAAACAACATGTTGAAGGGAAATTACATAAGTGTCAACAACACCTTCAACAAATATTCTCATTTCCTCATGTACAACATCACAACCCATGCTTATGATTCCTCAAATGCAACTACAAGTTATGGCATGATCACATGGGACTAAAACCCATCTCATCACCCTTAACCACGATCCCATGGGACTAAAACCCATCTCATCGCTCTCAGGCACGATCACATGGGACTAAAACCCATCTCACCGCCATCAGCCCCAAAAATAATGCATATGCCATGCCAACATGTTCAACATCAACATGAATCAACAATTACAAAATAATCACCCTCATATTCATCACATCATAATCATCAATCTCAAATCCAACATGTAATATTCACTGATAATAATCCCAGCATGCATCACAATACCATTCATCTCATCATCACAAACATAGAGTAATTTACAATCATCAAGGCGTAGTAAGCACCACTGACTCTATCTAGACCCAGAGTTACCCTTACCTTTTAATCCTTTGCTTGGTCTTGTCCTTCAACCTAAAATGATAAAACATGTCCACAATCATCAACAATCAAGGAAAAGACCAGAAACCGATTTTACAAGAATTAAACTCGAAACTAGCAAAACAGCAACTTGCTGTCAGGGGCCTAGCGCCCCAGCGTTGGCTTCCAACGCTCAAGCGTTGGGTCCCTGTCTGGCAACACGAACTGGGCAGAACCTCAACGCCCAGGCGTTAGGAGTCCAGCGCTCATGCGTTGGCTCCCTGCCAGAAACCCTAAAAACCATGTTTTTCACCCGAAACTCCATTTTTAACCAATTCCTTTCAAAACTAAAATTCTTCCATGATTACAATCCATATCAAGACCTAATAAACAAGTTTCTTCCCCAAAAATCCAAAGGTTCCTAATTTCACAAAAACTCAGAAATTAGAAAGGATTGATCACTTACCGATAAAGCTAACCTCAAGGGTTCCTGAGAGAGGGTTAGAGAGAGAGTTAGAACACCACAAGAAGAGAAGAGAGTCGACTCCAAGCAGCACCAAAGTCCAGCAACACTCCAAAGGATTCAGCTCTAGAGTTCTAGGTTTCTCTAGCAAAAACTTCTGTGTGATACAAGCAAAGGAGGCCAACACTCTTAAGCTTTGAGTTTTCAGCAACTAGAGGGAGAGAGAAGGAGGAAGAGCACGAAATTTCTGAACCAAGGACTCTATAAACTCAGAATTTCACCCCTCCTCAACACCATTAAATCGCCCATTAACTCACCATTAATCAAATATTCAAATTCTGCATTTATATCTCATTAAACTCCATTACTACCTTGTTTAAATTTCAAATTCAAATCTGATTGTAACTCCTATTAAACTCCATTTAAACCCATTTATTTCTCATTAATCTCATGTCTCATTTCAAATTCGAAATTCAGCCTTTAACCACCAAAAATCTGATTAAAATTAAAACATACCTCACTAGGATTCGAGCTCAAGCCTTGCCAATCAATTGCCTAAGTCTTAACCACTAAACCACAACTCTTCTTGTTAAAAATCTTACACTAATATTCTTTTAAGCCTCTAACTCGAACCATCATGTTCCCATTTCAAATTGGAATTCCAAAACCTCCTTAAAAGCTCTTAAATGCGAAATTCCAATTCAGCCTTGACTAGTCCAAGGACTAAACCACAAATGTCCAAACTTAAAGGACCAAAATCTAATTATAAAATCTCCAAGGACCAAAGTATAAATACTCAAAACTTGAGGGTCTTACAATACCACCCCCCTAAAAAGAGTTTCGTCCCCGAAACTAAAAGTCGGGAAACAAAACGGATATTAAAACAAATCATACAACAATCTCTTAATCAGCCATTTCTGTGTCTTGACTTGCCAACCTCTTACTTCTATTTGTAAGAAACTTAACAATAAATCTAGAAACAGAAAAGCAAGCAAATCAACCAACAAACAATTAAGTCACATCATTCTTCTTTCGATTGTCACCCCAACAATCGATTTCAGAATGCAACCACCCAACAGCTCTGGTTTTCTCAACCAAAGCTCTGATACCACAAATGTAACACCCCAATTTTGGGTTGAGGGTTACATGGTAAAAACGCGGAAATTTAAAACCTCTCAGAAAACCACTCAATTTTCAAAAGAGATTTCGTCACTCACAAATTCTTATTAATAATATAAGTAATAATTTCCCCATAAATAATAATTACTACGCGGAAGCGAAAACGAGGAAAATATTACAAAGTAAATGCTCAACAGCGAGCCCAAAAAAATAAACTAAAATAGCGGAAAATCTAAAGACATCAATCGTCTCCTTCAAATTTCTTCCACGATTCCGCTGCGCACTCTGATTCCGTAAAGCTTCTTCAAGAGACAACGATCAACACCCTGTCTATTTTCTGGCGTTAAGCGCCCAAACACAAACAGAAAGGGTTAACTCGAGAACAAACAACAATTACCAAACAACATGTTGAAGGGAAATTACATAAGTGTCAACAACACCTTCAACAAATATTCTCATTTCCTCATGTACAACATCACAACCCATGCTTATGATTCCTCAAATGCAACTACAAGTTATGGCATGATCACATGGGACTAAAACCCATCTCATCACCCTTAACCACGATCCCATGGGACTAAAACCCATCTCATCGCTCTCAGGCACGATCACATGGGACTAAAACCCATCTCACCGCCATCAGCCCCAAAAATAATGCATATGCCATGCCAACATGTTCAACATCAACATGAATCAACAATTACAAAATAATCACCCTCATATTCATCACATCATAATCATCAATCTCAAATCCAACATGTAATATTCACTGATAATAATCCCAGCATGCATCACAATACCATTCATCTCATCATCACAAACATAGAGTAATTTACAATCATCAAGGCGTAGTAAGCACCACTGACTCTATCTAGACCCAGAGTTACCCTTACCTTTTAATCCTTTGCTTGGTCTTGTCCTTCAACCTAAAATGATAAAACATGTCCACAATCATCAACAATCAAGGAAAAGACCAGAAACCGATTTTACAAGAATTAAACTCGAAACTAGCAAAACAGCAACTTGCTGTCAGGGGCCTAGCGCCCCAGCGTTGGCTTCCAACGCTCAAGCGTTGGGTCCCTGTCTGGCAACACGAACTGGGCAGAACCTCAACGCCCAGGCGTTAGGAGTCCAGCGCTCATGCGTTGGCTCCCTGCCAGAAACCCTAAAAACCATGTTTTTCACCCGAAACTCCATTTTTAACCAATTCCTTTCAAAACTAAAATTCTTCCATGATTACAATCCATATCAAGACCTAATAAACAAGTTTCTTCCCCAAAAATCCAAAGGTTCCTAATTTCACAAAAACTCAGAAATTAGAAAGGATTGATCACTTACCGATAAAGCTAACCTCAAGGGTTCCTGAGAGAGGGTTAGAGAGAGAGTTAGAACACCACAAGAAGAGAAGAGAGTCGACTTCAAGCAGCACCAAAGTCCAGCAACACTCCAAAGGATTCAGCTCTAGAGTTCTAGGTTTCTCTAGCAAAAACTTCTGTGTGATACAAGCAAAGGAGGCCAACACTCTTAAGCTTTGAGTTTTCAGCAACTAGAGGGAGAGAGAAGGAGGAAGAGCACGAAATTTCTGAACCAAGGACTCTATAAACTCAGAATTTCACCCCTCCTCAACACCATTAAATCGCCCATTAACTCACCATTAATCAAATATTCAAATTCTGCATTTATATCTCATTAAACTCCATTACTACCTTGTTTAAATTTCAAATTCAAATCTGATTGTAACTCCTATTAAACTCCATTTAAACCCATTTATTGCTCATTAATCTCATGTCTCATTTCAAATTCGAAATTCAGCCTTTAACCACCAAAAATCTGATTAAAATTAAAACATACCTCACTAGGATTCGAGCTCAAGCCTTGCCAATCAATTGCCTAAGTCTTAACCACTAAACCACAACTCTTCTTGTTAAAAATCTTACACTAATATTCTTTTAAGCCTCTAACTCGAACCATCATGTTCCCATTTCAAATTGGAATTCCAAAACCTCCTTAAAAGCTCTTAAATGCGAAATTCCAATTCAGCCTTGACTAGTCCAAGGACTAAACCACAAATGTCCAAACTTAAAGGACCAAAATCTAATTATAAAATCTCCAAGGACCAAAGTATAAATACTCAAAACTTGAGGGTCTTACAATACCACCCCCCTAAAAAGAGTTTCGTCCCCGAAACTAAAAGTCGGGAAACAAAACGGATATTAAAACAAATCATACAACAATCTCTTAATCAGCCATTTCTGTGTCTTGACTTGCCAACCTCTTACTTCTATTTGTAAGAAACTTAACAATAAATCTAGAAACAGAAAAGCAAGCAAATCAACCAACAAACAATTAAGTCACATCATTCTTCTTTCGATTGTCACCCCAACAATCGATTTCAGAATGCAACCACCCAACAGCTCTGGTTTTCTCAACCAAAGCTCTGATACCACAAATGTAACACCCCAATTTTGGGTTGAGGGTTACATGGTAAAAACGCGGAAATTTAAAACCTCTCAGAAAACCACTCAATTTTCAAAAGAGATTTCGTCACTCACAAATTCTTATTAATAATATAAGTAATAATTTCCCCATAAATAATAATTACTACGCGGAAGCGAAAACGAGGAAAATATTACAAAGTAAATGCTCAACAGCGAGCCCAAAAAAATAAACTAAAATAGCGGAAAATCTAAAGACATCAATCGTCTTCTTCAAATTTCTTCCACGATTCCGCTGCGCACTCTGATTCCGTAAAGCTTCTTCAAGAGACAACGATCAACACCCTGTCTATTTTCTGGCGTTAAGCGCCCAAACACAAACAGAAAGGGTTAACTCGAGAACAAACAACAATTACCAAACAACATGTTGAAGGGAAATTACATAAGTGTCAACAACACCTTCAACAAATATTCTCATTTCCTCATGTACAACATCACAACCCATGCTTATGATTCCTCAAATGCAACTACAAGTTATGGCATGATCACATGGGACTAAAACCCATCTCATCACCCTTAACCACGATCCCATGGGACTAAAACCCATCTCATCGCTCTCAGGCACGATCACATGGGACTAAAACCCATCTCACCGCCATCAGCCCCAAAAATAATGCATATGCCATGCCAACATGTTCAACATCAACATGAATCAACAATTACAAAATAATCACCCTCATATTCATCACATCATAATCATCAATCTCAAATCCAACATGTAATATTCACTGATAATAATCCCAGCATGCATCACAATACCATTCATCTCATCATCACAAACATAGAGTAATTTACAATCATCAAGGCGTAGTAAGCACCACTGACTCTATCTAGACCCAGAGTTACCCTTACCTTTTAATCCTTTGCTTGGTCTTGTCCTTCAACCTAAAATGATAAAACATGTCCACAATCATCAACAATCAAGGAAAAGACCAGAAACCGATTTTACAAGAATTAAACTCGAAACTAGCAAAACAGCAACTTGCTGTCAGGGGCCTAGCGCCCCAGCGTTGGCTTCCAACGCTCAAGCGTTGGGTCCCTGTCTGGCAACACGAACTGGGCAGAACCTCAACGCCCAGGCGTTAGGAGTCCAGCGCTCATGCGTTGGCTCCCTGCCAGAAACCCTAAAAACCATGTTTTTCACCCGAAACTCCATTTTTAACCAATTCCTTTCAAAACTAAAATTCTTCCATGATTACAATCCATATCAAGACCTAATAAACAAGTTTCTTCCCCAAAAATCCAAAGGTTCCTAATTTCACAAAAACTCAGAAATTAGAAAGGATTGATCACTTACCGATAAAGCTAACCTCAAGGGTTCCTGAGAGAGGGTTAGAGAGAGAGTTAGAACACCACAAGAAGAGAAGAGAGTCGACTCCAAGCAGCACCAAAGTCCAGCAACACTCCAAAGGATTCAGCTCTAGAGTTCTAGGTTTCTCTAGCAAAAACTTCTGTGTGATACAAGCAAAGGAGGCCAACACTCTTAAGCTTTGAGTTTTCAGCAACTAGAGGGAGAGAGAAGGAGGAAGAGCACGAAATTTCTGAACCAAGGACTCTATAAACTCAGAATTTCACCCCTCCTCAACACCATTAAATCGCCCATTAACTCACCATTAATCAAATATTCAAATTCTGCATTTATATCTCATTAAACTCCATTACTACCTTGTTTAAATTTCAAATTCAAATCTGATTGTAACTCCTATTAAACTCCATTTAAACCCATTTATTGCTCATTAATCTCATGTCTCATTTCAAATTCGAAATTCAGCCTTTAACCACCAAAAATCTGATTAAAATTAAAACATACCTCACTAGGATTCGAGCTCAAGCCTTGCCAATCAATTGCCTAAGTCTTAACCACTAAACCACAACTCTTCTTGTTAAAAATCTTACACTAATATTCTTTTAAGCCTCTAACTCGAACCATCATGTTCCCATTTCAAATTGGAATTCCAAAACCTCCTTAAAAGCTCTTAAATGCGAAATTCCAATTCAGCCTTGACTAGTCCAAGGACTAAACCACAAATGTCCAAACTTAAAGGACCAAAATCTAATTATAAAATCTCCAAGGACCAAAGTATAAATACTCAAAACTTGAGGGTCTTACAATACCACCCCCCTAAAAAGAGTTTCGTCCCCGAAACTAAAAGTCGGGAAACAAAACGGATATTAAAACAAATCATACAACAATCTCTTAATCAGCCATTTCTGTGTCTTGACTTGCCAACCTCTTACTTCTATTTGTAAGAAACTTAACAATAAATCTAGAAACAGAAAAGCAAGCAAATCAACCAACAAACAATTAAGTCACATCATTCTTCTTTCGATTGTCACCCCAACAATCGATTTCAGAATGCAACCACCCAACAGCTCTGGTTTTCTCAACCAAAGCTCTGATACCACAAATGTAACACCCCAATTTTGGGTTGAGGGTTACATGGTAAAAACGCGGAAATTTAAAACCTCTCAGAAAACCACTCAATTTTCAAAAGAGATTTCGTCACTCACAAATTCTTATTAATAATATAAGTAATAATTTCCCCATAAATAATAATTACTACGCGGAAGCGAAAACGAGGAAAATATTACAAAGTAAATGCTCAACAGCGAGCCCAAAAAAATAAACTAAAATAGCGGAAAATCTAAAGACATCAATCGTCTTCTTCAAATTTCTTCCACGATTCCGCTGCGCACTCTGATTCCGTAAAGCTTCTTCAAGAGACAACGATCAACACCCTGTCTATTTTCTGGCGTTAAGCGCCCAAACACAAACAGAAAGGGTTAACTCGAGAACAAACAACAATTACCAAACAACATGTTGAAGGGAAATTACATAAGTGTCAACAACACCTTCAACAAATATTCTCATTTCCTCATGTACAACATCACAACCCATGCTTATGATTCCTCAAATGCAACTACAAGTTATGGCATGATCACATGGGACTAAAACCCATCTCATCACCCTTAACCACGATCCCATGGGACTAAAACCCATCTCATCGCTCTCAGGCACGATCACATGGGACTAAAACCATCTCACCGCCATCAGCCCCAAAAAATAATGCATATGCCATGCCAACATGTTCAACATCAACATGAATCAACAATTACAAAATAATCACCCTCATATTCATCACATCATAATCATCAATCTCAAATCCAACATGTAATATTCACTGATAATAATCCCAGCATGCATCACAATACCATTCATCTCATCATCACAAACATAGAGTAATTTACAATCATCAAGGCGTAGTAAGCACCACTGACTCTATCTAGACCCAGAGTTACCCTTACCTTTTAATCCTTTGCTTGGTCTTGTCCTTCAACCTAAAATGATAAAACATGTCCACAATCATCAACAATCAAGGAAAAGACCAGAAACCGATTTTACAAGAATTAAACTCGAAACTAGCAAAACAGCAACTTGCTGTCAGGGGCCTAGCGCCCCAGCGTTGGCTTCCAACGCTCAAGCGTTGGGTCCCTGTCTGGCAACACGAACTGGGCAGAACCTCAACGCCCAGGCGTTAGGAGTCCAGCGCTCATGCGTTGGCTCCCTGCCAGAAACCCTAAAAACCATGTTTTTCACCCGAAACTCCATTTTTAACCAATTCCTTTCAAAACTAAAATTCTTCCATGATTACAATCCATATCAAGACCTAATAAACAAGTTTCTTCCCCAAAAATCCAAAGGTTCCTAATTTCACAAAAACTCAGAAATTAGAAAGGATTGATCACTTACCGATAAAGCTAACCTCAAGGGTTCCTGAGAGAGGGTTAGAGAGAGAGTTAGAACACCACAAGAAGAGAAGAGAGTCGACTCCAAGCAGCACCAAAGTCCAGCAACACTCCAAAGGATTCAGCTCTAGAGTTCTAGGTTTCTCTAGCAAAAACTTCTGTGTGATACAAGCAAAGGAGGCCAACACTCTTAAGCTTTGAGTTTTCAGCAACTAGAGGGAGAGAGAAGGAGGAAGAGCACGAAATTTCTGAACCAAGGACTCTATAAACTCAGAATTTCACCCCTCCTCAACACCATTAAATCGCCCATTAACTCACCATTAATCAAATATTCAAATTCTGCATTTATATCTCATTAAACTCCATTACTACCTTGTTTAAATTTCAAATTCAAATCTGATTGTAACTCCTATTAAACTCCATTTAAACCCATTTATTGCTCATTAATCTCATGTCTCATTTCAAATTCGAAATTCAGCCTTTAACCACCAAAAATCTGATTAAAATTAAAACATACCTCACTAGGATTCGAGCTCAAGCCTTGCCAATCAATTGCCTAAGTCTTAACCACTAAACCACAACTCTTCTTGTTAAAAATCTTACACTAATATTCTTTTAAGCCTCTAACTCGAACCATCATGTTCCCATTTCAAATAGGAATTCCAAAACCTCCTTAAAAGCTCTTAAATGCGAAATTCCAATTCAGCCTTGACTAGTCCAAGGACTAAACCACAAATGTCCAAACTTAAAGGACCAAAATCTAATTATAAAATCTCCAAGGACCAAAGTATAAATACTCAAAACTTGAGGGTCTTACAATACCACCCCCCTAAAAAGAGTTTCGTCCCCGAAACTAAAAGTCGGGAAACAAAACGGATATTAAAACAAATCATACAACAATCTCTTAATCAGCCATTTCTGTGTCTTGACTTGCCAACCTCTTACTTCTATTTGTAAGAAACTTAACAATAAATCTAGAAACAGAAAAGCAAGCAAATCAACCAACAAACAATTAAGTCACATCATTCTTCTTTCGATTGTCACCCCAACAATCGATTTCAGAATGCAACCACCCAACAGCTCTGGTTTTCTCAACCAAAGCTCTGATACCACAAATGTAACACCCCAATTTTGGGTTGAGGGTTACATGGTAAAAACGCGGAAATTTAAAACCTCTCAGAAAACCACTCAATTTTCAAAAGAGATTTCGTCACTCACAAATTCTTATTAATAATATAAGTAATAATTTCCCCATAAATAATAATTACTACGCGGAAGCGAAAACGAGGAAAATATTACAAAGTAAATGCTCAACAGCGAGCCCAAAAAAATAAACTAAAATAGCGGAAAATCTAAAGACATCAATCGTCTTCTTCAAATTTCTTCCACGATTCCGCTGCGCACTCTGATTCCGTAAAGCTTCTTCAAGAGACAACGATCAACACCCTGTCTATTTTCTGGCGTTAAGCGCCCAAACACAAACAGAAAGGGTTAACTCGAGAACAAACAACAATTACCAAACAACATGTTGAAGGGAAATTACATAAGTGTCAACAACACCTTCAACAAATATTCTCATTTCCTCATGTACAACATCACAACCCATGCTTATGATTCCTCAAATGCAACTACAAGTTATGGCATGATCACATGGGACTAAAACCCATCTCATCACCCTTAACCACGATCCCATGGGACTAAAACCCATCTCATCGCTCTCAGGCACGATCACATGGGACTAAAACCCATCTCACCGCCATCAGCCCCAAAAATAATGCATATGCCATGCCAACATGTTCAACATCAACATGAATCAACAATTACAAAATAATCACCCTCATATTCATCACATCATAATCATCAATCTCAAATCCAACATGTAATATTCACTGATAATAATCCCAGCATGCATCACAATACCATTCATCTCATCATCACAAACATAGAGTAATTTACAATCATCAAGGCGTAGTAAGCACCACTGACTCTATCTAGACCCAGAGTTACCCTTACCTTTTAATCCTTTGCTTGGTCTTGTCCTTCAACCTAAAATGATAAAACATGTCCACAATCATCAACAATCAAGGAAAAGACCAGAAACCGATTTTACAAGAATTAAACTCGAAACTAGCAAAACAGCAACTTGCTGTCAGGGGCCTAGCGCCCCAGCGTTGGCTTCCAACGCTCAAGCGTTGGGTCCCTGTCTGGCAACACGAACTGGGCAGAACCTCAACGCCCAGGCGTTAGGAGTCCAGCGCTCATGCGTTGGCTCCCTGCCAGAAACCCTAAAAACCATGTTTTTCACCCGAAACTCCATTTTTAACCAATTCCTTTCAAAACTAAAATTCTTCCATGATTACAATCCATATCAAGACCTAATAAACAAGTTTCTTCCCCAAAAATCCAAAGGTTCCTAATTTCACAAAAACTCAGAAATTAGAAAGGATTGATCACTTACCGATAAAGCTAACCTCAAGGGTTCCTGAGAGAGGGTTAGAGAGAGAGTTAGAACACCACAAGAAGAGAAGAGAGTCGACTCCAAGCAGCACCAAAGTCCAGCAACACTCCAAAGGATTCAGCTCTAGAGTTCTAGGTTTCTCTAGCAAAAACTTCTGTGTGATACAAGCAAAGGAGGCCAACACTCTTAAGCTTTGAGTTTTCAGCAACTAGAGGGAGAGAGAAGGAGGAAGAGCACGAAATTTCTGAACCAAGGACTCTATAAACTCAGAATTTCACCCCTCCTCAACACCATTAAATCGCCCATTAACTCACCATTAATCAAATATTCAAATTCTGCATTTATATCTCATTAAACTCCATTACTACCTTGTTTAAATTTCAAATTCAAATCTGATTGTAACTCCTATTAAACTCCATTTAAACCCATTTATTGCTCATTAATCTCATGTCTCATTTCAAATTCGAAATTCAGCCTTTAACCACCAAAAATCTGATTAAAATTAAAACATACCTCACTAGGATTCGAGCTCAAGCCTTGCCAATCAATTGCCTAAGTCTTAACCACTAAACCACAACTCTTCTTGTTAAAAATCTTACACTAATATTCTTTTAAGCCTCTAACTCGAACCATCATGTTCCCATTTCAAATTGGAATTCCAAAACCTCCTTAAAAGCTCTTAAATGCGAAATTCCAATTCAGCCTTGACTAGTCCAAGGACTAAACCACAAATGTCCAAACTTAAAGGACCAAAATCTAATTATAAAATCTCCAAGGACCAAAGTATAAATACTCAAAACTTGAGGGTCTTACAATACCACCCCCCTAAAAAGAGTTTCGTCCCCGAAACTAAAAGTCGGGAAACAAAACGGATATTAAAACAAATCATACAACAATCTCTTAATCAGCCATTTCTGTGTCTTGACTTGCCAACCTCTTACTTCTATTTGTAAGAAACTTAACAATAAATCTAGAAACAGAAAAGCAAGCAAATCAACCAACAAACAATTAAGTCACATCATTCTTCTTTCGATTGTCACCCCAACAATCGATTTCAGAATGCAACCACCCAACAGCTCTGGTTTTCTCAACCAAAGCTCTGATACCACAAATGTAACACCCCAATTTTGGGTTGAGGGTTACATGGTAAAAACGCGGAAATTTAAAACCTCTCAGAAAACCACTCAATTTTCAAAAGAGATTTCGTCACTCACAAATTCTTATTAATAATATAAGTAATAATTTCCCCATAAATAATAATTACTACGCGGAAGCGAAAACGAGGAAAATATTACAAAGTAAATGCTCAACAGCGAGCCCAAAAAAATAAACTAAAATAGCGGAAAATCTAAAGACATCAATCGTCTTCTTCAAATTTCTTCCACGATTCCGCTGCGCACTCTGATTCCGTAAAGCTTCTTCAAGAGACAACGATCAACACCCTGTCTATTTTCTGGCGTTAAGCGCCCAAACACAAACAGAAAGGGTTAACTCGAGAACAAACAACAATTACCAAACAACATGTTGAAGGGAAATTACATAAGTGTCAACAACACCTTCAACAAATATTCTCATTTCCTCATGTACAACATCACAACCCATGCTTATGATTCCTCAAATGCAACTACAAGTTATGGCATGATCACATGGGACTAAAACCCATCTCATCACCCTTAACCACGATCCCATGGGACTAAAACCCATCTCATCGCTCTCAGGCACGATCACATGGGACTAAAACCCATCTCACCGCCATCAGCCCCAAAAATAATGCATATGCCATGCCAACATGTTCAACATCAACATGAATCAACAATTACAAAATAATCACCCTCATATTCATCACATCATAATCATCAATCTCAAATCCAACATGTAATATTCACTGATAATAATCCCAGCATGCATCACAATACCATTCATCTCATCATCACAAACATAGAGTAATTTACAATCATCAAGGCGTAGTAAGCACCACTGACTCTATCTAGACCCAGAGTTACCCTTACCTTTTAATCCTTTGCTTGGTCTTGTCCTTCAACCTAAAATGATAAAACATGTCCACAATCATCAACAATCAAGGAAAAGACCAGAAACCGATTTTACAAGAATTAAACTCGAAACTAGCAAAACAGCAACTTGCTGTCAGGGGCCTAGCGCCCCAGCGTTGGCTTCCAACGCTCAAGCGTTGGGTCCCTGTCTGGCAACACGAACTGGGCAGAACCTCAACGCCCAGGCGTTAGGAGTCCAGCGCTCATGCGTTGGCTCCCTGCCAGAAACCCTAAAAACCATGTTTTTCACCCGAAACTCCATTTTTAACCAATTCCTTTCAAAACTAAAATTCTTCCATGATTACAATCCATATCAAGACCTAATAAACAAGTTTCTTCCCCAAAAATCCAAAGGTTCCTAATTTCACAAAAACTCAGAAATTAGAAAGGATTGATCACTTACCGATAAAGCTAACCTCAAGGGTTCCTGAGAGAGGGTTAGAGAGAGAGTTAGAACACCACAAGAAGAGAAGAGAGTCGACTCCAAGCAGCACCAAAGTCCAGCAACACTCCAAAGGATTCAGCTCTAGAGTTCTAGGTTTCTCTAGCAAAAACTTCTGTGTGATACAAGCAAAGGAGGCCAACACTCTTAAGCTTTGAGTTTTCAGCAACTAGAGGGAGAGAGAAGGAGGAAGAGCACGAAATTTCTGAACCAAGGACTCTATAAACTCAGAATTTCACCCCTCCTCAACACCATTAAATCGCCCATTAACTCACCATTAATCAAATATTCAAATTCTGCATTTATATCTCATTAAACTCCATTACTACCTTGTTTAAATTTCAAATTCAAATCTGATTGTAACTCCTATTAAACTCCATTTAAACCCATTTATTTCTCATTAATCTCATGTCTCATTTCAAATTCGAAATTCAGCCTTTAACCACCAAAAATCTGATTAAAATTAAAACATACCTCACTAGGATTCGAGCTCAAGCCTTGCCAATCAATTGCCTAAGTCTTAACCACTAAACCACAACTCTTCTTGTTAAAAATCTTACACTAATATTCTTTTAAGCCTCTAACTCGAACCATCATGTTCCCATTTCAAATTGGAATTCCAAAACCTCCTTAAAAGCTCTTAAATGCGGAATTCCAATTCAGCCTTGACTAGTCCAAGGACTAAACCACAAATGTCCAAACTTAAAGGACCAAAATCTAATTATAAAATCTCCAAGAACCAAAGTATAAATACTCAAAACTTGAGGGTCTTACATCAGTCCTCTACAACACTTGGCAAGAGGAGGCTTTTGGAACCATGTTCCAACATATGCACAGGATTTCCAGTAACCAGCAACTGATTTGGGATCATGCAGGCTATAGTGATGCAAGCTGGCAAAGGTATCTTTCCCCCACTGATTTGGAAAGGAGGTTAATGAACTTACATGTCACTAAGCAGGCTAAAGGCTCAGGTGCAGCTGAAGAAGAAGAGGCCCCCATGCATTTTGACTGATGAACTATTATTTACCAGCTTTTAGTTTTTCTTTTTATTGGGATAATTTTTTATTTTTTTGTATTTATTTTGCTTTTAGACTTTTTAAACTGCATAGTCTAGTACTTTATCCAGTTAACATGCTACTTATGCTTGTGATGCTTTATCTGATTAAACTGCTTTTTAGAAAAGATACTATGTTTTGATGCGGTTAGGATTGCATGCTGTAGAAATGATTCGAAATCTTGATTGTGAGGATTTGGAAAATTTTCTGAGTTCTAAAAAGGGTACCACTTACCCTATTTCTTTTCTGAGTGCTGAGGACTCTGAATGCATGATTGTAAAAATTTTCTGCCTTGTGTTGCATGTTAATTGGGATTTTGTATACTTTGTAAGTTGTGAAGAGATTCTAGGAATTTTTGAAAACTCAGATTCTTGCTTGAAATTGAATTTCCAATAGTAGCCCCCTTTGAGCCTTAAAAGAGTCATTTTATTGGAGCCTACTTTTGTGAAAAATTATTTGAGTTGTTACAAGTGATTCATAAATTGGAAAATTAGAGCCATGTATGTTTAGGACCCTCTTTGAAAAAAAAAATGGAAATCTTAAGTAAGTGCTTATGATTTGAAAAAAAATTGTAAATATGTGAAAAATAAAGAGGTCCTAGTGTTAATTCTGTTCAAAGCTCTAAAAGGAAAAATCACCTAACAACGGATTTTGAGTCAGCCAAATAGAGTTGCCAAGTTCTTGTAATTCACACCTTGATTGTTCAACCCTTTGGCCAAGTTACAACCTTAAAAAATCTCTTCAAAGTTACTTAGTTACATGGTTTCAGTTTTGATTTGAATGATAGGCAGAATTATTGAGCTTTCTTGTTTTCATGGAGAATATTCATTTGTGAGCTTAAATTTGGTGAACTCAAAGGATTAAAGTACCAGGCCTAACTCTCTTGATTACTATTTGTGGAACGTGTATGCTTTCCAAATCCGCTAAGCTTTCCTGAAAAAGTATCTTGTGCTTCTTTGTTAATCGGATAAACTTTTTCAAATCTCGAGGACGAGTTTTTCTTTAAGTTTTTACGCTTGAGGATAAGCTGTCATTAGGTATAGCGGTGTGATGAATGGATTTTGTATGATGTTTTTAGTCTTTTTATTTTCTTTTTATTGAGTCTCTTATAGATTTTTTATACTTTTTATTTAGATTTTCTATTTATTTTTGCATTTTCATATAGAATAGCTTTTATTTGTTTTTTTTAAACTTTATTTTTATATTTTTAGGAATTTTTGTTAGTATTTTAGTCTTTGAGAAAAGCTGGTAGAAATAGTCATTTTTTCCAGGGACCAAAGTGTAAACTTTAGGAAAGGAAGGGCCAAAAGTGAAAAGTTCAAAAGAGGGAGGACCGGAAGTGAAGTCTCAGCAAATAAAGGACCAAAAGTGAAGAGTTGGAAGAGGAAACACCATTTCTAATTGAGCACATGGGAAAAGGGTTTGAGTGGAGGATTAAGAACATATTGTTGTTTCAGATTTAATAGGGGACAAAAAGGAGGCCATTGAAGGCCATAAAGCTCCACCAAATTGAAGAACAAAACACCAAAGAAGAGCAACCATCAGACGTGCCAACGCTCAACCGTTGGAAGCCCAACTATCATGCGTTGGCACTCTGACTAGGATCCCAGTGTGCAACTCATCCCAACGCCCAAGCGTTGGAGGGCCAACGCTCAAGCGTTGGGCCCCTGTCTGCAACGTCTGTAATTAATAATTCCCAGTGCTCAAGCGTTGGGATCCAGCGCTCAAGCGCTGGGAGGCAGTCTGAGCACTATAAATAGGACTGCATTTTGCCTTTGTAAGACACACCAGAACACAACAAGAGATTCTTTCTTTTCTTCCTTAGAGCATTATTTCCTGAGAATTGTGGGAAGCCATTCTTGAGCTCCTAGTCCAGGTTAATATAATGTCTCTCTTAGCCATGCTTGGCTAAGTTTTTTTTAAGTTCTTGGGTTGTGTTTTAGCTTGTAGTTATGTTTTAAGTTTCTTTCTTATATCTGAATAAAGTGTTTTTCATGTTTCATTTCCTTGTTCTTCATTTCATCTTGATGTACACAAGTGCTTTTGCTTATTTCTTATTCAATGGTAATTTTTAAGTAATAAGGGAAATAGGATTTGAAAGAACATTTGCATATCACTAAGGCATTAGGATAGGCTTTGTTTATGTTGGTCAAAATATAATCTTCATCTTCTTCTTAAATTAACTAAAAATCTAAGGAATTAGACTTAGTAATTTAGAAGGAAGCTTTGCATGTTTAAGGAATTAACTTGTAAAGAAATTAGGCTAAAACATCATGTTTTTCTTGCACTAATCTCAGATATAAAATTGATTCTATGAGCATATACTATAAGCTATTCATTAAGCCCACGTTCTTAAGTTTTATCATTATATTTCCTTTGCGAATTGTGATTTCAAGTTCTAAACTTAAACCTGTTTTCAAAACAAACCTTTTACAATTTCTGCACTAAGTTCTAAGCAATTTGAATTTAGATTTTAAAAACACCTATCCCTAAGGAGACGATATCTTTTATACTACTTCGGTAACCATCGTACGCTTACGGTTTGACTTATCAACATCCTATTAAATTTTATATATATTTATTATCTTCTTCTATATATACCCTTCCATTTATTTAGATTTTGTAATTCTAAAATTTGAGTACCACTAATAACTAATTCTCTTTCACACTACTAAATACATTAATTAGGGGTAAACTTGGAAGATTGTATAAAATTTTTAAAAACCCATAGTACATTAATTGAACTCATTACGTTTTTTTTTATAAACGTAATTGTTTTAAGAGGGTCTTATAAATAGGAACGAAGGGAGTAGCATTGTGTAAAATTATAATAGTTTGAATACATAAATACATATTAAAATAGTTTTTAATTATGAAATAAAAAGTGTTGGTTCAAGTGGTACATGTTTGATTCTCCTTAAGCAAGGTCTCGAATTCGACTCTTGTGGATGGAAAAAACCCTAGTTGGAAAAGTTAGCCCCACCGTCATGTGGATCTTCATGACTCGAATAAGATTGTTTCTGAAGGAAAATACATGCATTACACCAAAAAGACATTTCAATAGATAGTATTAGAGTTCTCTTTGTATATATAAATAATATTAGTCAAATTGAATAATTGATATTTCATAATTAGGACTGAAGTAATTTTCAAATATTATTTATTTAATAATATGAAAAATTATTAAGTAAATTGTAATATTCTAAGTTAATTAATAAGTTTTTAATATCATCAAACAAGTTAGAATAGAATTATAACAAGGTAAAACTTAAATAGCGTAAAATATTATTTAGTAAATTTAAGTTTGGTTGATGTAAGACCCTCAATTTCTTGTAATTTTACTTTGGTCTCTGAATTTCTTGTAATTGCATTTTGGTCCCTTGAATTATTGTAATTGTAATTTGGTCCCTGGAGTTATAATAATTATACTTTAGTCCTTGGACTATTCAGATTCGAAATCTGTTTTGAATGGACCCTTAATTGTGTTTGAATTCTGATTTTATATGGGAGTTATGAGAATTAAGTGACTTGATGTGGTTTAATGGCTTTGTCTTGGGTTTAATGGGTTTTAATGGGGAATAATGCTGAGTTATGGTGATGTTTGGGTGGCTCTTCCTCTCTCCCTTGAGGCTGAAATTTCTGACTACTATATTGTAGTGGCCTCACACTTGTTTCCTTTCACCTTCAAGTGTTATAACCTAAACTCAAACACTAAAAACCTCTTAATACTCTTGCTTTTATTGCCGCCCCTCTCTTCTCAATTTGTGTTCAAGTGTTTCTTCTCCTATCCTCTCCAAGAGTGCTTGGTGTTGGTTCTTTGGTAGGTTGTTCATACTCTCCAATTTCTGAATCTTTTTGTGTTCATTTCCTTTCTTTCTTCCTAGGGTTCTAACTTGGTATTTTTCCAGCACATTCTTCCTCAACCTACTCGAGTTCTCTCTGTGCCATTGAAGGACAAGGGTTGTGCTTCATTCCTACTTGATCAAACAAGCCAAGAAAGGTTGGTCTTTTCCATTGTTCTTGTGTTAGAAATGTGTTATCTTCCTTTTAACACAATCTTGTGTTTTAGAATCCTTTGAGTTTTTAGAGAAAATTTCCCTTTGATCAATTATATAATTTTTTTTGTCCATGGAAAAGCTTTTGTTTTGAAGAAGTAGAGTTTAAAATGAATTTTTCCATGAAAAATGTTGTTTCTTGGTTCTCTGGCCGAGAGCCAGTGCACGGGCGCTGGCCTCCCAACGCCATGGCGCTGGGGTTCTGCCAAACTTCTGCTCGCCAGACAGGGAGGCAGCGACAGGGCACTGGCATCCCAGCACATGGGCGTTGGGCCCCTGTCAGCTAGATTGCTGATTTTGTTTTAATTGTTTAAAAATCCTTTTAGGGGTTGTTTCCCACCCTTGTTTCAATGATTGTTTATTTTTGTTCCTTATTTTATCTTGCAAGGTTGGAGAGCACGTTTATGCAACTTATTCGACGGTAAGGATAACTCACGTCCTAGAGAGTCTCGAGTCATGCATGCTTGTATGTTGTTTTGCATAAGATGATTGTATTTTGTTCGTGATTAAGTTTCCTTATTGGATTCTGGATATCTTGTGAAATTTGTGAATTGATTTGTAATTAAAGGAGTAATGATGATGATATTATTTGTGGTAACACTATGATCATGACGAATGGACTATGTTCCTCAATGCAAGTTCCTAATACACTTCAAAAAGCTTTTAGTGATCGCTATTCAGAAGTTGTGAATGAGATAAGTCTATAAACTAAGGAACAACTAAAATGGATAAAGGCTTAAAAGAAGAAATGTCAAGGGATGAAATAAAAGTCAGAATCGTAAAGTGCTGAAAGTCTATAAATAAAGTAAAGTGCTGAAAAGGTAAAGTGATAGCTCTTCTGCAAGTGTACAGATTTTCCCGAAATATTAAAAGATATCGAACCACATGGATTGTGTGTTACGTACTAATCTCACTAGCTAGATATTGTTTGAACCACCCAAAATTTGAAATAGTTTTAATAAAAAAAATAAAGAGAACAGTAAAAGAAGTTTCACAGAGGCAAACAAAGAAGAAAGCATATTTGGAAAAATAGTTCACTTGATTTAAAATTTGTTCTCAACCAATACACTATTATAAGGTGGAATAAACACTTATGATACCGATAAGAGCTACTTCTTACTAGTGTCTTAGTCAAGAAATGTACCGGTTGAAATCCGAGCCTTAATGTCTTGAGTCTTAGTGATCGCAAAAGGAGCATTATAGCACAAACCTACTCGGTGAGACATTCCCAAGCTCTGCTCCTAACCCAAGCTGTTCATCTCCTAGTGGATAGAATCTCTGACTGTCACTCAAGAAATCCTAATATTTTCTACCTAGATAATCCTACCCTAGTGGTAAGTATCCTGACTAGTCACTCGGTTTAGACTTCTTTTCCTACTCAATATATTCATACTTAGGGGTGAGTGTTTCCTATTGTCACTTAGAAAATCCCAACCTAGCCTAAGACAATCATTTTCTAGAATGACTGATGCAAGGGTGGTTCCTCTCATTAACTAAATTCACATCAACTTCTCAATTGTCATGCAAATCCTAAGAATCATCCTATAGCCAACAGATACATGAACTCACTGTAACACCCGGAATTTTCCCCAGTAATTAAATAATTATTTAATTATTTCAAGGTACTGTTTGGATCCGCTTGGCGGTATCGACGAGCGAAGTACCGGTGAAACACCTTTTACAGCACTTGGTAGGAAACCAAGCTAGACCTGACTTTGAGTTCAGACGAGAATAAGACATTCTCACTATCACCATGACTTTCGGTGAAGAATTTCATGAAGAATGACTGTAATATTGATAGGGTCTCCTCTCGGAGCCTAGGAAGGATTTTTCGCGCTAACAGGACTTTTAGCCGAAACTTCAGCAGGCGAAACGGACGACTTCGGGACCCCGGATCAAGAATCTGAAAAGCTCCAATGGATTTCGTTTGGCGTTTCAAGCCCGATTTTATGAAGAAGATTTTTGTGAATAGTGACCCGGTGAATAGTGTTTTCGGGCAGCGTAAAGCGGACTTCGCAAAAGATCGACCCGACCCCGAATCGTGCGAGCCTGGTACCCCGAAACCAATAAATGACCTCGGGCCAGATACTCTCAGTGACACTGAGGTACTCACTGATGACCAGAACCTGATGATGACCGGGACTTGACGCGGTGACGCATTGACGCACTGACGCATCATGATTGGGAATATATTAACAAAAAAACCTAGATATTTATTAGAATTTTCTAAGCTTAGAGTTTAGTCCCTGGAATTTGAAACTTTGCGGTTTGGTCCTCGAATAGTAAAAAGTCTTTTTACTTTAATCTTTTACCATTCCTACTTTGGTCCTTAGGGTAAAAAAAATTAAAAACCCACCCCATTTTACCCCCCAAACCCATGACCTAAGTGCCATTTAAGGGTGAATCCCACACTCATTTCACTAAATGATTCATTATTGAAATTTTAGGAGAGATAAGTGAGAGCTTAAGAGAGAGAAAGAGTTAGAAAAAACTACTCATCTTCTTCCTCACCAAGCTTCCATGGCCGAACCACTCCTTCCCTCATAGCTCCATCATCTTTTGTCCTTCCATCTTGATCCTTTGAGGTAATTTGTTCATCTCCCCTTGATCTACATTTCTACCGATTCAAAATTTCATTTTGTTGAGTTTAAAATTTATGTAGTGCTAGAACTTAGAAGCTCCTTCATAAATGTTGTTCCTACTACCATGAACTTTGTTTTGAACCGATTGGATTTTCGATTTGTTGAGTTTTGGTTCCTTGAAAGTTTTTAGGGTTGAGTTTTGTTAGGGTTGCTTTTGGAAAAGTCATTCCCATTAGATTGATCTTTGAAAATCACCAATTAGTTTTCTTGGAAGTTTTGTTTTTGAAAAATTGATTATTAGGAAAAAATGATTTTCAAACTTTAAGTAATTATTTGTCATAGTTATCTCATTACCTTTGATGTGTACAAATTATATTTGGAAGAAAAGTTTATCTTGGAATTTCTGGTGCTTGGCCGAGTTGACTTATGTTTTGGGACAAAGGATAATTGATTTTCTAACTAGCTTTTGGGTGTGTTAAAATTCTTATAAATGAATTTGGGTATTGAGGATATGTTTTGTCACAATTGTTGTGCAGTGGCCTAGAAAATTTTGAGTGTTAAAGACTTGAAAATAATTGTTTTTGAAAGCTTAGGAAACTTGGGGATTGAATGTGTGAAAAGTTGAGTTTTTGGGCAAATTGGATTTTGAAACTCATAGCTGAGATTAGGGTTTTTGTACATTCTAAAACTTGGGGAAAATGAAGTGAAAATTGTATTAGAAGTTATGTCTTTTGTTGTGCAATTGAATTGGAAAATTTAGAGAAGTGTTGGGTGAAAATTTGAGAATTTTAGGGTTTTTAAAAGTTTGGACAGAATTGAGACATAGTGAAATTTTGTGTGCTTTTGTTTTCTAAAATCTTGATTAAGGCCTCAAAATGGTTTGTAAGCATGTAGCCTTGATGCTCTTTGAATGGTTTGAAATTTAGGAAAAGTTAGGTTTCGTAACTTAGGGTTTTCTAAGTCCTTTTGGGTAATCGTCGAAATCTTGTTTAAGTGTTGTCGACCTCTGAGAATTTCCTAAGTTGTAGAGCCTATGTCTAAGTGTTTAGACCCCTGTTTAGACCAGCCTTTTTTCCTTAGGTTTGAGTTCAAAGTTCTAAAGTTTAGGTTGTGTTTGTTGAAGGATCACGAGGCCCTAGACCGACCAAGACGTGCGGAACTCCCAAAACCGCCAAGATCGATCACCTCTGTGGTAAGGGCACTTCGTATCTCGGTCTATTAGTATAAGTATAAATATATGCCATGTTGCACTATGATCTTTAGAATTGTAGTTGATGGCCTTCTGAGAACGACCCGAAACTGTATTGATTGATATATTAATGCAAGTCTCTGAAGGCATTTGGTATGCTGGATTGGAATTGTTTGAAGTGTGTCAATGTTGAAATTGATTTGGATTGTGGCTTGACTATTTGGATTGTTCATTTCCTTATTAACAATTGAAAGCATGTTTCTCTTCGACATGATTATTATCTGCTTAAGATATGTGCAACTGCTCTACATGATTAGTATTAATTATGAAGCTATGCTAGGCCTCGTTTATACGTATGAGTCTTACTTGCGTTTTGTTTTCATGTCGTGTCAAGCATGTGATCGTGGAAGTCGTCATGGTTCGGGGATAATAAAGAGTCACGGGCTAGATGGCGCACCATTGGGGCATTATTACAGAGCGTTCTCGTGTAAGTGGCAACTCTCAACTTACCAACTTACTCTCTAGTTTGTTCGGAGTTCGAGAGACTGTCCCACCTGCCTGCGGGAGTTGGTGCACATCCGGATAAAATTTTTCTTGTACACGAGGATGGTGTGCGTGCATATAGGAGTCCTAGGGTTTTTTCCCAATTATCTGCGTCAAATAATTGTACTTGCTCATGTTTTTGCTACTTGATTGACAATGCTTATTGATGCCATTGATTGCTCTTTATATGACCTTGTTTTTGGAAGTGACCCTTTTTCTCTGTGTTTCTTTTGGATGGATCATGTGTGTTCCTCCAGGGGAAGCGGTCATTGGTCTACCCTTCCTGGGGGAAGCGGTCCTACACATCATTGACAAGGACGACCCGACGTCATGGACGGTGGACCCGCCGACATGGCGTGTCCGATATACGGGTCGAGTGAAGGACGACAGAACGGATCGTGTTGGAGCACCTCAAGGACGACAGACATGGTGCTTTACTTATGACCTTCTCTTCCCCCCATCTCTCTCTTTGATGGAACCGACGCTTCGGCGTTTGGGATGGTCTCTATCGCGGCATCCCCCGTCGTTGTTGCTTCTCCACACTCTTCATTCCCCGAGATGAAGGTGGAGATCTCTACTTCTCCAACCCCGGTCTACACCCTCTCTCTTCGACGAAAATCTTTCAGAACTTACCCCAGGCGGGAGCAGCGTCGGATTGTTGGAAGCATCGGACGATAACCCAAGGAGGAGGAGTATGAAGCTGAGGCGGTATGGGCTTTCAGGTAGATTATATTTTGGTAAACTAGGACTGTCTGTATTTTGGAGTTCAAGGGTAGGTTCCAATACATGGCTTCCCATGTGGGCTTCCTGCGTGGAGTTTTCAGGGGAGTATATCGGTACTAAGGAGTCTAGTATAGGAACCCTAGTTCTGATGCATCCTACTACCTTTGGGTTAACTAGTATGTAAAATAGCTTCACTTTCTGCACTACACCGGTGATGTAATTATGCACGACACAAACTATTTTGATGACACTGCTCGTCAGGGGCATTGTAAATATGGGTAATTGCATGTATACTGTCTTGGCATGATTTCAAAAAAAACATGCATGCAATTTCGAAAACCCCTGAAACTTTCGCATGATTTATTACTGTTCATCTACTACAGTAACGCCCTGAAAATTGGGTTGCTACACGCGCAATAAGAATCAACAAACCTAACACATAGGTTTTCCCCCTTTTTATGAAATAAGCATACATCAATCCATATCAATTTATCAATCTATTTATAAATCAAGATAAACCCTCGAATTCATCAATCGGTCAATAGAAGCATTAAGCGTAAAAAGAAACACCAAATAATGAAAATCCACCATTATAATTATATAGAGATAGGCAGAATCAATTACGTCATCCCAAATACCAAAATAGAATCAAAACACAAAAAATGGGATAAAAAGGAAAGTGGAACTCAAGATAGAACAGAGTCATCGTCATCCGAAGAAGTTGTCACCTTCCTCCATTGTGCCTTGACACCGGCTCCCAAGGGCCAAACCTTCCTTTCCACCAAGCAAGTACCTCCAAGAGTCTCCCAAAAGTTTTCAATATGTTTATGATAAAATATACCCTAGGTTTGTTAAAATATGATAAAAGATGAAATCGATTGAATCTAACACTTGTCAACTCTAATCAAATCAAATAAAAGTCCTAACAAAATCTAGAAAAGAAATAAACTAAATAAAAATAGAGAAAATCTACCAAATCCAACCAAAATAAAACAAAATCTATAAAAATCCTAAACTCTCCTAAAAACACCAAAATGCATGAACTAAGTTTAAAGTGTCCTAAAATTATGAAAATACCTTAATTAATCAATAAAGCTACATGTAAAATAACTAAAAAAATAGCCCTAAATCTCGGATCATCGTAAAGGCAGAAAAGTAAATGACAAAGGAAATACGAGAAATTTGTAGATTTAGATTGATTGTTGAGTTGTTTTTTAATGAGTCTCAGACGACTATTTATAGAGGCAAATATCACACAATAGCAGTAGTTATTTGTCTCCATGAAGTCTACCACGTTCTTTAGGTACTAAGCACATGTACTAACATTTAGGATCATGACATCCTATCACATTCTTCAAAAACCTTCATATCGGCTAGTTAGTTTCCCTTCCCAAGTTGATCACCTAGCTCCACTATCTCCATTTGAAATGAAACTCTTATATTTATGGCAAATGAATCCATTCTGACTTCCTATTCAAGTTTTGGATGAAAATATCACTTAGAGATTAATTAATTAATTAAGTAAAACTCCCAATATCTATGCATAATATTCCTTCCTTAAAAGTAGGGATTTGTTCTTATCAATAAAACTGCATTATCTGTTCTTACACGTAATTTATAAATTTATCTACGAATTTTACTTAACTAATGCATTTAGGCTAATAACCTTCCATATTTCAAGGCTCAAATCGGCTAACGACTGAATGACAGCTAACCCATCGGCTAACGACTGAATGACAGCTAACCTATCGGCTAACGACTGATTGATAACGATCCATCAGCTAAAGACTAATTAATTATCGATTCATCGGCTAATGACAGATTGACAATCGATCTATCAGCTAGCTGCTAGCCTAATTAGCACTTTGTTACTCGGCTAACTAAAATCAGTTATGTGAACGTATTCACATAGTCAAAATCAGCTAATTAACAACCGACGTCGCTAGCCGAATCTTTGCTACTTTTGGGTGTGAACAACTATAGGATAAGCTCTTAAGTTATTTTAAGCTTATTTCAACAAAGCTCGTGTATATGAATAACCGATTAATTCCTTAAATGCTTAATTACCCAAACGCATCCTTGTTACATCCCCGTTAGAATTATATACACCCCGCACCCGTTAACAACAACGAAGACCGTTCAGTGCGTAGAAAACAGCTATAACCAAGACAGCAGCTGTAACCAAGGGTGCGTGACCGGAGCCATGATCTCGCAGTTCTTCGTCCTGTCTCAGCGTGGCGATAACATCGTTTTCCGAGACTGTCAGCTCTCTCTCTCTCTCTCAACCACACTTTTGCATTCCGAATTCTTCTTGTTTTAAAATTTTGTGGATCTGATGCTGTTTGCTTGATCCAATGTTTTGATGGATTCATTTCCAGCTAGAGTTTTCTAGCTCAGTTTGCTGATCCGTAGCGAAATTATCGCTAATTTAATAATCTATAATCCGAGTTTACGCTTCTGGATCATACTTCAACGATATCTCGATCGATTTATTATAATTACTAATCACCAATTCTCCGATTTTGTGTAGTTCCTTGTAATTTCACATTTCCTAGGTCAAGCAAATTGAAGCTCATAATGTCAAGTTTTGCTGCTGAATTGAATGCTAAATTTGACTGTTTCTGTAATCTGAAAGTGTTTTTGTGAAGGGTGAATGGAGTGGAGTGAACAACACTATCAGTAGAAATCCATGATAATATGAGAGTTCTTCTATTGACTAATATTTTTAACATGTTCTAATGCTTGGAACTTTAACTGTCAAACTGATTTGATTTTGTTGCTTAATTGCCTTGATTGCAGACCGTGGTGAGGTCCCGAAGGGAAGTGCAGAGATATTTTTCCGCAAAGTAAAGTTTTGGGAAGATGGGGGTCTGGAGGAGGCACCACCTGTCTTTGTAGGTATTATCTTTCTGAATCAGGAAGAGTTCATTTTAATGTGCTTTAGACTTGAAATGAGTATGTAAGAAATTAAAGAATGTTGCGGATGTAAAAAAGGAGGGGCCAGAGAGATCTGTTGGAAGTTTGTAGATGAGTGGTCATTCATGCTAGTAATTGCTACCCATTGCCTTCAATTTATTTGACATATGCAGAAATTCTAGATTCATTTGCTGTTATTGATATCTTTTGTTGCAATTGCTTATGGTTTTGATAGTAATGTTTCAAATATTAAGTTCTCTCGAAATAAAAATTGTGTTTAGGTGTTATAAAATGGACTTTATTGAAGCTATGAATGTCTGTTCTGGTTATATTGTTTGCGACTCTTCTGGTGGCATACACTGATTTATTTTGTGTTCTGTTTTTTGTTTGTTGACAGAATGTAGATGGTGTAAATTACTTTCATGTGAAAGTTGTTGGCTTATTGTTTGTTGCAACTACAAGGGTTAACATATCACCGTCCTTTGTTTTGGAGCTTTTGCAAAGAATTGCTCGCGTTGTTAAGGATTACCTTGGGATTCTCAATGAAGACTCGTTACGAAAAAACTTTGTGCTTGTGTATGAGTTACTTGATGAAGTTATGGTGAGCTTCCTCCTGTTTGGTTCTTTACTTCTTTAAAGCCTAATTTCAGTCCCATATATATATATATATATATATATATATATATATATTTTAGAAAGCAAAATCATATATTGATGTAATAGGCCAGGATTGCCAAAGGTGGCAAGAACCTGCAAAAGAGGACAGCCCAAAAAGCAACCACCCTATACAAACACCCACAGACCAACAAAAAGAAAAACAGCCCACACCAACCACAAAACACCTCAACAAAAGACCTAAGAAGAAGCCAAAGAAAACAACACCAAGACACAACTCCCACTCAGCTCTTCCTCAAACTGCGAGATCTAATCTGGGCTGCAATACCTTGAAGGGCCACCTCATCAGACCAATCATAAACCAAGCCCAGACGTTTTCTGGTGAACAAAGCACTCCTCGCCCTTGTCATAACACCCAAAGGACCCTGGTGGACTTGGGGCTGAAAGAGCACCAACTCATTACCCATAACGTCAAAACCATCATCACCTCCCATTAGATATGGTCCTGGTGAAGGTGTACGGCCAAGCTTCAACTCACTGACTTTTCCTAGGCCACCCGCGAGGACGAGACGTCTTCTCTTTTGGACAGCAGCCCTTAAAGACCCCTTCCCCAGCCTCGACGGAAGCACTACGACCACCAAATCCTCTCTTAACCTTGTTTGGCCAACCCCGCCGCTTAGGAGAAACGATAGCTCCATCGCCAACACCACAAGACACCGAATCCGCAGCAGCCAAACAACCTCCCATAGAAGCCTGATAAGCTTTGTCTGAAGGCGCTTTCCTACCATGCTTAACCTTCTTGGGTCGATCCCGCGGCCTCGAAAGGAGACCTTTTGCCTCAAATTCAAGACAACCAGACTACTCCCCTTCCATAACGGAACAAGAAGATCCATCACCTGCTACATCCAAATCCTGCACCCAACCCCTCAAGCAAAAAGGCCCAGCCTCAAACTCCAAATCTGATAAATCCTATGTCCCACGCAGCGAAGACCAGAAACAGCTCGACCTCAGATTGACATTGTCACAAAATAAACGAAAACTGCTCCCTTGCACATTCAGAAAAAACTGCATTCTCCACTCTACGGCCACATCTCCTTCTGCAGCGATACAGCATGTCCATGCCCCCTCAAACCCACCAGATAAACCTCCAACGCCTTAGAATACGTCCCTGAAATAACCTCCACCAACGCAGCAGCTGCCAGCAATTGCCCCTCTTCCTGGAAAAATGCAGAACCAACTTTGCACCAAGGAGAAGCAATTTCTGGGAAGAGTATCTCATCCTTCCCCCCATCATCAGGTTCAACAAAATCTTCCTTCTGTAAGATAGAACCAATCACCTCAGGAAAAAGCACCTCATCTGGAAATCTCAACCCCAAGACTCAGCAATCATCAGAATCAGAAAACAGAGGCCTCCTCCCCAGAAAAAACAGTTCCCATCGCCGTTTGATCTTCTGTACAGGACACCACATGCTGACCCTGACCCATCTGCTTCCCGAAAATAACATCATGCCAGGACGTAGCACAACAAGCAGATGCGATGGTTCTCCGTCGACCGGCCTGAGCAGAGAAATCAGGAGCCTTCACAGAAGTTGAGTCCGTACGACCTTTCGAGGAGGCGAAACCATCGTCACATATAAAGAAACTCCACCCACCCTTGCACCATTCAAGCGATTAATCACCGCATACGCATCCTTCAAAGACGTAAATTGAACAAAACCGAATTGGAAGTGTCTCCCAGGCCTCTTGCTCCGTTGAACAAAGACGTTTACCAATCTTCCAATTGGAGCAAAGAGCTCTCTGATTTGTTGATATCCAACTGAATCAGAAATGCCATCAACAAAAAGGGTAAAACAGGACCTAACAGCCTCACCACACCCTTGACCAGCAACCACCCCAACCACTTCTCCCGCATCCTCGCCCCCATCGTCATCATCCTCACCTCCTTCGAGCCCCAACCCAGCTGCTGACAGACCACTGCCAAGATTACCTCCAGCCGTTCCACTGCCTGCTTGGGGTGGAGAAACTCTAGCAGAGCAACTCAAAAGCATTTTAGTAATTGCCCAGTCCTATATTTTCTTTTCTGAAATGTTTCTTCATTGAATAAAAAAATTGAATCATTACTTTATATTGCCTCTCTCCTTTTTTTCCCAATCTAATCTTCATACAAGGCTCATTTTCTTCACTGTTGAGTCTTGGTATCAATATGAAGTAATTATTTTGACAGTTAATAACAGTAGCATCAAATAGGTCTGACAGATATTTTCACAGTATTTTTCTAGAAGTGTACGATAGAAAGTACAAAGCACTCTAAATTTCTGATGGCGGTTGCATTTGGTTTTCTTTCTTCAAAAAAAGAGAAAAAGCTAATTTTTTTAATGTTTTGTTCCTGCTTCGACCTGATATTTTTAGTCAAGTCAGTTATATTACCTAAAATTGTACTTATGAGGGACCTGATGCCATTATTTGAATTGAACCAGGATTTTGGTTATGTGCAATCAACATCTACTGAATTATTGAAGTCCTATGTTTTCAATGAGCCAATTGTGATTGATGCCGCACGTCTGTCACCTCTTGGACCGGCTGCAATGTTTTCAGTATGATGTTTAACATCTTTTATATCAAGCACTTATTTGATTTTGTAATTGTCACTTGCATATATTATTATTCATAATTTTGGTTTTGTGCAGCAAGGGACAAAAAGAATGCCAGGAATAGCTGTTACAAAATCTGTTGTTGCAACAGAGCCTGGGGGTAGAAGGAGGGAGGAAATCTTCGTAGATATAATTGAGAAAATCAGCATCACTTTTAGCTCTAGTGTGAGTGCATACATCATATATGGCTCTGAATTTCATAATATTGGTTTGTCACTGCATTATCTGTCCTGCATCATCGGTGCTTGCTTATGGTTTCCAGGATGTGAACTGACAATAAAATTATGATATGTTGAGGGACTCAATATCAGAGAACAGATCTCACTCTTGACACTTGAGTACTTGAAACTTATTTGATCTAAGTAAAGAACCATCAAGTTTAAATAAAAATCTATTTACAGACAATGTGACAATGTGGAAAGAGAAAATGTGAAGAGAAAAGATGAGAAGAGATAAGATGGTGAGAAAAAAAGTGAAATTTTAGGTTGTTTGGTATAAGAAAAATAAGAGAGAAAGTGAAGAGAAAGAGAGTAGTGGCTAATCTCTCCTCTTGTTTGGTTGAATAGAGAGTGGAAAGAGAGAATGTTAGTTTTTTTTGTAAATAGGAAAGTATAATGATAGGGGGATAAAATAGGAAAGTGGGAAAACATCACAAGTCTGTCATCTCTCTCTACATTTCGGAGAGACCCCAAAAAGTGATAGTCCCCACCTCCTGTCTCTCTCTCCCTCCTATCTACCAAATAAGGGTCATTACCCTCTCTCTCTTCTAACTCTCTCTCGTTCAACTCTCTAAACAATGTGTAAATGCAAAATAAAGGCTTAACATGTCTAATGAAACATTGCGAGTCAGTGTTGGATTAATTTTCTTTTATGCAATATAGAAGACTAGCAGTGCTAAGGTACCAAATGTTATGTTGATAAGTGTTGCAAAATGAAGATGTTGCAGTAAATCAGTGTACATACAAGAAAACATATGATCAAGAATGGATGTATGGGAGAGAGATCAGAAGCAGCACCTCTTGAGGAAAATTTAATAGAGCAATCGCCTAAGATGGTTTGCCACGTGAAGGGAAAATCAATAGAAGGCCTAGTATGAAAAGTTGATTAGATCAGGGATAGTGCAATGAGTAGAAATGGTGGAAGGCCAAAGAAACTAAGAGAAGCCACTAAAAAGACCTAGATCTAATGACCTCTCTAAAAACTTTGTTTTTGACCAAATATCTTTGTTTAATGCATGTAGCTGACCCTTCATAGTATAGGAACATTTGTTGCTGATTTGCATCTTGAAATGCTACTTGTGTCATATGGCTTGGTGATTGTTGTATTTTCAAGTTGTTCATTTGTCATTCTTTGTATTCTTAATGGATCAGGGATACATACTGACTTCTGAGATTGATGGCACTATACAAATGAAGAGCTATCTGACTGGAAATCCTGAAATTCGATTAGCTCTTAATGAAGACCTTTCCATTGGAAGAAGCGAAGGAACCAATTATGGTAATTTCTTTTTTTCATTTATGGTGGTTTTTCATTTCAAGTTCTCTGTTATTTGTATTCACAATTGGTAGATTCATGCTTTGGTTTGCATTCTTCTATTCCCAGAAAGATGAAATATGTGGACAAATATGACTGATTTGTGGGCAGATTTTTAGTTTGTGGGCAGATTTTTAGTGTATGGGCAATGGAAACTATATGTTGATCTTATGGATTTTGATTGACACCTAATATTTCATTGAATCGGATGTTCACCAATTTTGCATATACATTGATGCTTTCACAATGAACCTGCCATTGACTAACTTTGGGGCATTTTGTTAATTTCTTCTACTTTTCTTGTTATTGTTTGTATCTGTTCCTGTAGACTTTCACTTACTGATTCAAACACAAACAATTGTTTCGTGTTGTCTATCAAAAAAGTTATTCTAACATGTTTCTAGAGCAGGTTATAGGAGTTCATCTGGCTTAGGACCGGTGATATTAGATGACTGTAATTTCCATGAATCTGTTCGTCTTGATAGCTTCGATATGGACAAAACTCTATCCCTGGTTAGTAAAGAAGTAGTCTTGGAAATCATAAAATTTTCAGAAAATAAGATTACTTTATTGGCTTGCTTCAGTTTGATTATTAATTTTAATGGTTATACTGTCAACTTTAGGTACCACCAGATGGTGAATTCCCAGTCATGAACTACCGTATTACTCAGGAATTCAGGCCTCCTTTTCGTATTAATACTTTAATCGAAGAAGCAGGGTCCCTTAAGGTGATGCCTACTTATCAATTTTTTTTATTCATAGCAATTATCTTTTGACTAATAATCCTTTAAGGTGGTACCATTATGTTTTCTGTTGTTTTCTTGAACTACAGTAATAGTAACTGAGTCATAAATATATATTTCCTTTTTATAAATTCTTTTTGGACCTTTGTAATGTTGGTCTAATCTTTTAGATGTGTTAGAAAGTATCAAACTGGAATATAATGCGTCAGTATACAGATATGCTGTATCAAAATTTCTCCTCTCCCTTATGGAGGGATCCCTATTCCCACATCCCTCTTCTTAGGTCAGAGATCTTCATTGTAACAAAAAAAGATACAGTTTTCCATTGTTAAATGTTTTATGAATTTATGAACCATTATTAAGCCATTTTTTAAATCTCAAAGTCATTGGCCTTGCTCCTTGCACTCAGTAACACTTTTGAATTTGCTTTTACAGGCAGAAGTAATTCTTAAAGTAAGTGCACAGTTTGCCTCAAGTATAACAGCAAACACTATCAAAGTGCAGATGCCACTCCCAAAATGTACCACCAGGTATCATCTTATAAATCTCAAACCATTAAATAAGTGAAAGAAAAGATGTTTGACAGTGATTTTCCATTAATTAGAAACTTTGGAAGAACTAGTTATGCATTCAACAGTTAAAAAGTACGCATAATAGGATCTTGGGTATGTCTTACTAAAAAGTACGCATAATAGGTTGTACATAGGATTTAGAGCTGGTTTATTACTCTGGAAGGGATTGTCCACTAATTTAAAGAATTAAAATATTTAGGAGGCACTAATTATATGATTTAATTAATTAAAAAATTAAAGAACCCTTGGGGCAACATCTTTGCAAATCACACTGGTTATGCTGAAAGAAATTTTGAACACAAACTATAACTGCTGATAATTATGTAATTTAATTAATTAAAAAAAATTTAAAAGTACCCTTGGGGCAACATCTTTGCAAATCACACTGGTTATGCCAAAAGAAATTTTGTACACAAACTATTAACTACCAATAAGTGTGTATGACCAGACTCCAGAGATTTATCAGATCATTTGTTGTGTTAGTTGTTTGTGATCATTAGCAGACAGTCACAAAGTTCACATCATTTAATTAGGTAAGTCTGAACATGAGTAGTCTGAACACAAACTTCCATTGCGTCAATGATCAACTCTTGATAAGAACAGGGATATCAGAAGAAGACAGAATAACAGAATAAGGGAAATAAGGGGGCTGGTAATTCGAGAGTACCAGTGCTCTCCACAAAACTGTTTATTTTCCAATTCGATACCTTTCTTATTCTTTCTTCCTCTATTAATAATAGTTTCCTCTAATTGATTGATAGAATCAGTTAGTTACAAAAGATAAGTTGCTATCTAATAAGCCTAATAACAAATTAACATTATCTAATAACAAATAACTAATTAATATCTAATAACTAATATCTAATAACTAAAACTAATATCTAATAATTAATTAGCTATTTTATTTAATTCTTCTCCGATACACCTGCACAATTGGAGGCTTTGGAAGCCTTGCTCTATCAATACCCGGCGCCAAAAGATTCACCTTGTCCTCAAGGTGGAAAGAAGGAAAAGCTTCGTGTAACTTGGCAGCAGATTCCCAACTTTGTTCACAAGCCGGTAGGCCTTGCCACTGAACGAGGACCTCCACACCTTCCAACTCAGTTTCACGGACTTCCAGAATATCTTCAGGATAGACCAATAGCTCCAGGTCCTCAGACAACAGATCTGGTAGAGGTTGAGTAGGGGAATTTGTACCAACCAGCTTTTTAAGAAGGGAAACATGGAACACAGGATGAATCTTGCTCGTGGAAGGCAAGTCTAACTTGTAAGCTGCCGCGCCAATCCTTTCCAAAATCGCAAATGGGCCATAGAAACGAGGGCTTAGTTTTTCATTAAGCCTGCGAGCCAAGGATTTCCTACGGTAGGGTTGTAACTTGAGGAACACCCAGTCACCCACCTCATAGGTAACCGACCTCCTATGCTTATTAGCAGTAGTTCTCATCAGATCCTGAGATTTGAGCAAATTTTCCCTGAGTTCTGCCAATAAACTATCTCGAGCAGCCACCATTTGATTCACCTCCTCCATTCGGGTAGGAAACACAGAACCATGCAAAAGAGAAGGAGGGTCCCGACCATATAAAGCTTTGAATGGAGTCATTTTGCTAGAAGCATTATAGTTGGTATTAAACCAATACTCAGCCCAAGGCAAACAGCTACTCCACTATTTGGGTTTGTGACCGGAAAGACACCGCAGATAAGCTTCTAGGCACCGATTAACAACCTCAGTTTGGCCATCGGATTGGGGATGGTAAGCTGTACTGTACCTTAACTGGGTCCCTGCAGCTTTAAACAATGTTGTCCAGAAATTACTAAGGAAAATGGCATCCCTATCAGACACAATCGTACTAGGGAACCCATGTAATCGGACAATCTCCTGTACAAACACAGCGGCTACGTCACTAGCTGTAAAAGGATGACGTAAAGGAATAAAGTGGGCATACTTGGTGAGTCTATCCACTACTACTAAGATGGTATCCTTCCCCTGTGATTTAGGTAAGCCTCCGATAAAATCCATGGAAATGTCAGTCCAAACAGTAGAAGGAATGGGCAAGGGTTGCAGCAAACCAGCAGGGGTGAGAGTAGAATACTTATTTCGCTGACAGGTATCGCAAGCCGCCACATAGTTTTTTATGTCAGCTCTCATCCCGTCCCAATAGAGTACATTGGCAATCCGCTTGTAGGTCCTGAAGTAGCCTGAGTGACCTCCAACCATAGAAGCATGAAACTCCTTCAAAATTAAGGGAATTCGGGCAGACGATTCGGGCACTACTAACCTGTCCTTGTAAAACAATTTCTGGTCTTTTAGTGTGTACCTGACATGAGCTTCAAGATTGAGCAGCAAGTCCTGCATAATTCCCCTTAACTTGCTATCTTTCTGCACCTCTTCTTGCCAATCTTCAAAATCCTGTAATTTGAGAAGAGAAATAGAGGAGTAGGAACTCTTCCTGGACATTGCATTTGCTGCTGTGTTGTCTTTGCCAGGCTTGTATTGTACTTCGAAATCATAGCCAAAGAGTTTAGAAATCCATCTAAACTGCTCTTCAGCCCATAGCCTCTGATCAGTCAGGAACTTCAAGCTTTTTTGATCCGTTCTAATTACAAAGTGATTACCCAGCAAATAATGCCTCCATTTCTGCACTGCTTTAACCACCGCCATCAATTCCCGCTCGTACACGGATTTCTTCTGATTTCTGTCAGACAGAGCTGTGCTCCAAAAGGCCAATGGTCTTCCTTCCTGTAACAATACTGCCCCCAGTCGTGTCCCGGAGGCATCTGTTTCGACCACGAAAACCTTAGAGAAATCGGGGACGGCTAAGGTAGGTAACATGGTCATAGCCAGCTTCAACTGTTCAAACGATGCTTGAGTGTCCTCTCCCCAAATGAAAGCATCCTTCTTTAAGAGCTGAGTAAGAGGTTTTGCCTTATGGCCATACCCCGGTACGAATTTTCTGTAATAACCTGTCAAGCCCAAAAATCCTCTAAGGCTCTTTAAGTCTTTAGGTACAGGCCATAACCACATGGCCTCAAGCTTCTTTGGATCAGCTGCCACCTCTTCTGCTGAAATAATATGTCTCAAATACTCTAGCTTGGTTTGACCAAAAGTGCATTTTTTGCCATTGATTTTGAGGTTGTGCTGCTGTAACAGCTTCAGTACAGTAGCTAAATGTGTCTGGTGTTCTGCCATGTTCTTACTAAACACCAATATGTCGTCAAAAAAGACCAATACGTACCTCCTCAATAGTGGTTTTAGCACCTCATTCATCAATGCCTGAAAGGTGGAAGGGGCGTTGGTGAGGCCAAAGGGCATCACCACAAACTCATAATGTCCTTCATGGGTGCGAAAAGCTGTTTTCTCCACATCCTCCTCCTTCATTCTGATTTGGTGGTAACCAGAACGCAGATCTATCTTAGAGAAGACAGAGGCATTCCCTAACTCGTCCAACAATTCATCTATCACGGGGATGGGAAACTTGTTGGGAATAGTGATCTGATTGAGGGCTCTATAATCCACGCAAAAACGCCAGCTCCCATCCTTTTTCTTGACTAAGATTACAGGGCTGGAGTATGGACTAACACTGGGGCGGATTATGCCAGCCATCAACATCTCGTTCACCATTTTCTCAATCTCTGTCTTTTGGTAATGGGGATACCTGTAAGGTCTGATATGAGGGATCTCAGCACCCTCCTTCAAGTGGATGGCGTGATCGTGCCTCCGATGGGGAGGTAAGGCTTGAGGTTTATCAAACAAGGTCTGAAATTCCTGTAGAATCTGTTCTAATTCCGCCGGACACGTGAGTTGCTGATCTTCGTCTGCTTGTACCATCCTACAATCTACCACAAGGCTTGTAGGGCCTTCCACATGGACTGAAGCAAGGCTGTGCCCTTTATTAATTCTGGTTCTCCCTTTAGTATCACTTGCTGTCCAGCTACCCCAAACTTCAAAGTTAACTTCTCAAAATTTGCTCTTATTTCGCCCAAGCTGGCCAACCATTCCAACCCCAATACCAATTCCACTCCTCCTAATCCAAAGAGGAAGAAATCCTGTTTGATATCCACCCCTTGAATGCTCAGAGGAACCTGTGAACATTTGCCTTTGCTCTTAACCTTATGACCATCACCCACCTCCACCACATATTCTGGCGTTTCTTGAACGGTAAGTCTCAATTTCTCAACCAGCTCGTGGTCGATGAAATTATGAGTTGCTCCGCAATCGATTAGTACCACCACCTTTGTGTCTCCAATGCTCCCCCATACCTTCAATGATCTTCTTGAAGTAAATCCGGCCATACTGCGCAAAGACAGCTGTTTGAATTCTGGTAACTCCTCATTCTCCTCCGGATTCCCCGTCTCATCCTTTTCACCCCCTGTCTCTTCTTCGTCGGTCAAGAGCATTACTCTGAATTGTTTGTTTTTACAGACATGGTTGGGACCATATTTGTCTCCACATCTAAAGCATTCCCCCCTTCTGATCTTCTCTTGCGTTTCTGCTTCGGACAGCCATCTGTACCCTCCCGGTCGACTTCTATTAATTGTCTTTTCCGCATTTCCCCCTACTACTGAAACAGCGGAGGTAGAATACGGCTGATTACCTCTGTTTCCTGTTTTTTGGCCAGTATCCATTGTGACGGATCTGGTGAATGTGGGACTCCGGATTGGATTACTTCCTTTACTCCAACTAGTCCCCCCCTGTTTTCAAGACAGCCTGATTTTTTTTGTCAATCATCAAGGTCTTCTTCATCATTGTTGACAGATTTTGTGGCTCATGCAATTTCAATTCTGCTCCAATCTCCTCCTTCAACCCATTCATAAAAATATCCATCAATTGATTTTCTCCTACTCCAACCAGCATCCCTGCATATTTTTCAAATTGCGTAACAAATTCCTCCACCGCTCCGTGTTGTCTTAACGCCAACAGCGCTGCAAAGGGACTGTGTGCCGCTGAAGTTTGAAACCTTTCTATGATGGCGGATTTGAACCCTTCCCAGTTCACCTCCGGATTGCATGACTCCCACCATTGAAACCAACTGAGAGCCTTCCCGTCCAAAGCAACGACTACTGCCTGCAGCTTCTCTGTTTCATCAGCACCTCTGATTCGGAAATATCTCTCTAATTTAGTCACCCATCCAAACGCGTCCTCGTTACCATCGTACACTGGTATGTCGAGTTTCTTCCATCGCTCGGTGCCTCTGCCGTTGTGGGGTTCGCTGTCGCCAGCCGCCCCTGTTTCATGCCATGCGCCGCCGCTGCCAGCCTGCTGCTCGGCCTCATCTGTTCGCCGTGACTCCTCTGTCCTTCGCGCCGCCTCTTCTGCGCGTTGCGTCTCCGTCCGTTCTGAAACAGTATGTGAAAGCGATTCAATCATCGCCTCCAATCGTCGGAATCGTTCATCATCACGCTCCCTGTCAAGACTCAGGGATTCCAGCAACTGCTCAATGCGTTCAACTCGTGCTTCCATCTTTGACGCTCCCTTGACCATTCACCAATTGTTACCACAGCTCTCTGGAAAGAGCTCTGATACCAATTTGATAAGAACAGGGATATCAGAAGAAGACAGAATAACAGAATAAGGGAAATAAGGGGGCTGGTAATTCGAGAGTACCAGTGCTCTCCACAAAACTGTTTATTTTCCAATTCGATACCTTTCTTATTCTTTCTTCCTCTATTAATAATAGTTTCCTCTAACTGATTGATAGAATCAGTTAGTTACAAAAGATAAGTTGCTATCTAATAAGCCTAATAACAAATTAACATTATCTAATAACAAATAACTAATTAATATCTAATAACTAAAACTAATATCTAATAATTAATTAGCTATTTTATTTAATTCTTCTCCGATACACCTGCACAATTGGAGGCTTTGGAAGCCTTGCTCTATCAACTCTCTAAAAGCTTATTAATATTAGGTAATGGCTCATGAATAGATAGTATCATATATAGCATGCCAACTCACAAAAGAACCCTTTGAGTATGAAGTCTGTACTATGCACAAGGCACTTTAGCTTGGGCTAAAATTCAAATCTATTTGAAAAGTTGAGTTTACAATGATTGAATTTTTAACCCAAGACTGTTCAGTATCTGAACATAGTGGAGGGTCATGAAGGCTTTGAAACTGTTGAGATCCCACATTGACATATGACCCAAGTAGAACATATGAAGGCTTTGGGTAATTCTCACCTCATGAGCTAACTTTAATGGTAGAGATAGGCCTAGCCCAAATTTTAAGATGGTATCATACCTATCCTAGATTCGATATTAGGCCACCCATTGCCGTCCCCAAATCTACTTAGCCTTGCATCGCACCCATCCCATTGCAATAAAAAAAAATTCAATTCTTTAATCTCTATGCTCCACTTTTCAAGTCGTGGGCATGAGGGTGTTTTGAGATTGCACCAAGTGGTCTAAAGTTTGATCCTTGATACCTTGATCTAATGAAAAGTTCAGTTTCAACACAAGGTGGGTGGACTCTTGCGTGAGGGGACATGTGAAAAATATAATATAAAATCATTAATGGTTTTTACCCAACAGTTTAAGTTTTTCGAATAGTTGGTTCGTGACAATCATAATTCATTAGGAGTCATGTATTAGTCCAAATATTAATTGGAGCTTGTAATTTGAAAATTATCAGAATAAATTCTAAATTATTCATCCCTTTTCAAGTGTTAGCATATCATGGGTCTTGCACACTTTGTGCTATGCATAAATTGCAATTCAGGAACATGTGCCCAAGGTATTATTAAAGTTGCGGACTAAGCTGTTATATTAACTTGTCTCAGAGTTAGTTTTGAACTGGAACCTGGAGCTGTTGGACAAACAACTGACTTTAAGGAGGCAAATAAGAGGCTAGAGTGGAGTCTAAAGAAGGTAATAATTCTTGTATTTCTAAAACGTTTTTATTTTGGTCATCAATTTTTTTCTGGAGAAAATGGTAGCTGATAAGTGGAATGAAACAGATTATTGGGCGCACTGAGCTTACTTTACGTGCAAAGCTAACCTTTTCTCAGGAGATACACGGTATTTATCCGTTTAGTTAACGCATGCACAAAATGGAAAGCTTGTTTTTTTCGTTGATGTAATGATTAACAACATATCATATTTACGCAAATTTATTTCTCTACAGGTAATATAACGAAAGAATCTGGACCTGTTAGCATGACATTTACTATACCAATGTATAATACGTCACAACTTCAGGTAAAGCCGTTTGCTTGACACAGAACTTGAAAAACACTTTGCCATCTACATTTTGAGCATTGCATAACCGAAGTTCATATGAACATTGTTGCTCCCTTAAAAATGATTCATCTGAACGTGCCAGGCTTATTTCATTTCCGAAATGCAGGTAAAATATTTGCAGATAGCAAAGAAATCTGGAATGCACGAGCCATATCGGTGGGTTAGATATGTAACACAAGCAAATTCCTACGTTGCTCGTATATGATGCAGCTAAGCAACCTCCTCCGTGCCCTATACTTTTTACTCCCCCTCAAACTCTGTATTGCTTTTGTTTTATTTACTTTATTCTTTATTTGTATATTACATTCAAGTTCATTATAGACGACGTTAGTTGTTTGCTTTCCTATCCATTACACACACACCAAGCTGGTTTTATAGCCTGGATCAACTCACTATTTTTTCTTTCCCATTTCCCATAAACGAATCACTTCGCCCTGTTATAGAGCTTTAATGAAAACATTTGGAAATGTCTATGCAGAAATCATGAGTAAAACTGTTTGTCTCGTAGCAGAAGATCGATTATGTATTTCTTATACGCATTGCAGAAGAGTGGGTGAGGAATACAAGACGGGTATTATAAGCAGGTGAATTTAGCGAAGTAGCAATCAACTTATGTCTTTAGAATATATAAATCTAGAAAGCTAATTGCATTGCACCTCCTACCAATTCAGAAACAGGGTTGGAAGGAGGTTGTTTAGATGGTTTCTGCGGGTGAAAAACAGTTCAAAAATTAACCACGTAAACATGGTGTAAGTGTGAATTATGTTATTTTGGACTATTTTTTTTTTCGAAAGTAAAAGATTTATTGAATAATAATTGGCTCGAGATACAAGTTCTCTCGACAAATGACAAATCACACAACCAAGCAAGGAAAACAAACCTGCCAAAGAAAAACCGCAAATACCAATACCAAAAAACCAAACCTCTCAACAAAAAAATCACGGGAAATAAAAAAACTCAAGGGAAAAAATAAACCCAAAGGTGACAGGGAGACCACAAAGGTCATAGCTTTAGGAACGACAACAACTTCATGACCAACTGCAGCCATATGGACCTAAAGGACCATCGCACGCTTTGGCTCAAAGGTACCAGCTTCCCATACAATGAGAACAAAGCAAGTGTAATTGTCATCCCACAAGTCATCGTGCTATTGCACTTCTAGATCCCATGCATTATTCGGGTGCATCAAACTTCTTCCGCATGTACCCTCTTCTTCATAGCATCCAAACATTTCATCAAACAGTTGGTGTGCCACTAGCGATGCGGACAACACCTTTGGAGAGTTCTTGGCAATTGGCTTGCAATCCAAACTTCTGGTGAATAAGGTAAGCCTTGTACATTGTAGTCAAATTAAACCTCGCAATTTCACTGTTGTCATTTACATACTCGCAAACTCCGAAGCTAAATGCTTGATCCTTCATTTCTGACAGTTAAAAGAGAACCTCTCCACAACATGATGACCTCCCTAATGCAGAAGAAGAGGAACGAAGTTGCGCGCGCTCACTCTTCATCCCCTTCATGAGAAAGGTATTGCGCAATCCAACAAGGAATTGGGAAAGAATACTTATAGTTTGCAAAGATAAAGTGACATTCTTTGCATCCCCAATCAACCAAAACATGTTAACCAATCAAGAAATGAAATCATGTTTTGCTACTTGGAAACCAATTACGGCAACATCAAGATGAGCCCCTTTAAATGGAGTGAGGGCCAACAAGGAAGAGATGTAATATCTCAGATATAAACTTTAGATTCAATTCAAAGATCGAGGATCAACAAGTTGTCAAATTAACAAAACTACTGTCGCTACACGAATGCGCACAGAGAGAACGTGACGCCAAAATGCCGTCGTTGCGACGAACAAGGGCCAAGGCTTGTCGAAGCAGAGCGAGCAAGAGCTAAGGCAAAGGGAAACCTTAACAACGTTGCTTCAGAACAAACAGAAACGAGTATAGAACACTGCTGCAACGAACAAGGGCCAAGCTTTCCAGAATGGAGCAAGGAAGAACGAAACATGGTGGAATTGCTGCAACCCCAGCCTTTGCCTAGAACCGTCGTGAAGGCGCCATCAAGAAAAAACTTTAACCACCGCACGTCTCATCCCCCTGGCCGCCGCGATCGGAGTGCTCCTCCTCCATTTCTCGCTTTCTCCCTCTTTATCAGACTCTTCCACATTCTCATTCTCTCTATGTGTGATGGTTGCAAGGTGTTGGAGGTAGGGTTTTAGAAGGGAGGAATGGTTGGGGATGAGAAGTGTGTAGTGGTGGTGTGAGGAACGGCTACGAGAAGGATTGCGGGGCGTGGTGCCTTATGAGGTTCCATTAGATGTTGTATTCTCTCGTTTCAATGTTTTGTCACTAGAGGTGTCTAGTGGTGAGAAGGATATTGATGTTATTGCAGGGTTGGTGGTTTCAGATTTTCTGGTTCGTTGAGGGAGAGGACGTCCGAAGAAAGTTCATAGGCGGGGAAACAAGAAGGAAATGGATGTCTTGATAGCAGAGGACATGGAGTTACCAACTGAAGTGGATGCAAACACTCGAGGATGTGGATTCTGTGTTGATCTGATTGCATTTAAAAAGAGCGAGGAGCATGTGGACGAAAATGAAGTTTTATGGTCTTGTGTTTCCTAGATTGGATGAGAAGGAAATTCAGGCCTGTGTGGAACACCTTAGAGCCTCTAATCCGGAGAGGTATGGAGCGTCTCAGAGTTGTGGTTGATTGCATGTTGTTGGGTGGTGGTAGGGTTTTGCATTTTTTTGTTTTCGTTGTTTTGTGGTAGGATCGAATTATCTTGTCGTAGGATTGTTTTTCATTCTTTGCGTTGTGCTTAATCCTTTGTTGAGAGAATTTGTATCTCGGTCCCCCTTTTTTTGGTTTCTCAAGGTATCCCACAACCTCGACTCTCGAGGCTCGGAGATCACGATAAATTGGTAAGTCTCTCCCAACAAATGTTTCTCGATACGCATTGCCTAAGGATTGAACCCTGGACTATATGGTTAAGGAGCCTAGCAATCTTGACTCCCTTTAAATTCAATAAAACTTTCGACTTTTGAAAAAATAAAACTGGATAGAAATAGAACCACCTTTGAAATATTTTGAGATTTTATTTTTAAAACTTGGAAGAAAAAAACCGTATTTGCAATTAGTTTTTCCAAATCAATTTCTATAAAACAAAATTTTCTCTTTTGTTATTTTTAAAATTTACAACTATTTTATAAATCAACAATTAAACATATTAACAATTAGATGCTGTTGGAGCTCCTTGAACAAAATAAATTTTCAGTTGTTATAGAATGATAACTCAAGTGGTAAGAGCTGGGGTGTATGGGCTGAGGAGGGGAAGGTCTAGGGATCAATCACTGGAAGAGAAATTTAAATGTTTTCCAATGTAAAAATAAATCAGTTTGTGACGTATTTATTGCATAGTATAAATGCTCAGTGACATGTGTTGTATCCTGTAATGAATAAATGCTCAATTATTTAGAGTATCAACTCTTACTAAAATTCAATTATAATTACTCATATTAATTTCACTTTCGCTCCTGCTAGTATAGCTTTTGGGTGATTTTGATCCCTAACTTTTTTTATTTATTTAAATCCCCCAACTTTTGAAATGAAACAAATTTAGATTATTTAATTTTCCATCCAATAATTAACGGTGTTTGCTGACGGGACAATGACGTGGATAATTCAATTTATTTAAATGTTACACAGAAATGATGTGGAAAGATTTGATTTGTTTTTTTATTTTGTTTAAAAATAAAACAAAATTGAAATAATGAATCTGACCGCATCGTCCTCGCCCATATCCCTTCCTCCTACCTCCATCCACTCTGTGGATCCCATTTACTCCAACTATGTGAGACACTCATGTTAAAGTGTTAGGGATAAGGGTTTAGGGTTCAGAAAATTAAAATTGATAATAATTATGAAATATTAGAAAATACAAGGGTTAAATATGTTTCTAGTCCCTGGCTTATACACCTGAATCTAAAATGGTTCCTAACAAAAAAAACCTCTTTTTTATTCTCTGAAAAATTTGTTTGAATTAAAATGGTCTTTCTGACGTCATAATGCTTATTCAACATTTTAATTTATTAATAACTAGTCCACGTAGGCAACCATGTGGACTTTTTACATTTGCTTTGGTCCTTAATTAATTTTGTGCATCAAAGTTAGTCATTCTCCCTTTCATAGTCATCGGAAAACATATAAATTCATATTTCCTTCTCCAAACCTAGAAATTGATCATAAAACCTAGTCCCCTTCATCTTTCTCCCTCCTCCTTCTCCTGCTCCCACTCTCATCCCGCTACGAGAAAACAATGTTTTATCAACAGCTTGAAAACCGTCGGTAAATCTTGTCGTTACCGACGTCAGTAACATTTTTTTGTAAAATAAATAATAATAAAAGTCACTGATGGCCTACTCCGTCGGTAATTTGGCGGTAAATATTTTTCTTGGCAGGATTAGATACCGGCAAGTTACCAATGGCTTAGGCCTTAGGAAATTCAAAAACTCAAAATTGCCGCCCGTCAATAGTATGGAGGGCTTAAAAAAAATTGGTTGTAAATTACCAATAGTTTTTATGAAAATTGAAATTTTCATCGGTCGAAAATTTGGCAGGAGTTTGAATTTTTTTTGAGGGTTTCTAAGTATTATGAAAATGTGCCGGTATGTTACCGACAGATAAAATCGTGAGTAACCTATATATAGGCGATTGCGAACCTCTTATTTACACATACCTCTTCTTCTCTCTTATTCTTCTTCATCTTAAAAATTATGAGTAGTTATTATTTTAAAGTAGGGATGGCAAAAAAACCCATACCCATGGGTACCCGACCCTACCCGACCCGAATTTACGGGTAAAACCCGTTCTATTTGGGTTCGGGTTCGGGTTCGGGTTTTACCCGATTCTGAAAGTACTATTCGGGTTCGGGTTTGGGTATGGTGAAACCCTACCCGAAACCCGATCTCTATATATTAAATTACTAAAATATCTTTATATATATATGTATATATATTAGTACTTTAGTAGTGATTACTAGGATTTAATTGTTTCAACTTTCAAGTTTCTAAATATATATATATTTATATATATATTCATGATCTTGAATATGGAATTTTGAATTGGCTTCTAGAGTCATTTTTTAAATCATTATGAAGATGTTGCTGTTACTGCATTAGTAATCGAGTTCGGGTATGGGTCGGGTTTTCGGGTTTTTTATGGTTTCCCTTTGTTTACCGCGGGTATGATTTCGGGTATGGGGAACCCGAAACCCGACGGGTTCGGGTTCGGGTATGTTTTTCTACCCGAACAGGGTTCGGGTTTGGGTTTGGGTTCGGGTATATGATTTCGGGTTCGGGTTTGGGTATGGTTAAACCCGCACCCGACCCTACCCGTTGCCATCCCTATTTTAAAGGCCGCAAAATGCTCCATTTGGTTTGGGTAAGGATGATAGTTTTATGGATGAAAGTTTCATAAAACTGTCATCTTTATTCAAAGCAAAAGAAGTGTTTTTGTGCACAAAAACTCAGTCACCGACGGGAAAAAACATCGGTAATTACCAACGGACAAGACGGTCGGTAAGCACCGACGAATTTTGAAAAGTCTTTCGGAAAAATTACCAATGATGCTAATAGCCAAGGTTTTATGGCCGGCAGTAATTTCACGTTACTAATAGTTTTTTGTTTATCGATGGTTTTTTGTCGTTGGTAATAACCATTTTTCTTGTAGTGTCCACCACCACTTGAACCCCCACCCAACACCACTTTCACCATTTATCTCCTTAATTTTTGTCAGGAAAAATTACCGATGATGCCAATACCCACAGTTTTTTGGTTGTCAGTAATTTCATGTTACTGACGGTTTTTGACCGTCGATAATAACCCCCCTTTTTTTGCAGTGTCTACCACCACTGAAACCCCCACCCGACACTTACACTACCACCACCCCCACCCACAAGCACCTTCATCATTTATCTCCTTAATTTTCATCGGGAAAAATTACCAATGATGCCAATACCCACAGTTTTTCGGCCGCCAATAATTTCACGTTATTGAAGGTTTTTTGTTGTAACCGATGATTTTTTATCATGGTAATAACCCTCTTTCTTGTAGTGTCCACCACCACTGAACCCCCCCCCCCCCCCAGCACTACCACCACCACCAAACACTAGCTTCATCATTTATCTCCTTAATTTTCAGATCCTGATTTATTGTTGTTATAGGGCATATAAAAAAAGAAGGTTGAATCTGGGCTGGGGCGAGTGGAGTAACAAACCTCAAACCTTCCATCACCCTTTCTTGAAAACCCTATCTTTCCCTTTTCCTCCTTCCAATTTTCAATTCAATCCGAGACCCCATCTGCATGTGCCAATAATAAAAAACAAAAAGGATGAATCCTTTGTGATTTTTTAGTTCTCGCAATCTAAGTGTTCCTCACGATCTGGTTATGGGTCTTGATTTGGTTCTCGATCTTCTTCTTCTTCTTGATCTTGTGCGGGGTAGTTCTTATTTGCTTACACGAAAGAGTAAGGTTGAAGAGGGTTGGAATTTTGGGTTGTTTTTGGAATTTTGTTAGGGCCAATTGCTCTGGATCAATGATGGTTGCTTGCAACTCCTCCGCTCCCAGTGGTCGTAGTAGCTGATAGGTTTGGCAGTGAGAATGGAGGGGGCTAGGTGTGGTTTTTCATGGAGGTTTGGCGAGTTTCGGGCTGGATATGTCTTGAAGATGATATTTTTGTGTTTGTGATATGAAGATGAAGAAGATGATAGAGATGTTGAGTTTCTGGATGAGTTTGTGATGTAAAGATGATAGATTTTTTGTTGGGTTTGGGATATGGAGATGTTGAAGATGATGGGTTTCTGGATGGGTTTATGATATGAAGATGATGAAAGTGATGGATGATGAAGATGATGGGGATAAAGATGAACAGATAAGGAATAAAAATGATAATTCATTAAAGATTGGTGGTGGTTTGCATTCACCATGAAAGCTCAATAAGAGATCGGTGGTGGTTCTTTGGCTTGAACTAGGGCCAGCAAGGAGATAAATGATGAAGGTGGTGTTGGGTGAGGGGGTTTGGTGGTAGTGCTGCTGGGTGGGGGTTTTGGTGGTGGTTGTGTTGGAGGACAAGGAGGAGGACGAGGACGAGGGAGATATGGGTTTTGTGATGAACTTATGAATTTTGAGATGAAGATATGAATTTTTGGGTCTTGAGATGATTATGAAAGGAGGAAGGACTAAATTTCATAGAAGAAATTTGTTAAGGACAAAATAGATGTAAAAAGTCCACATGGTCGTCTACGTGGATGAGTTATTAATAAATAAAAATGATAAATAAGCATTATGATGTTAGAGGGACTACTGAAAATCAAATAAAATTTATCAAGGATTAAAAAAAGTTTTTTTTTTGTTTGTGACGATTTATGTGTATAAGTTAGGGGTAAGAAACATATTTAACACAAAATACAAATATTATAAAAGTAAAATACAATCTAACTGTTATTATTCTCGCATCCTAAACATATTCAAATATGCTCCACCAAGTCTTCTTGATGATGATGATGTATTTTTTTTTTATGAATGTGTGCTCTTCTTTGTAGCTATGTTGCACTACCCTTGAAAATGCTCTTATGTCATTTGTAATAGTATAGCGATCTTTGTTAATCTAAGTTTCATATTACTATATGTGCTTCCAAATAACTCTAATGGACTGACAATCAATGTTAAGCTTTTATATTTTATTGTTTATCCTCATTCCAATTAATTATATTTCTAACTTAATTTTTAAATAAACAATGACATAATTTAAAAATGAAATGTAGAAAATTTGAATTGATCATAATTATGAAATATTAGAAAAATGCAAATATTATAAAATTAAAATATAATCTGATTGTTATTATTCTCACATCTGAAACGTTCCTAAATATGCTTCAGTAAGTGTGCTTGAAGAGGGTAATGTACTTTCCTTTAATGAATGTGTTCTCTTCTTTATAGGTACATTGCAAAATTAGAATTAAAAAGTGTGGGTAAGAAGGTGAAAAATTTTAAGCTCAATTGTATAAAAAAAATTACATTACACTATTTATAAATTAAAAATATTATTGTTTATAAAGTTTACCGCTTAAAGCTTTTTAAATGTTACCGTTAATAATATTGTTTGATTAACTCAGCTTTTAAAGAAATGAACCTCAATAATATTACCGTTTTTTTTTTTTTTACATAAGGAAAGAAAATATTGCCGTTTGATAAACAATGAGAGAAAAGGTTGAGTTATTATTTTATACTGCACCGACTTTTCTTCAATATAATAATAATAAGTTAGTTTTTGACAAAATACATGGAGGATGCCAGATAATTAAGGAAGTTTGGCCAATCATGTCTATTTCTGAGTAATTTGTTTCATTCGTCTCGTAACAATGAGTAATTTCCGTTCATCATACTAGGAATCTCCAAACTAAGTGATGAAATTCACCTTATCGAAATCTACTTTTACTATCATATGTGAAGAAGAACATCTTCTTAACCTGTGTTGGATTTTGATGAAGACACCAACATTGATAAAGAAGACAAATGTTGAAGACTGTGAGGATTGGAAACCACAAAGATTCAAGCTTGATTAGATAAGTGTCTTTATTTATAATTATATGTAAAAGATAGAAACCACTAAAATAGATTTTTAAAATGAATTTAAATATTTTATTTAGTAGGTGTAAAAAATCTGAGTATTTACAAAATTAAGTTCACTAAGTATATAATGGGTATTTATGACCATAAAGTTAAGCCATTCAATTGAAATAGGCAATTCCTTTGTGAATTATAACTAAAGTCTTTTTTATATATTGGTTTTAAGAAAATTAATGTTAAAAAAATCTTCTATAACCATGACATTGTGAAAGTTTTTATTATATTGGTTTTATATTTTTCTTAAAAGAACGCCTCTTCTTTAAACGGTTAAGTTTTTAACTAACGTATAATTTTTTTTAGGTTTAATGGATCAACAGGTCCTTGAGTTTGTACTAATATTTGCGATTAGTCCCTCACCGGAAAAAAAAAAGTTTGTTATAGGTCCCTCAGTTTGCACCAAGTTTGAATTTCGTCCCTGCCGGAGACTGGAGCTCTGGTGAGAGCATATGTGGCGTGTTGACTCTGTAACTGATGATTATGTAGATTTTTTAATTTTTTTAAAGGGAAAATATGTAAGAAATTTAATAATCGCTAATTACCCCCAAATACTTCATATTCTTAATTTTCCCCCAAACCAAAAAGCTGAAATCAAAAAAACTAAAATCTAAATTGTTTCAATTATCAAAATCACTTAATCCCTCCCTAAAATTGAATCGTTCCCTTTCTTCTTATTCTTCCAGAAGAACAATCAGAACTAAAAAATTTGAGTTTTAAGAAAACAAGTAAGAATTTGAAGATTCAATGAAGAACGAGATACCCAGTCGCTAACCATATGTGAGATTGCCATCGACCTGTTCTTCTGCAGAAGGTAACTCCTCTATACTGTGAGCTTCAACGGCTGTGACGCTTCCATTGAATCGTCGGAGGGATTGAGGACGGAGATATCGAGACCAGAGAGGAGGCCAGATCTATTCTGTTTGGCTCCTCGATTTCGAATAGCATGACTACGTTCACACACTCCCTATTTGCTCCCACACCTTCCGTCTCGATTTTGAATATTGATTAGAGTGTTAGGGTTTTGTGTTTAATTTTGGGGTTTTCTTTTGGTTTGGATTTTTTGGAGAAGGGAAGTGAAAAAGAAAGAGAGATCGAGAAGGAAATCGGTGGGGGTTGGTGTCGGATCATATGAGAGTTTTCCTCAAAGGTGGCTTAATGTTGGTTTTCCTGTAAAGAATGATATTTGTATTCTTGCCTTTCTATGTCTCTAGTAAAGAAGTAAAGAGCAATATTATCTTTTTTAGCACCACCTTGATGAAATTGTGAAGGCCATGAGCTCAACCAAGAAACTTCATGTGGAGAAACATCAGGTGAAAATTTGTTCTTCTATGGCCTACATTGCTTCGTTTTGATGTGTTGTGTTGGCGTATGTGTGTATTTCTTTGAGAGCTTTGGAGGTTGAAATGTTAGTGTGTTGCTAACGGTTGTGGGGTTGAAGGATGGATGAAGATGATGCAGCCCTTTTCATGGTTATGTTGGGGTTGAGGAAGAAGATGGATTTTTCAGGGTTCAAGTTTGGTTGAGACATTTTTTCTGTGTTGTAGTTCATGATGGGAAGAACATTGATGAACACTCATGGATTTGGGTGATGGGTGAGGGACCCGGGTTTTCTGTGTTTTTTTTTTGTCAAAAAGGGTTTTTTTGTGTTTGTTTGAGGGATTGAGTGATTTTGATAACCGAAACAATTTAGATTTTAGCTTTTTTTTATTTCAGCTTATTAGTTTGGGGAAAAATTAAGAATATGAAGTATTTGGGGGGTAATTAGTGATTGTTAGATTTCTGACATGTTTTCCCTTTAAAAAAATTAAAAAATTCACATAATCATCACTTACACAGTCAGCACACCACATATGCCCTCGCCGGAGCTCCGGTCTCCGGTAGGGTCTAAATTCAAACTTGGTGCAAACTGAGGAACCTATAGTAAACTTTTTTCAGCGAAGGACCAATCGCAAAAATTGATACAAACTCAGGGACCTGTTAAACCATTAACCTTTTTTTAACTTGACCTTTTAACGTTAACATCTAGTTGGCTTTAAAATTTTTGAACAAAATTTTCTTATTTTTAACCAGTGCCATGGCTGAACGAATTTTTTTTAAAGATTTTAACTAGTATGACTTTTGATAATTTAACCACTGTCTTGTTTTATGGTGCCTTTATACACTCTATAAATATCATGTTTAGGCCTTGAATTTGTGACAACTTTAGATTTAAACTAAGATGCTTAAAGTGATTCTTCAAAAAAATTGTATTGTATAGTTTGGGAATTAAAGTCTTAAGCCATTGCAAAAACTTTTTCTTGAATCAGTTATATTCTTGATCCACCATAGAGTTTGGTGAAGATTACCATACAGTTTGGTAATAGTGAAAACGTAGTTTGAGTCGAGGTGATTCATAGTCTATCATAAGGTTTAGTGAGTGTTGTGTAACAAGGAAGTGGTGTGCTTTCTTGGGGATGCTCTTGAGATCCTTGGTGTGAGGCTTGTAAAGGAAATCATGGGACACAACAAGGGGGGTTGGATTGTGTATATGAAAACTCTTCGCAATCAACAATGTTTGGAATCTGCTTAGCGATATTTGTTCGTGTACGGTTTTCTAAATAGAGTTGCAACGGATAGACGATGAGTGCTGAAGACAGAGTTAAAGCATAAGAAAAAGGCACACGAGTTTTATACTAGTTCACCCTTAATCAATGGGCTACGTCCAGTCCTTGGCTACCACCAAGATTTTCACAAATCATTTCGGGTATTATCAAGGACTCCTCCTACAAGTATTCTGAGGGACTTCTCCCTACAGGTATTCTAAGGGCTTCTCCTATCAAAAAGTATTCTCAAGGACTCCTCCTAGCAACGAGTATTATCAAGGACTCCTCCTACCAAGTATTAATAAAGACTTCTCCTACCAAGTATTCTTTCCAAGCCTCATCAGGCGGATCAAGTATTCTCATGACTTTTCCATATAACAAGTATTCTCATGACTTCTCCTTACAACAAGTATTCTCAGGACTCCTCCTTACAAATATCATTCTCAGGACTCCTCCTTACAACGAGTATTCTCAGGACTTATCCTTACAACGAGTATTTTAAGGACTCCTTACAATAAGTATTCTTAGGACTCCTCCTTGCTGAGTATTCTTTTCAAAGCCTCTTTAGGATTTCTCCAAGTATTGTAAGGACTCCTCCTAAGTATTTTGAGGACTCCCTATTCACCAAGTATTCTGAGGACTCCTCTTATTCACCAAGTGTTCTTGCGCAAGCCTATCTAGGCTTAGGAAATTATTCTGAGGACTTCTCCTTATCTCCAAGTGTTCTTGTGCAAGCCTCTCCAGGCTTAGGAAAGTAGTGTTGGGGGTTTTAGAAGCTTGTCTCTTGTTGCCTCTTGCCCGATATTTGAACTTGAGTCTTCTTGTTGAACGTTTCTTTCTTCAGTGGTTCAGCTTCTACAGTCTTCTTGGTGTCGCGTGAATCCTTCGTTCGTACATTCTGAGATAAGACCCGCTGAGGCAGGTTGGATGTGATGCTGGAGAGAGAAATGTCAGAGAGAGTACGCAACAACAGTGAATAGTAGTTTACCTGATTGAGGCAATGAATACATCTACTTGAGAGAGAGAGAGAGAGATGCAACATTGAGAAAGGTTCATATCCTTTCGCTTTGTACTGGCCCTGCTGAGAGTGTAACTGAAGATTTAAATATACTTCTTCCAATATCAGAAAAGTCTTAAGTGATAGCTTCTCAAAGTTCATTCACATGTTGATGAAAGAGTCTAGTGGTCTATGCTTCTGGTAGACATTGTTTCTGAAACTCTTCAACGTGAACGAGTTATACCTGGCTTTCAATGGTTTTGAACATTCAGCATACTAGACCATCAACATACAACAATGGTTTACTAATAATGAATATGATGAACCTTGATGTGCATATCATTATTTTAAAATCTATTGAGATGCATAGAACCTTTTGATATGGCAAGGCTTTGGAAGTTCTAAGCAATTCAATTTGATAGACTAAGTCAGATTGAATAGTGCAATGTCTCCTACTTACTTCGTAGTCGTTGGGATGCCTATTGTCAAGCTTGAGGTCTTGAATGTCTTCTGAGTGGTCTGCTCAAGCTTTGTACGGATGATAGGAGATCTTATGAGAATTCTTGTGGTAGAGCTTCGTCTTTTAGGCCCTTCTCCAGTATCTTTTCCTTTTGATGATTAGACTTTTTGAGTCATCAATGTAGGGTGAGGAAAAGATATACTTCCTTTTCAGAGAAACCTAGACCTTGCATTTCTTCGACTCCTGAAATTCTTGATGTGATGATGGCTTGTCTTCAGGATTCCCATGTCGTTGAGATTTTTTTGTGTTTTCCAAGATTGAACTGCTTTGAGATATGCCTCCCTCAGAGCATGAGCAGTCAATCATTCTTCTTGAACTCTTTGACTAAATCTCCTTGCTTCTTGGCTAAGTCTTCTTGAGCTTGTGCAAAGGCTATTTAGCTATTTAACAATATTTTTCTTCTAGTGAATTGTGGATTAGCCAAGACTTGATTCCTTGCACCGAATGACCACTTGTCCTTGCTCCCAATGAATACTTCATAGCCACTTGACTTAGATCTTAGGGATGCATAGATCGACTGTTGGAATATTCACGTCTTCATCTTCTTCATATCTTCTTCTCCAGATGTCTTCCATGCTTCCATCTTCTTTATCTTTCATTTGATGATCTTTTGCATTCTTTCTTGGATCTTTGTACCTGTATTCTTGATTGACACTTGGAGATAACAATATCATTAGCTTTTATAACTTTGTGCATTATCTCATTAAAATCTAGACCCTGAGACGAAGACTTCATTTCCCAACAGCTTGTACTGAACATCTATTACGTAGTAGAAAATCTCCGAATCAGAAAGGGGGACTAGATGTAGCCTTTGGTTGGTGAAGGTGAACCAAGATACATCGTTGTGTGAACTTTCTTCTACCTTTATGTCTTTACTTTTTAGCATTGCATCTTGTTAATCATTCTTAATTTCATTCTAGCTTTCAGTTTACGCTTCTGTTACGTTCAAATTCTGAGTTTGCGTATTTAATTTGATTATATTGCTGCAAATCTAATTTACCACATCTTAGGTTGCTATCTAGTGTTTACAATTGGAATCAGAGCAAGATGTGGGTAGTTTATTCGTATATCCTTGTAAATAACACATATATGTGTTAAGTTCAAACGAGTTTAGAACGTTTATCATATTTTGAGTGATAACAATTTTACTACTAAACTCTGTGTATTATGTTTTTCAGGAATTACATCTATTATTCAGAGAAGTACCGTTCACACGCATATCGAGAAAAGAATCTATTCAAGGCAAAAGTGTAGTATCATACAAGCAAGAGTGAAGTATCGTACAAGCAAGAATGAAGTATCATTCAGGAAAAAGACTACAGCGTCAAAATTATATCTGAAGTATCGTCTGTTGTATTGTTAAGCATATGGAAAGTATCGTTTGATCAACCACGAAGAGTATCGTCTAACGAAGAGTATCGTCCAATGAAGAGTATCGTCTAACGAAGAGTATCGTCTAATGAAGAGTATTGTCTAATGAAGAGTAAGAGACAAATTCAAGTATCGTCCAACTCTATTGTCTACGAGCTATATCAACAGAGAGTAAACGATTGAAGAACAACGCTATCAATAGAACAAGTTGTTTCCCGAAAAGGAAAGAAATTCAAACAAACATTATATTACTCGACGACCAACTCTTCTTGAACAACTACATAATTGCAATCAAATCAAAGGAGAAAATCACGGCACAAACTCTCAACAATCAGCTCTGTAGAATCAACAAATTCAATGCTTATAGTCGTTGCTCAAAATGTCAGGAATTCAATGATTACAACAAGTCAATGGCAAAAATCTTCAGGAAATAGAAATTGAATTCAGGGTATAAAAGGAGCATTTGAAGATTCGAAGAAACAGTACATACACGTGAAGTCAAAAAAAAAAAAAAAAAAAGAGAAATGAAGTGCAAAAGAAAAAGAATGAGAAACAAAGCATAGAACAAAACAAGAGTCGAACAAATCAAAGCTCAGAAATTCAACCTGAACTACAGTGTGAAATCATAACAAGTAAAATTGTCCAAGTGTGAGAAACCTCAAAGAGTCAAACACTCTCAATTCTGTCACACCATACAGAGAACCCATCGTCTATCCTCTCTGTTTACAAACCCCCAGTACATTTCTAGTGTCAAACCATTTATCGAGATACTGAGAGTTTGCTGAGCCTGAAACAACTTTCTACCATCACTCTTTTGTGAAGAGACTTTTTGTAGAAAAACCACTATGAAAGGAGAAGTCTTCAAATACTTGTTTATGGAGAATTCCTGTGTGAATATTTGTTGGGAGAAGTCCCTGAGAATACTCTGAGAAGTCCTATGTCGAATACTTGTACTGTTCTGTTGAATAATGAAAATCTTGGTTAAGCCAAGGACTGGATGTAGCCCTATCATTTAAGGGGGTGAACTAGGATAAATCTCTTGTGTGTTGTTATTTACTGCTTGCATCGTTTACATCTTTACACGTTTTATTTTCACTGTATCAAACCTGATTATCCTATCGTTTACTGAAAACATCCCATCGTTTACGAAAAGCTTTTGTGAACTAATAATTGTTTTTGAAAGTCAAGTTTTAATACGGACACAATTCAATCCCCCTCCTTGTGTTGTCATTGTTTTATCAAGATGACCTCCTCCAAACCCTTTTTAGGTGAAAGTTCTAACATAAATAGACCACCAATTTTCACCGGGGAATGTTATGACTTTTGGGAAGTTATAATGAAAATATTCATTGAGTCTCTAAGATATTTGGAATACTATTGAAGAAGATCCCTTTGTCCCTAGCATTGATGTTGATGATGTTACAAAACCTAAGCCTAGGAGTTCGTGGAATGGGAATGATAAAGTTCAATATGATTTAAAGGCTAAGAGTATTCTAACTTCAGCCCTAGGCATGGAAGAATTCTTTGGAGTGTCTAATTGTAAGTCGGTCAAAGATATGTGAGATACCTTATAGATAACCCATGAGGGAATCGAAGAGGTTAAAAAGTCTAGATTAAATACATTTTCCCAAGAATATGAATTGTTTAAAATATTACCGGGAGAGATAATTCTAGACTTACAAAAGAGGTTCACTCACTTAACTAATCATTTAATTGCTCTTGGTAAAGATTTTACTAATAGTGATTTGAACTTGAAGGTTCCTAGGTATTTAATAAGGGAATAGAAACCAAAGGTGACGACCATTTCAAAAAATAAAATCTTTATCAAAGATGACCAAAGGTGTCTTCCTACACTCTATAAATATCATATTTAGGCCTTGAATTTGTAACAACTTTCTTCTACCCTTCTCTCTTTTACTTTTTAGTATTTCACCTTGTTAATAATTCTTAATTTCATTCTAGTTTTCAATTTAGACTTCCGTTACGTTTAAATTTTCACCTCAACTTAAATAAACATTAAAATCATCAAGAAGAAAACTACCCATAACTTACGATAGTCAAGCTGTTTTGTCCTCTAAACCAAATGATTAACAAATTAAAAAGTTTTTCTAAGAGTCCCCATAATCAATGTTAAACTTTAATATTTTATTATTTATCCTTATTTCAATTAATCATATTTACGACTTAATTTTTAAATGAAAAAAGAAATAGTTTAAAAAAGGAAATATAAAAAATTCGAACAGTTATGAAAAATTAGAAAATACAAATATTATAAAATTAAAATATAATCTAATTGTCATAATTCTGGAATCCAAAAAGTTCTCAAATATGCTCCACTAAGTCTGCTTGAAGATGACGATGTACTTTCCTTTAATGATGTGTCCTCTCTCTTGTAGCTATGTCGCAAAATCAGGATTAAAATGTGTTTAAGAAAGTGAAAAATTCGAAACTCAATTGTATAATTTTTTTTCATTGCACAATTTATAAATTAAAAATATGATCGCTTTATAAATTTAACCGTTTTAAGCATCTTAACTGTTACAGTTAACAATACTGTTTGATTAACTCATCTTTTAAACAAATTAGCTAAAAAGGTTGGCGTTGTTTATAAGGGGCCTAATGATGAAGCTATCTCGAGTTTAGCCTTACACTTTCAAGCGGCTCATTCCAGGTTATATGGTTGAGGCTCAGGTTGGTCGTAGGTCAGTAGTGATCGGTTGTGTGGCAGGTCGTCCTTCGCCCTTTGGTTTTCTCAGAGCTTCGGCGTGCTCTTAGCTCTTGGACTTTTTTTTTTCTTATCCAGTCGCTTGTGTATATTCTGGTTAGGTGGTGTTGCTCTGTTTTTTGGTCTTGTTGTGCAGGATTTGTGCTGATCTTGGTTGATGATTAGCTTCTTACTTGCTAATCACCCTGTCTTTTTTTGTTCTCCTCTTTAGCTTTGTTCGCAAAGCTTTCTATTAATACATATTTGAGCTTTGTTTTTAAAAAAAAAAAGTAAACTGTGCGAGAAAAAGATGAATTATTACTTTATTCTGCATTGACTTTTTTCAGTATAATTATAATATCTATTTGTCATTTGTGACTTTTCTACAATATTATAATAATAATAATAATAATAATAATAATAATAATAATATTTATTTTGTCGTGTTTGTACCTTTTTAGGTAGAAACGATGTCTTTCTGAGGAAATTATTTATCGCCACCACCTGAGTCTCATTTACTCCAACCGCGTTAGACACTCAAGTTAAAGAGTTTTGGGCGCGAGACACTGCCCATGGAGATGCTCTTATGTCATTTGTGTTAATAATGCAATTCTCATTCATCGAAGTTTCATATTACTATACGTGTTTCCAGAGAACCCCAAATTAAAACTATCTTTTCAAGAATAAAATATTTATTCAATGCTGAAAAATTACTTAAAAGCATTTAAATTGAATTTTGAAAGACTTTCAAATTTAGCATTTTTATCAACTTAGATCCTTTGAGTGTTTCTAAGTTAGAGGATATTGTACGGTAACACATAGAAGTATCTCTCACATCATGTCACTATGCAATTTCGGATGAATCAAGATATTGATTTTGTTTTTAAAATCAAATATAAATTTTCAAATATGCTCTAATTTATGTTAACCAATGATTACATTACAATTTTACGTATAAAAATCTAAATGTGAATACACAGTTATTTTCCCATGAGTCACGCTATATAATACGAAAGAAACTTTAATGAAAAATAAGAATGTATAACATGTCTAACACAAATGAAAAATAAGAATGTATAACATGTATAAATGACCCCATGATTAATTGGGGACGGCTAAATGACCCCATGATTAATTGGGGTCATTCAACCCCATGTCCATATGGACCAATAAGATTGTGTTATTTATTTTATTTATTTTCACATTATTTTTTAATTTTAATTATGAGACAATCTTATTGGTCCATATAAGCATGGGGTTAAATGACCTCATTTAATCATGGGTTCATTTAGCCAACCCCTAATTTATACGTTAGTTTTGACAGAATACATGGATGGTGATTGATATTTAAGGAAGTTTGGCCAATTATGTGCATTTCCGTGTAATTCGTTTCTTTCTTCTCGTAATAATGAGCAAATTCACTAGGAATCTCCACAAGTTGAACTAAGTGATAAATTTCACCTTATCGCAATCATCTTTTACTATTATCAACTTAATTAAACATTAAAATCATCAAGAAGAAAAACTACCCATAACTTACGGTAATTAAGTTGTATTGTCCTCTAATTCAAATGATTAACAAATTAAAAAGTTTTTCTAATGGACCCTACAATCAATGTTAAATTTTTATATTTTATTATTTATCCTCATTTCAATTAACTATATTTCGAACTTAATTTTTAAATAAAAAATAAAATAATTTAAAAAATAAATATAGAAAATTCAAATTGATAATAATTATGAAATATTAGAAAAAAATATTTTTACTATTCTTGCATCTGAAGCGTTTCAAAATTGCTCCATTAAGTCTGCTTGCAAATGACAACGTAGTTGCGTTTCCAAATTATTATTTTATCATACACAGAGTTTTCTTCAATGTAATAAAAATATTTATTTTTCATTTCTGCATTGACTTTCTTTCAATATAATAACAATAATAATTATTATTATTATTTTATTGTTTCCGCACCTTTTTGGATAGAAACAATGTCTTTCTGTGGAAAATTATTCATTGCCACCGTAGGACTCGCTTTACTTCAACCGCGTGAGACACTCAAGTTAAAGAGTCTTGGGCATGAGACACACCCCAAGGAGATGCTCTTATGTCATTTGTGTTAATAATGCGATCCTCATTTATCAAAGTTCCATATTACTATTCGTGTTTTCCAGGGAACCCCAAATTAAAACTATCTTTTCATTAATAAAATATTTATTAAAGGGTGAAAATTACTTAAAAATTAATATTTAAATTGAATTTTAAAACACCTTCAAATTTAACATTTTAATCAACTTAAATCATTTGAGGGTTTCTAAAATTGCCATGCTATTTGAAATGAATCAAGATATTAATTTTGTTTTTAATATTAATAATAGAAATTTTTCAAATGTGAATAGACGGGCTTTTTTTTAATATTACAAAACAATGTATAAAAAAAATAGAGGACTATGGTTGTTTTGTACAGCTCAGCATGGGATGTGGCAAGCAGCTGGAAGTCGCACCATGCCACGCGACTCCAAGCTCCTCAAATCCCAAAAAAGCACGCGATTCCCTATGTTTGATTATGCACCGTCTGGGAATCAGGACTGTGGGAATCTGAGGAGCAGTTGGGAATCACGTGGGTCAACGCGATTTCCCATGTCAGAGGCCTAGAATTAGGGAACCGCAGCAGCCTTCGCGACTCCCCTGCATGAACGCCACGTGTCAGGGGAGCCGCATATCTACCCACGACTCCTTCATCAGTTCTGGCGGTCTTCACTCCCTATAAATAGACCGCCAGAAATCCTAAATGCTGCCAATTCCTCCACTCTCCTACTCTTCTCTCAAAACCTCCAAATATTCAAGATTTGGCCCTCCTTCTTCCAACTCTATAAGATAGAAGGATTTCATCATCAATATCCCAATTTGAAGGTGTTGTGTCGGAATACTCTCCTCAAAATCACTCGCTCACTTGCTCTATCTAAGGTAAAATACTTAAACTCGTTTTAATTATTGTTTAGAAATCGTAATGCCTACATTGTTGTTTAGAAGTAATAAGTTTAACTTCTTCAATATACATATTACTTAGGCTTAAATGCACATTTTGCCCCTGATAATTCACAAAGTTGCAAATTGTAACCCACCAAGATTTTTGTCATCAAATGTACCCCTGTGCTTTTTTTTTGGAGAACTTCCTACCCTTCCGTCAGAGTTCCGTTAGTAACTTAACGGAACTGATGACGTGGCATTCCAGGTGGAAAAAAAAAAAAGGAAAATCACATGTTTAAAAAAAAAAAAAAAGAACAACGTGCCAAAATCTGAACCAAATTAACGTTTTACCCAAATCCCCAATTGCAACCCTAATTTTAGAAAGAGAGAAAGGAAGCAGAAGAGGAGAGGAAGAAGAAGCACCACAGCAATAACAACCAAAGGCTATCATAGATCTGAATGTTGTTGCTCTTCCCCTTCCCCTGAAATCGAACAGCAACCAAACCCTCGTTCTCCCTCTCTCGTTGTTCTCCCTCTCCCTCTCTCGATCTCTTTCTCCCTCTCTCGATCTCGTTCTCCCTCTCGGCGGTGAACACGCGGCGCGGTGGCCGTTTTGCTCGCCGCCGCGGCAAGCGAAGGTTGTACATGCGGCGGCGCAGTGGCCGTACGCGGCGGCGCAGTGGCTGTTCGCAGCGGCGCAGTGGCTTGTGATATGGAGGACAGTGGCATGGTATGTGGCTAAAGTGCTGATTTGGTGCTTCCATGGTTAGATTATGTTTGATTTCTGGTCTTGTTTGATTTCTGGTATGGTTAGATTATGTTTGATTTCAAGGTTGTGGCTTGTTTCAAGGTTCTGGTCTTTTATGTTCTTGATTTCTGCTTTTGATTTCTGGGTTGATTTTGGTTGTGACAGTGGTGGGTGGTGGTGGTGGTGGGATGGAGGAGGAGGAGGAGGAGGTGGAGGTCGCAGGGGATTTCTAGCTTGATTTTGGGGTTTATTTTGTTCTTTTGATTGTATTGTTTATTTATCATATAAATTAAAGTTTGTTCATAATATTTGTAATTGATTCTGTAGCTCAACTGGCTAAAGGAGTGTTTTGGTACTTCATGATCCTGTGTTCGAATCTTCCCCACTCCTTTTTCCAATTTCAGAAACTCATTTAATGACGTGGCATGCCACGTCAGCCCTACCGTCAATTTTTTTAACGGCACACTGACGGAAGGGCATAAAATGCTCATCTCAAAATTCAGAGGGGTACATTTGGTGACAAAAAACTTGGTGGGGTACAATTTGCAATAGTGTGAATTATCAGGGGCAAAAAGTGCATTTAAGCCTATTACTTAGTAATAATTTTTAGATTAGATAATGGTTAAAGTGTAAATTTTCTAGACTAAGTATAGAAATATAATTGTTTAGAAATATTAAAGTTTCAATAATATTATGTTGATTAATTTCAAATGTACAAATATAATTGTTTAGAAATATTAAATATTATGTTGACTAAGTATAGAAATATAATTGTTTACAAATATTAAAGTTTCAATAATATTATGTTGATTAAAGTCAAGTGTAGAAATATAATTGTTTAGAAATATTAAATATTATGTTGACTAAGTACAGAAATATAATTTGTTTACAAATATTAAAGTTTCAATAATATTATGTTGATTAAATTCAAGTGTAGAAATATAATTGTTTAGAAATATTAAATATTTTGTTGACTAAGTATAGAAATATAATTGTTTACAAATATTAAAGTTTCAATAATATTATGTTGATTAAATTCAAGTGTAGAAATATAATTGTTTAGAAATATTAAATATTATGTTGACTACGTATAGAAATATAATTGTTTACAAATATTAAAGTTTCAATAATATTATGTTGATTAATTTCAAGTGTACAAATATAATTGTGTAGAAATATTAAATATTATGTTGACTAACATATAGTCTTTAGAAAATGTAGTATTTAGTAATATATTTTAGAATTGTTAATGGTTAGAAATAATAGTTATGTAGACTAAATTTAGCAATATCAATGTTTTAATTATTGTTTAGAATTCGTAATGTCTACATTGTTGACTAGAAGTAATAAGTTTAGTTTCTTCAATATACATATTAGTTAGTATTACTTTTTAGATTAGATAATGGTTAAAGTGTAAATTTTCTAGGCTAAGTATAGAAATATAATTATTTAGAAATATTAAAGTTTCAATAATATTATGTTGATTAATTTTAAGTGTCATTGTAATATTTGAACTTATGATGTTTATTGCAAATGAAGAATTTCGATTGTTATTGATTGTAGGAACCTTATGGCAAATGAAGCGGACATCAATCCGGGTCCTCTAAACCCGAGTCTCTAGCACCTACAGGACAAACATGTATCCAATCATGTGTGGAACGAACAACTGAACAAAATCTTGAATGTGAGGAAACCGGCGGTGAACCGTCATGGCATTCCAGAGTTGATTGCTGGCTATTGACGATCATGCGTTTCCATCGAATACGTTGACACTGGTATTGACGATCCTCCGGCCTCAGCAATATCAACATACAAGTCCAGCATTCTCATTGACGATTGCTGGCTAAAAGCGTCCATCATGATGCTGACGTCTTCAATATCACATATCTGGAGACTTGTAAAAAAAATAGGGTTTTCTGAAGCTAAAAATCAATACGTAACGCTCGAAATAACCTGGTTACTGCTTAGTTGTAACTTCTCGTGAATTCTCCTCTTCAAGCGTTCGAAAGAAATGCCTCGTTTCAGATATATGGCCTTTGTTGAACCTTCGAACATAACGCTTTGTCCACCTCCGTAAGCCCTGCCGTTGTAGTACACAAAGACAATTTGTTGATCCATCGCAGAGGTTTGAGTTTCAGTGTTTGAGATTTAGAGTTGAAGAATGGTGTAGGATCACCTGGGTAGGTTTGGCCATTTATAGGGATGGAATTGCAGGTGGGCCTGCGAGTCCAATGAGACTCGCAGAAAGGCCTGCAACTCCAATCGGAGTCGCATAAAGGCCTGCGATTCCCATGACCCAGGCCACCTCACCTGGTGAGTTGTACAAAACAACCATAGCCCTCTCATTTTATTTTTATACATGGTTTTGCACAATTTTTTTAGTAATATTAAAAAAAAAACCGAATAGACGGTTATTTTCTCATGGAATCTCCGATAAAATTCACCTTAAGGCAATCCACTTTTACTATCACCATGTTTAAATATATAGCACTCGTAACTAAAGATATAAAGCTGAATACAAAAATGACTTATAAATATATAAATAGTGTAGACACTTATAAACACCTCAATTTTTTCTTCATGTCTCACCTCTTATCACATCACATATCACATTCTAAAAGAGATGTACAACATCACTCAGCTAAATAATATCCTCTAAACCGTATGATTAAGGTTTGAATTAATAAGCTAAATAAGAGATTAAAACTCAAGTGGGATGAAGTGAAAGCTCTCACTGACGTCAAACCAAGTGACCCCGAAGATTTTGAATTTATTGGAAGATAACCCAAAACTAGTCCTTATCAATTCATTCATCCACTCTTTCCGGGGCCAGCCAAAACAACAACAAAACCTATCTCTTCAGTCCATTCTGTCAATGTGGGACCCCAACCAGCGGCGCCATTAGTCTTTACTTGCTTTCTAAGCTCACCCACCTCACTCTCTTCTTTTTCTCTCTCCACATTATTTAAATCAACAAATTCCACACCCTTCTACTCTTCCCTTCTCCCTCTCTATTCAATTCAACAAGGTAACTTAAACTTTCATCTCAATCAACAACATGTTCTCGAAGCTTCAACAGCATCATCTTTTCCAACCTAATTCACGGGAATGCCAAACATCCGAAGATGACGAGAGCAAGAGCAGCGGTGGCCCAACCCCTTCACCCGCCGCGCGAAACCCTGCATCCGACGGGGCCTCCATTGAGATTGTCAGGCGGCCCAGGGGCCGCCCACCGGGGTCCAAAAACAGGCCCAAACCGCCTCTCATAATAACGCGCGAGCCCGAGCCCGCGATGAGCCCGCACATTCTTGAAATCCCGGGAGGAAGCGACGTCTTGGAGGCCATAGCCCGGTTCACCCGCCGCAAGAACATGGGTTTAATCGTCCTGACCGGTTCGGGAACCGTTTCGAACGTCACGCTCCGCCAACCCGGGGCCACCCCCTCCGCCGCCGTCACGTTCCACGGCCGGTTCGACATCCTGTCCATATCCGCCACCTTCCTCCCCCACCCGCCGGGAACCTCGCCGCCGCTCCCCAACGGCTTCTCCATCTCCCTCGCCGGACCCCAGGGCCAGATTCTCGGAGGACACGTCGTGGGGCGGTTGCTGGCCGCCGGCACGGTGTTCGTCATCGCCGCCTCGTTCAACAACGCCGCGTATGAGAGGCTGCCCCCGGAGGAGGACGAGGCGCGTAACAACTCCGGCGCCGGTGAAGAGCAGTCGCCGCCGATGTCCGGTGCGGAGTCGGGTATGTACAGCTGTCACCTTCCTTCTGAAGTGGTTTGGGCTCCAACGGCAAGGCCACCGCCACCACCACCGCCATTCTGATAGTGATCATTATCAATCATGCACTCTTGTGGCTATTGTGCAATTTAATTGATTGTTGGTGCCTCTATTTAATTTTCTCTTTCTCTATTCGCTTAGGTTTAATGGTGCTGTAGAACTAGAAACATGGTTTAGATTCTGATTTAGTGTTTAATTACTCTATTATTAGTTGCTATACAGTTTTTAATATTTTCTCTATTTCTTTTTAATTAAATTTTGCACGTAACAAGAAAACAAATCATTGCAAAAAAATTCCTGAACTTTGGGTACATGCATGCACAGTCTTTTATTTAATTGCTCTATCTATTATTTATTATTTGAAACTAATTTAATAATGAAAAATGTGCTAATTATAGAATGTTCAGATGATGCATGATGACATTAGTAGGATTAAAATATAAGTTCATAAAGATATGGCTTGTGATTTTAAAACTGTTAAGCACATTAAAATATAAATATGCTCTACCTGAAACGTCCAGAATGAACCTTTATTATAATAATTTTGGACTAGTTGCAGATAAAAGAGTTAATTAAGCATTTAAATTAAAGTTTGATCTGTGAGCACTTTTCGTATGGAGAAATATTTGGTGAATATACCTACCCACTTATGGGATTTTTAACATTGAGCTATTAATTGTAGGTTTTTAATTATTTTGAAAAAAAACTTTATTATAATATAATATATAGTTCTGATGTTAGGATATCTATCTATCTAGGTAGAACTAGATTGTTATGGTTAGGAGTAGAGTTTCCAATTTTGATTGGGAAAACGACAAGGGTTACTTCACTTGTCTGAAGGATAATGAATGGGATAATGGTTTTTGCATTGAAAATTGGGACTACTGGGAATATCTGTGCTCCTTGCAGTGTAGCATGCAGGGTCATAGCTGGTGTGTTATTGGGTGAAGATAACGCTGACTAACAAGTTTCTTGATGAGGAAAATGTGTGGGGCTAGTGGAGCATGTGGCTAGGGTTGTGTTTGCCAGTTTTTATCACCGTTCACCAGTCTTGTTCTGCTTTTTTTAATCAAAACCAGTCTTCTTCTGCTTCAAATTCACTCCCTGGTCACTTTATTTTTCTATCTAGTTGCTTTATGTTTTGATCTGTTGTGTACTTTGTTTTGTCTCTTTCTTGGGTCTTTCTCTTTCTCCTTCCAAAGAGAAACTGAGAAAGAGAATGGTTGTGAAAAAGTAAAAGGCAAGTTGTGAATTGTAACTTGCAATTGAGCACTTGCTGCTACTGCTGCTGCTGCTACTGTGCGCGTTATCTTTATTGCATCACGGTGGAATCTTATTCTTCACGCAGATAGTACTGGGAACTCCCAAAAGCATGACATCAGTAGTTAATTAATTTGACTTGCATCTCTGAAACTCCTAAAGATTGTTGCATCACGCTGAGGTCTCACTAGTAATTTGACTGAAATTTTGTTTTCTCTCCAAGCCATTGATATCAATGCTGTATGTGTTGTTATCTCTAATCTTAACTATATATCATGTCTTAGATTTTCATAACAAATAAAATGATGCATACGGCTTCACTGATTCTAATTCCATCGGGTAGCCTTATACTCCATTGGTTATTATGAATCTGTTATTATTTTATTCTTATTTTTATTTTTAATTATTTGTCACTTTTACAATTTTAAGAGAGTATCAATTATATTTTACCAATTACATCCTTAAATAATTGATGACAGGAAATTAAAGAATTAAGATTAAGAAGAAAGATAAATGATATGTTGGTAAGTTAGATAGTAATTTTAATAGAAATAAGAATATTAATACAATTTCTTAATACATATGAAAAACTTTAAAGTGACAGTTATTTAGGAACGAAAATAGTATTATATATCAGTCATCTAATTTCATGCGATCTTTATGAGAAAAAAACTATAATAATGTGGGTACGCCCTCTCTTAATTAACTTAACGTGAAAACACATTTTACCAAATTAATTTTCATTCACTTTTTATTTTGAAATGAACTACCGTTAACATCATGGGTATCCAAACATACATTGACTGGTGGTGGTGGTGTCTTATATATTAGTGTTTGATTATGGCTTGGGTACTAAGGTCACCGGTCATCAACGTAGAATTAACACTTACTTAGGTCATAAAGTTATTTTAGTAGTTTTTAATTTGCTAGTTCAATCACTTTTTTTTTATACGAAAGTGTCCCACAGCAACAACATATGAGACAAATCTCTGAAGTTGAAGTTCAATCACTTTCACTTTTTATTTATTTGATTTTAATGTGCGTGTATTTGTTTCACGAAATAATGGACAAGACTAAAATACAAACATAACATAATAATGCTTTAAATCATTATCAGTTGCATACTTATTAGCCGTAAATAGTTTTTGAATCATTACCAATTGCATAGAATATTCAACATAAGAATGATGCTTATAATGGGTGCCATGAAGGATGAATGTAGAATACTCAATTATTTAATGGATTTTAATTATCTAAAAATTATATTTTGAAAATTAAATATATGAAATGCTTAATTTTTTATATGGATCACTTAAGTTATAGCATTTTAACTAGCTCCACCCATGCCATTTAGAACCTACTCAAATAAGCTAATCCGCATAATTCATTCTATCTTCTGAATAAATTGTAAAAAATTTACAAACATTATATTATTAGTATACTTTGAAGTTTGAAATCATATTATGAAAATTTTATGAAACGATTAGATAGTTTGAGTCATGAGTGGAGCTGGTTATTTTTTTATGAGAAGCCAAATTTAAATGTTAAGAATTGTTTATTAAAATAATAATATACTAAATCTAATTATAAGATTTATGAGTGAAGAAAAAAAACATAATACGCCCTCAGTCTCTACTTATAAGTCGTTTTTACATGACTCTTTAGAATATAGAAAACTTGTTACTAACAATAAATTTGTAGAAATTTTTCTTAATTTTATTAGATTACCCTTATTTTGCACCATCAAATGTTGACTCTCAGCCGGGGTCACACTAGAGTGAGAAGTAGACAAGGTTTTCCAATTGCTTTAGGTGAAGCTTCTTCATAGTCCACCCTGACATCTTTGCTGAAACAAGCACACAAAAGGAAGTAAGAAGACATGTGGAACGAGAAAAAAAGATGCATGCATGGATAATCCTCACTTAGAAGGTCTTTCTAATTTCTTAGAGGAGAGTTGAGAAGAGCCAACACTTAAAAGGTTCACCATTTTCTGCCACAATTATGTTGAAGTCTCCTTTGACCGTAAATCTGTCAAGAGTAGTTGATCTTCCTTGACCAAATAGCTCTTGGCATGGAAGTCATTATGCACTCTTCGACTAGTAGAGAGTGTACAAGGCATGTTCGCTCATCGAATCACTAGGGACGGGCGTGTCGTTGACAACCCCAAGTACCCAGAAGACTTACCGCTTCAAGGCTTACTTAACCACTCTTAGCGGGATATAAAACACGGAACAAATTGAAGAAAAAAAGGCAAGAATGTTCTATACCAAGAGCTTGGAACCGAAAGCCCTAACAAACGTCCAACCATTCATGTGAAGCTAAGAAGGAACTTTTCGACGATGATTCAGAACTTAGACCTCAAACCTCAAACTTTGGAAAAGAAAGATGAACACTGAGTACAATGAACATATAATCATAAAAATATAGAAAATGGCCTTGGTCAGGCCCCTGATTGCACACTCAGCCATAAGGACCTATAATTTTGACTACAAACTCATAATCCTGAACGCTTCCAAACGGAAAACCTAGCCATGGTTAGAGTAAAGATTCATCCCTCTCTGTCAAAATAGTCCAAGTACTCAACACCTATCGATTAATCCAATCCAAGAGAGGATGGAAACCTTTTAGCTCTCTTCATACCCATACCGCAAGCAAACCCAGGAATAAGGAGAGAAAGGGTTAGAAACCAGCACAGGTAAAGGAAGGATCCTCACTAAGTGAAGAAGGGGAAGTAAAAAGGAAGTGCTTTACCGAATCACATCCCATCACTTTGGCTCAGAGCCTAGGTCTTCGATAACTTATACCACATACGACGACAGGAAGAAGGAAGAAAAAATTTCCTGCCATTGACCTAGTGGTGGAATAGCCTACAAGGAAAAATATGAATGCAACTATACAACAAGAAAAGGAAAATAGAAAGAAGATTTAAGAACTAACAAAAATGGAAGAAAGATGAAGATCATAAGGAGAAATGATTCACGCGTCCTGAAACAAAGGTTCGCAGAGATTTCCAAAGAGGAATACTTAACAAAGATGACAAGAATAGAAGAAGGTAAAATGGTTCTTGATCTCTTGCTTTAAAGGCAGTGAACTGACGGAAAAAAAAAAAGATATTTCTCTTCCTAAGAGATGACAAGACAACCTTACGTGCCCTGCGGTCCATCATTGCGACACATTTGGAGAATCGCTTTGAATCAATCCTCACCAAAAAAATTTCACACACATCCATTTACTTTCACAAATGGTCAAATCGTGGCGAGACACATATATTCCCATTCAGGGGGACCTCGGACAGGACGTCAATATGTAAGGTAAAAACCCACAATAGTACAAAATTGACTTATGGCATCTCGGACACATGCCTTGAAGCTTTTAAGCTCATCTCGGGTGACAGGTATACCGCAAGGGCAAGCCAAGCATCTGATTGCTTCAAACCAGAGACTACCTTCGATCTTAACGTTTTAGCCATTCTAACGCCTCAGATAATCAGGCTAGGGGAAACTATTATGGAATAAAATGATGGGTCAGTACTTTGGCTCAATATTGTCTGTGTCATACGCATATGAAAATTTGATTTACTGATTAAGGTAATATCTACTATTACCGGGTAGTATCTGTTACATATTAACATATCTCTATCTTATCTTTACATGATTCATTTCAGGTTTGTTACGCCCTAGTGTATAAATACACTTAATGGGACACTCCTCTATTACACACACCCCTGCTTTGCTAACTTGAGTGTGAGAGCGTCTTGCGAGTACCCACCAGCAGCGCCCACCCGATTGCTGGATACTAGAAAACTAAGACCATTCCACAGAGGAGTAGTCTAACGAAGCACCCCTTCCACATTGTCTAACATTCGTACTCAGGTTCAGTAATCTCTTACCAGAGCAAATCTCATGCAATTGTCCAGCCTTTCCTTTTCTTTTTTAACCAAATAAAATGGGTTTGTCTATATTACTCACGAGAGTAATTTAACCTCACTCTAGTAGACCAATAAGGTCATTTATAAAAAATAAAGAAAAAATGTTATGAAATTACTTACCACTTACATTAAATCATATTGGTCCACCTAAGATGAGATTAAATGACCTTCTGGGTGATTTAGACAACCCAAGAAAAGTTGTTAAATTATTTATTTTTTCATCTTACTAATTAATTTTTCACACTCGCCCCATTTTCACCCTCACTTTCTATCTATCTCCCGATTCTCTTTCATCATATCATCCATCAAATCTCTTACTTTCTCTCTATTTTCTTTCTATTTCACTCTTCTCACCACTCCATTTGCATCTTTAGAAGAGTTTGAACGAATCTTTATTGTTAATTTTCTACCTTCGCTCTTTATAAACCAAATACGTAGTGTAAATATTCTTAGCACATACAAAATTAGCTTTGATCTTTCACCAAAAAAATTAGCTTTGATAGGAATACTTGTTAATTCTAGAAAGAATTTAATGGATTTCACACTCCCTTTCTATTCCATTTTTTCCCACATATTTTATCTCTGTTTCTCTTTTTTTTTTTTTTTTTACTTCATTCATTAAAGGGTTAAATATGTTTTCGGTCCTTGACTTATACACTTGAACCAGAAATAGTCCTTAAGAAGAAAAAAACTCTTATTTCATCCTTAAACAAAATTGTTTGATTTTAAATAGTCCACGTGATGTCATAATGATGATTTGACATTGATATTTATGAATTACTGGTCCACGTAGGCGTCCACATGTTTAATGAAACTGAGTTGAATTTCTTTTTTCTTCTTCTTTATTTTCTTTTAGTTTCACATAATTAACACAAAATTAAACATAAATTAACCCCACTTGCTAATTTAGTTAACTTAAAATAAACATTCATCTTCTTCCTCCTCCACCTTCTTCCTCAACCTTCATCTTCATCCTTCCAACCCAACACCACCACCACCACCAAACTCCCCTCTCACCCAACACCACCACCACCACCACTGAAACCCCCCAAACCCTTTTCCACCAACATCAACCTCCCTCAACCTTCAACTTCTTCCTTCCAACAAATCAGAAACCCATGGCTCGTTTGGGCAACAAATCAGAAGCCTCATACTCTTCCTATCCTCCCACACTCACCTTTAAAATTTCTCAAATGAAATCAAAACCATAAATCCCTAATTTCAGAAATTACAAAGTTTCTCAGAAATTAGAAATGAGTAGTTACACTAAATTAACCCCACAAAGGGCGCAAAATACACGACTCACTGCAACCCTTTCAAAGAACGCGACAGTCGTTGCAACTCATGCTTCTTCAATATATAACAAATTAACCCTCAAATTAACCGACCCAGATGGTGACTTTGCTTGTGTTTCATTTTAATTTTTAACACCCTTTACCCGAATTGTTCTTACATGAATGCAGGGGGTAGTGGACAAGGAAGGAAAGAAAAATGGAATGAAGTGGTTCGGTTGGTAGTTAACTATGGATGAATGTTGAGGGAGGAGGAGGAGGAGTTTTGGGTTTAATTTTACTTTGAGTTAATTAAATTAGTAAGTACATTTAATTTAGGTTTACTTTTGTATTAATGATGTGGAATTTAAAGAAAATACATAAAAAATCCTACCTCAGCTTTATTAAACACGTGGACGCCTACGTGGACCAGTAATTGATAAATATTAATATCAAATCAACATTATGACATCACAAGGACTATTTACAATCAAAATAAAATTTCAAGGACCAATTTTTTTTTCTTAGGAACTATTTCCGATTCAAATGTATAAGTTAGGGACCGAAAACATATTTAACCCTTTATTAAATCTACAATTTTTATTTTTATGTTTGAATCTCTTGTTGAATATGGATGGATAATGGATTTGGAGCATATTCAAATTTTTATTGGGTTTAGGGTTTAGGGTTCAATTTCTTGCTTAATAACACATTTGGTCCCTCACTTATCACGATTTGACACTTTTGGTCCATAACAAAAAAAATTAGCCTAAATGGTCCCTCACTTTGACAAATGATAGCACTTTTAGTCCCCCGTCACTATTCCATCCAATATTTAACATTTTCAGTAAAAAATTAACAAAAAAAATTCAGAAATTATTAAAAAATAAAAAATTGCTAATTTTAAAAAACAATTAAAGTTCTCAATAACCCTCAACTCCCAATCCTCGAACCCTTCTCCCAAAACCCCTCTTCCTCTTTCACATTTCAACTCTTTTTCTCCCAATCCACCACAACCCCTTCATCAATCTCAGTCCCAGATGGAAAACTCTCCAATTTCAACTCGATTCACCTTCCATCACACTCAGCTTCAATCACCCATACCTTCCATCGCGTAAATTCCATAAACCCTTTTGTTCCAGTAGCAAAACCTTGGTTTTACTCAACCCCCAATTCTTCATCTTCAGACTCATCTTCTTCGGATTCTGAGAAGCCCGAGAATCCAAGCCAAAACCCACATTTCAAGAACTAGGAGATTGAAGGCCCCACCGTGGAACGTGATCTTTCACCGTTGGCCAATGAGACACGAGAGGTTCTGGAAACGATGATGAAGAATGTGTATGGTTTGAGCAGGGTTGTGGCGATTCTGGGTCTGGTTCAGCTTGGTCTTGGAGCTTGGTCTTAAAGTTGCACTTTCTGGAAAATGGACTTGAGTGTAATTGATTACACCCTTAAGGTAATCGATTACACAAAGGCAAGTAATCGATTACAGCTTGCTTGTAATCGATTACATGTTTGAATTTGAAATTCAAGCAGCAATGGTCACTTAGTGTAATCGATTACCTAAGTATTGTAATCGATTACATGCTCGTCTAGTTGCATTATTTCATGAACCATTGTGTCTCAAAATGTTTGGGAAGCATTGTGTTGGTTCATGGATGATCTCTTATGCATATAAATAGTCCATTTGTGTCCAGAAACGTAAAAAGACTCATAAGACTCTCTTATTCACAATTAACACACTTTCATATTCAATTAAGCCTTTGTTCTACAACTTTCAAGAGTCAATATTCTGAGTTCCTTGTTCTTCATTGTCAAAAGAACACTTATGCTGTTCAACTATTGAAGAACTCAGAATAAGAAAGAGTCTTCATATGAAAAGTTCCTAAAAGCATAACTTATACATTCAATCCATTCTATGTTAGAGGATTGAATTAGTTGGTTAGAAATTCTTCTTCATCTTCATTCTGGTTGAGTGAAAGATTCACCGTAGGGTTCGGTGAAGGTTTGTTGTTCTAAAAGTGGTTTGCTTTCAAGTTCTGAAAATGGTGTGCTTTCAGGTTGTTGATAGAAATTCTTAAAGTCCTTGGTGTAAGCACTTGTAAGAAGTTTTTATCAATAGTGGAAAAATCATCAAGGGGTTTCTTGAGGGACTGGACGTAGCTTTCGGTGGATTGAAGGTGAACCAGGATAAATTCCGTGTGTGATTTCTCCTAACCTTCATCTTTTACTTTCAAGCAACGCTTATTTCCGCTGCAATCACAATAGTCATTTGTGAACACCATTATCTTGAAAGTAACAGTTTTTGTTAAGACGAAAGTCGTGCAAACCTGATTCACCCCCCCTCTCAAGTTTCTATCTATACTTACATCTCATTGGTCAAGTTGACCAAGTGATCGACTGGAGGAATCCTTTGGTGGACTATCTCCTAGAGCCATCGACTAAAGTAGATGGCAAGCTCAAGAAGCAAGCATTGACGTATGTTGTCCTTGATTAGGATCTCTATAAGAGATCAATCGAGGAATTATTACTAAAGAGTGTGGGTCTTAAGGAGTCGATGAAAGTCATGGGGGAAGCTCATGAAGGTATTTATGGATCCCAAAGTTCTAGACCAAAGACTAGATAGCTAATACATAGGTATGATTTTTATTGGCCTACCATCTCAACCGATTGCATCAAATATGTAAAAGGGTGTGAAGAGTATCATAAGCATGGCCTAATTTAGATGGTTCCAGCCGAGAAACTAACCTTGTCACTAAGCCATGTCCATTCAGAGGGTCGACAGTGGACATCACTGGTAAGATTCATCCTCAGTCTTCTAGGAACCATGTTTTCATCCTTGTGGCCACGGATTATTTCACCATGCGGGTGGAGGCTGAATTTTATAAGAATGTGAGACCTCAAGAGGTGATTCGCATTATCAAGAATCTAATCATTCACGGATTGGGTATCCCTCAAACCCTCACAGTCGATTAAGGTACTCCCTTCACCAACAACAAGGTTCAGACCTTCACTCAGCAGTTTGGCATTTAGATGGTTTATTCATCACCATATTATGCCCAAGCCAATGGACAGGCTGAAGTGTCCAACAAGATCATCATCGACTTGATCAAGAAAAACATAGAGGAAAAGCCGAGAGGGTGGCATGAAACATTTCCTGAGGTTCTATGGGCCTACAGGAATTCTAAGAACAACGCAACGAGATGTACCCCATATCGAATAACCTCAAGCAATGCTCATGAACATAGAGTCAGTCAATGAGGATAGACTCATAGCATTGGAAAACATCTGATTGAACAAGTCCAAAGTGGCAAAAGCATACAACAAGCATGTGAAAGATAAATCATTAAGTGAAGGCGGTCTATTTTAGAAATCCATTCTACTGATGGGTGTTAAAGACCCTACATATGGTAAATGGTCGCCATATTGGGAAGGTCCCTATATCGTTAGACAAGTGACCCCGGGAGGAGCCTATCGGATAACAGATATAAACAGGGACAAATGCGATAAAAGCATAAATGCTAAACACATTAAAAAGTACCATCCTTCCTTATGGGAGGATTCAAATATTGTCCAATTATGATCACAGGCCGATCATTTAGCCGAAAAGCATGATAAAGAAAGTTACGGGGTCCTGTCACTAGTGGCATAGGTTTCAGGGGATGAATTAGCAATTGAAGGATCAACAACTGCGAGGAATCAAGCGACAGAAAGGTTGGATCTGAGGTTGCGCCATAAGAGTAACGTGTGATTGATTCCCTCCTGACCTGCTTGAACGTCACGCTTGGAAAGCCCTTTGTGCTGCCAAATATTCTTCAAGTTTTCGTCCATGGAGGTTGATCGGGTATAAAGATCTGTCATTCCCAGCATGTTGTTGTTCATGCATTCGGAAAGAGTGTGCTACTGGGTTGCAAGATACTGATTTCATTTTGGATCCGAGCAAGGGCAGAATTCAAATACTCTAGCCGGGTAGCTACGTCTTCTTGTTCGTGGATGGCTTCCATCCGCTCTCTCTTGAGCCGCTCAAAGTCAACAGAAATTTGGTCTCTCTCCTGTTGGAGCGTGTGTAAGCGCTACAGGGAGGTATCCCCTCTCTCCTTGTGTATTAGGCTAGCACAGAAGGTACTGTCGGCTTCCACCAAACCCAAAGCGATTTCACCATAAGCTTGTTTCTCGACATCAATTTTTTTTTTATAGATGAGGTTTTAGTCAGAACGAGAAGATAGGCTTTAAGTTCGAATACAATCTCAGGGTCCCTAGGGAAATCACCTGTGACCAGTAGGCGATGGAAGGAAGTGCGATTAATGAGCCACCGGAAGGGAATAAAATAACTCAAGATAAGGGTTTCTGGAAAGGGTGACCTCTAAAAGCCTCGAGTGCCTCCACGGGTAAGGTAGCCGAATTACCTTATTCTACAGTTGCAGAAATTCTGAGTGAAGTTGTGGTTGCCAAACAAGTGAAACTAGTCAACCAACCAAAGCGGGGGTTGAAGGTAATTTAAAAATAGAAAAATACATACCTATGTTCTTCCGACGTGGGAAAGTCTGCTCAGGATCATGAGGAGTGTACAGGAGTTCTTCCAAGCAAGAGGAGCTTCTTCCCGGGAAAAGCTGAGTAGAGGTCGTAGACCACCAATCGTTGAATTCTGGTACCGTTCCCGGATGAACGCTAAACAAGAATAATTGAAACACCTCCAATTTCTCAAATGAGTCCTATTCAGCGATATTCAACATGGTATCAGAATTGACTAGGCGATCATTGGGGGAGGGCATAAGTGGAAAGGGCACAAGTGCTAGTATGCCTTGCACCAAGCCGCGCTGAAGTGCAAAGAACTAAGGAGAGTATGAATTTGCAAAGATTTGAAATTCAAGAGAAGAATGCATTATCCTGCCAAAGAGGAGTCGACAGGTGTGCATGGAGCCCCAGCTTAAAGCCCTTTTAGAGAAGAATGCATTATGCTAGTGAACTAGCCGAAACAAGGAAGAACGACTTAAACAAAACTTCGAGGCAGACTAGGAGAGATAAAACACCAACACTCCCCACGACTTGTAAATGTGTGTAAGGATCGTGAAATGTGAGATAGTGGCAGACTGATATCATGAACTGCTGTATATTAGCCAAATTTACCTCTATAAATAGATGAATGGTTATGTGTAAAGAACAACTCAAATCAATCAATCAAAGATAAAAAATTCATGCATTATACATTTCTTTTACTTTACAGCATATTAAATTCCTTTACAGGTTTTCAGTCATTTACTTTTCAGTCGTACATTTTTTTAGCGTTTACATTTCATCCTTACTACTTTTTAGTAAACGTTATCCATTTTAGCCGTTCAATTAGTTCCTAGTCATGTCTTAGTCACTACCTTTCCATAGTGATTACTAAGAGTTTTTTAAAGTGTATCTTAGAAACTTGCATTAAAGAACAAAATTCATTCTTCGAGTAAACACTTAATTAAATAATCGTGACATTAATTTCTCAGTTAACCTACACAGGTACCTAATCTACAAACTATTTGTAAACTAACACAATTAAATAAAATAAAATAAAATAAGAGAGGAGGTATCCTCTTTGATCGTTGTCACCATAGAAACAGTTCAAATTTTCAACCCTTTTTGGGCACTGACACCATTCCCACTTTCCTTTTGCGCACTCCAAAAACATACATAATAGCTCGTGCCTCCTTGTCTCTTCTCATGTTGACTTTCTTGTCAGCGAGTAATTTAATTTGCAACGTCCATAAAAACACTTCAAAACCAAAATTGTCCTTTTGTTTCATGCACATTCAAGATCCATTGCATTTTGATTAAAATGCCAAAACAAATCAAAATTTTCTTCATGCCAACCCACTTTGGGCTATGTTTGACTTGTGGTTGTGGAAATAAAATATATTAGCGGTTTTATCCCAATTTTATCCTTTATCTAATTTCACCAACTTTCTATTCTCATCTTTATTTTATATCTTATTTCAAGTGGGCTCTAAGAATGTGGAACCGCTTTCTTTTTAAAAGTTTGAATACTTCTAGATGCGTGCTACTTGTGTATAGGAAAGTCAAGGATTTCAAAGTATTAAAATATAGCAGTGATATAATATATTTTAAATAATTTCTAAAAAGATATAGATGATTAATGATGACGAAAATAATAATAGATCTCACACTGAAATTTGAGCGGTACACATATCCATTTGCATGAATCGGATCATGAACGTGGCAGTTTGTACAATATGTTTGTTAGATGAGATTTTGTGAAGAAAAAGGAAGAATAAAGACAATGAATCATCCTCATTTGGTAAGGAGAAAGGGGAGGGCCTCACCACGTTTTTAGATCTCTCTAAATTGAGGAGAAAAGGGTGGGGCTTACCTTTATTATAATTATTTTCAATTCTAAATCGTCACATTTCCTGACCGCCACAACCTATTTTTTTTTAAAAAAATTATTTTTTAAGTCAAAACAAATAATTTTCTCTCTATATCTATTATACAAACAACTTCAAATTCTACTTTAATACTCATCTCTTTTTCTCTACTCATCTTTTTTCTTTTCTCTATTTCTCTTCTAAATCAAACAAAGTAAAGTTATGGGACTTAGGATGCACTGCTCCACAGAATAGAAAGGGGACAAAATAAAAAAGAAGAAATATTTGTTAAGACTAATAGATATGTACTGCAACGATAAAAAAGTTTTATATTGACATTCAATTATATAATACAGTTACATTTCATTTAAATTTTAGTTAAAAAATAAATAAATTTCTTTAATGCTCCGGAAAAGTGTATGTGTAAAAAAAGTTCACACAAACAGTGTATCAATCATTCTCTTATATTTGTGGCTAATAGTGATACATGATGTATCCAATATGCGGGCATTGATATTGGTGTCGTCCCGATACCTATTCATATCATCCCAAAAATGCAGAAAATTACGTAAATACCCCTCGCAAAACCAATTTTTTTGTTTCGGTCGCAATTTAAAACTACAGATGTGTATCATTGGACGCAGTTACAAACTGCGTACCTACGCAGTTTGTAATTGTGTCTACGGTCGCAGTTTAAACTGCGTCCACCTGCCAGACTTGTAATAATTCATTCATTGTTCCTAATTTTCCTTGCCTGATTATCATACATTCTAGACTCCTCAAGCACTGTCCATACAATAAAATAAAATAAAACCAGACTTCTGTACAATAAACCATAGAAACATTGTCACTTAACATAAAAAAACCATGTCCTTACAATAAACCCTAAACTCCTCAAGCATCCCATGCATTCTACCTTCTTCTCATCCTTCTCCCCTCCTCATCATCCTGATGCAGAGCCTGTTGTATCGGTGGGTGCATGTTGTGCAATGCAACCCAGACTTCTATACCCTCCTCCGATGCTCCTGTGTTATCCGGGCCCACTCCAACAGCAGCCTATTTTTGCAACTGAGCAAGACACTCCTAAAAAAATGACAAATAGTCAAGACTAATTAGTTATGACTTACTACACATTACAGAACATAGAATGCAATTTAAAATATGCAAAAACTAATCGTCAAAGTACCAACATCGTCGTCTCTGCTATCCGGAGGCACCACGCAAGGGTGTGACACGGCTCTATACCATGGCCCATACTCATCACATGCCTCAGAAGGGAATACTGCATGGCGCACCACAACTGTATGAGTAAGGTATATTGCAAACATGTGGTCAGTCTCCTCACAACTAGCTCTCTGAGGCGAAGGTGAAGGAGGAATGGTCTGCAAACCACCAAACTGCATCAAGACTCGCTCTGGCAGGTAAGGGTACACCATTGATGAATGACGGATAAAGCCACTGTAGAGAACCACTGCCTCAAAAGGCTTATACTGCCGGTGTGAACCATATGACATCCATGTCACATAGCCTGCATGAATGTCGTTCAGGGCAATCCTCTTCTCATTCATCAGCGTATTACCCTTAGGAGTTAGCCACTGCCTAGCCCTAGGCATGTCCTCCGTGTAATCAGGGTTTCGCTTTCTCTCAAACACTGATGTGGCAAAGTGCTCAAATATGTAGGCCTATACTCAAATATTCATGCTAAACAATATATGTTAAACTAAACAAAGTACAGAATTCATATCAACTATCTATGGCTAAAAAAGACAAAGTAGATATTAACAAATAAAATCACTAACCTGAAACAACGTCAGGAACCCTGCTAAGCTCGTCACGTGCTTCCTGTTGGCATCCCTCAACTGGTCGTATATAAAGGCCAAAGCAGATGTACCCCAAGCATAGCTGCTAACAGCATTGAGGTCCTAGAACATCTGCAAGTACCCTACATCAATCTTGTCATCACTCTTACTACTGAACAGTGTCATGCCTACAAGCCGTAGCAGGAATGCTCTAGCAGCGCCTGCAGTGTTCCCTGCTACTACATGTGCTTGCACCATCTCAAGTATCCAATTAAACCTCACTTGACCCTTAGAAGACGTGAGCTCATCAGATGCCACACGATGGGACACACTAATCAACTCAACCAACACTTGTGCAGCTTCCTCTCGACTCAGTTAACATGTGTGTAGAAGATCCCCGTGAGTGGGATGTGTAGCAAGGAAGCCACATCGTCTTGTGTGATGGTCATCTCGCCGAATGGAAAATGAAAAGATGAGGTTTGTGGCTGCCATCTCTCCACAAATGCGGACATGGCCCTGTCCACTGAACCAGCACAGCAAGTCAAAAGAGGCTGAAGACCAGACCTACAGACCCAATCCTCTATGTCATCATGGTAGTAAACGGGTGCTTTCTTGAACGACCTTCCATGGTGGTACACCTACAATGCTCCCCGACACTCAGAGCCTGTCTCATAAGCTTCCCAAATAGCATGTGCAATGTGCGTCTCAAAGGAACGTAAAAGGCTCAAATCATAAGGCCCCCCTTAAAGTAAACAGGCTGCTCAACTTCCTCCTCACCCATCACAGTGTCCTCATCATCACCCTCCTCATCTTCACATTCCTCATCATCACCCTCCTCATCATCAACCTCCTCATCATCACCTTCCTCATCATCACCCTCCTCACATGATTCCTCCTCATCTGAACCCTCCTCAAGAACATCATCATCCTCGTTCTCATCACCCTCCTCAACATGAAAATCTGGGGGAGGCACCTGTTGTGGTTCATGTATCTCCACAAATTTACAAGCTTCCACACGCCTTTTCCGTTCTTATGTCGTAACCCGCTTACGTTCAGTTCCTGTCACAGGCTGACTTGTTGATACAGAAGGTTGATGACCTTTTTTGTTTGGTCTTCCTGTAGCTGCAAGTAAACGAGTAGTTCCTTTTGTCCTTGTCATATCTGACACAGAAAACACATGAATGTAGCCAATCAGGACCAATACCTCAACAATGCAGAATATACGTAGTTTAAACTGCGGACGTTACATAGTTCAAATTGCATACTGGCCGTAATTTGAAACTGCGTAATGTCCGCAGTTTCAATCTGCGGTAAAAACCATGATCCAGGCACTTTAAAATTGTGGAAAAATCAGAACGGAAATGGGAGAACTTACGGTCATAGAATGATTGACATGGAGGGCGAGGTGGAGCAAGCGACGACGACGGAGCAAGCGACAACGACAAGGAGCGGCGGAGGCAGCGGCGGAGCAACAACAATGGTGGTGTTGATGGGTCGACCGCATAACAGAAATGGGGAAGGGAAGGGGAAATGATCTGGAAGGTGAATGTGGAATGGGGAAGAAGAAGAGATTTTTTGAGGAGACAAATGCAAAATTTGAAAGTGAAGAGAGGATGGTGAAATGAGTGTGTAACACCCCAATTTTGGGTTGAGGGTTACATGGTAAAAACGCGGAAATTAAAACCTCTCAGAAAACAACTCATTTTTCTTAAAAGGTTTTCGTCTCTCTTAATTACTTAAAAATAATATAAGTAATAATTTTCCCCATAAAATAATAATTACTACGCGGAAGCAAAACGAGGAAAATATTACAACAAAGAAAATTGCTCAACAGCGAGCCCAAAAATAAAATAAAATAAAATAGCGGAAAATCCTAAGACATCAATCGTCTTCTTCAAATTTCTTCCACGATTCCGCTGCGCACTCTGATTCCATAAAGCTTCTTCAAGAGACGACGATCAACACCCTGTCTATTTTCTGGCGTTAAGCGCCCAAACACAAACAGAAAGGGTTAACTCTTTAAAACAAACAACAATTACCAATCAACATAATTACAATAACAGTATTCGCAACATTCAGTACAACATCACCATAATAATCATCAGATCCTCATAACCAACAACTCAAATCATACTCATGATTCCAACAAATACAACTACATGCACAACTACATGCTCAACAACTTTGGCCAAGATACATCGTTCCAAACGGGAGTGACTTCGTTCCAAACGGGAACAGGGAAGCATATGGAAATACCGTCCACCTTACCGCCCTTCCGGTCACGTGGCAATCATCCGTCCACCCCACCGTCATCATGGTCCCGTGGCAATCACCGTCCACCCCACCATTCCAACCTAGGATATGCATATGCTATGCCAAAAGTATTCAACGTCTTCATGAATCAACAATCTCAACAACGTTATAAATATAACATATTCAACTTCATCAACATCATCAACATTAGCATGTCTTAACATCAATTCTCAGAACCAAACATGTATCACAAAACCAATAATTGCATCACAACAAACAGAATGGTTCCTAACATCAAAGTCATAAATAAAACACCACTGACTCTATCTAGACCCAGAGTTACCCTTACCTTTTAATCCTTTGCTTGGTCTTGTCCTTCAACCTAACATGATAAAACATGTCCACAATCATCAACAATCAAGGAAAAGACCAGAAACCGATTTCACAAGAATTAAACTCAAAACTAGCAAAACAGCAACTTGCTGTCAGGGGCCTAGCGCCCAAGCGTTGGCTTCCAACGCTCAAGCGTTCGGTCCCTGTCTGGCAACACGAAATGGGCAGAACCTCAACGCCCAGGCGTTAGGAGTCCCGCGCTCATGCGTTGGCTCCCTGCCAGAAACCCTAAAAACCATGTTTTTCACCCGAAACTCCATTTTTAACCAATTCCTTTCAAAACTAAAATTCTTCCATGATTACAATCCATATCAAGACCTAATAAACAAGTTTCTTCCCCAAAAATCCAAAGGTTCCTAATTTCACAAAAACTCAGAAATTAGAAAGGATTGATCACTTACCGATAAAGCTAACCTCAAGGGTTCTTGAGAGAGGGTTAGAGAGAGAGAGTTAGAACACCACAAGAAGAGAAGAGAGTCGACTCCAAGCAGCACCAAAGTCCAGCAACACTCCAAAGGATTCAGCTCAAGAGTTCTAGGTTTCTCTAGCAAAAACTTCTGTGTGATACAAGCAAAGGAGGCCAACACTCTTAAGCTTTGAGTTTTCAGCAACTAGAGGGAGAGAGAGGGAGGAAGAGCACGAAATTTCTGAACCAAGGACTCTATAAACTCAGAATTTCACCCCTCCTCAACACCATTAAATCGCCCATTAACTCACCATTAATCAAATATTCAAATTCTACATTTATATCTCATTAAACTCCATTACTACCTTGTTTAAATTTCAAATTCAAATCTGATTGTAACTCCTATTAAACTCCATTTATTGCTCATTAATCTCATGTCTCAATTCAAATTCGAAATTCAGCCTTTAACCATCAAAAATCTGATTAAAATTAAAACATACCTCTCTAGGATTCAAACACAAGTCATGCCCATCAAATGCCTAAGTCTTCACCACTAAACCAAGGCTCTTCTTGTCAAAACTCTTACACTAATATTCTTTTAAGCCTCTAACTCGAACCATCATGTTCCCATTTCAAATTTGAATTCCAAAACCTCCTTAAAAGCTCTTAAATGCGGAATTCCAATTCAGCCTTGACTAGTCCAAGGACTAAAATGCAAATATCCAAACTTAAAGGACCAAAACCTAATTATAAAATCTCCAAGGACCAAAGTATAAATACTCAAAACTTGAGGGTCTTACAGAGTGGGTGGTGGGGAAGAAGAGAAGATAGAGGGAACGTGGGGTGGTGGGGAGTTGTTTTTTTTTTTTTAAAAAAAAAGATATTTTCAGTTTTTCAAAAAGTTGGGATGACACCAATAATCGTCGGGGTGGAGCCAATAACAACGCCCCCAATATGCTATATCCCCCTTAGGTGATGTGTAAGCATGGGAAACAGCAAAATCCGATTGTGCTTGCACCCACTACCCACGATACTACAAATGCATCGTATATTGATCCCCACCTAAATTTTATTGATAAATTTATTATTTTTTTCATATTTATTTGGAAATAATATTATTAATGCAAAATACTTGAAGAATTGAACTTGGTACTCAACCGCTCTTGCAAATGGGTCATTGCAATTACGGGTTGGATGTCTTATTGTACAGGTGGTGATGATAGTATCTTGTACCTGAATTAGTGGCTCACTTTTTGTAAGTAATGGGAAAGAGGACTGAAACATGTCACCGAAAGACTCTACTAAGACAAAGGACAAAGATAGGCTGTCAAGAACGTAGAGGAGGGTTGGTTCTTGGCATCTTATTCGTATTGCCAAAGAAGGTATTGGTATTTCTCACCTTTCCTTCGTGGATGATGTGTTATTATTTTTCCAAGCAAATAAGGAGCAGACGCAACTATTAGCAAAAACCTTGATTGATTTCTGTGTTGTCTCCGGAATGAAGGTGAATTTGGAGAAATCCAGAATGTTTTGCTCGAAGAATATTGCTCAAAATGTCCAGCAAGAACTCTCAGATATCTTGGGCATTGCGAGAGCGAGTAATCTAGGTAAATACCTTGGTTTGCCACTTCTGAAAGGTAGAGTTGCAGGGGAGAATTTTTCTCCAATTCTTGATAAAATCAATTCTCATCTGCCTTCTTGGAAAAACAAGCTTTTGAACTAGGCGGGGCGATTGTGTCTAGCTAAGTCAGTTCTGATGTCCCTTCCAATTTATTCCATGCATGCTCTCTGGCTTCTTGAATCTGTTTGTAAGTTTGTGGACAAGAAGCTCAGAAATTGCATCTGGGCAAAGGGTGGTCAGAACAGAAGTTGGAATTTAGTTTCTTGGAAAGAGATTGCTTGTCCTAAAGTAATAGGAGGTCTTGGTTTGAGAATTACCCGCGCTAATAACATTGCCATGCTTGGGAAACTTGTAGACAACATGCTTCACGATAAGGAAAAGGTGTGGGTGCTATCACTTTTTGAGAAGTACTTATCTAACAGACTAGTTCTTGCAGGAACTTATAAAATCAGTGACCCATATATTTGTAAGGCTTTGGAGCACAACTTGGCGACAGATCTTCCTCCTTTTGGTATGATGATTGGCTTGGCTCTGGCAAGCTCTGTTACCATGTTCCTTATGTTTATATCTCGGATTTTGCATTCACTGTAGCGGATATTTGGGAGAATGGAGATTGGAAGTTGTCATGTTTGAATACCATGTTGCCCTCACAAGTCTCACTTAAGATTGCTCAGATTTCTGTTGCAACTAATCCCATAGGCCGTGATGAGATAAGATAGAAAGCGAGTCATGATGGCATTTACTCAACAAGCTCCTCCTATGATATGGTGGTTGGTGTAACAACACCTTCTTTGGGGTGTTGGAAGCATATTTGAAAAAACAAGGTGCCAGAGAAGATTAAATTTTTTCTTTAGCTAATTGCCAAGGAAGCTTTACCCACAAATTCAAAGAGACACCATAACCATTTGAGTGCACATGCTGCTTGTCCTAGGTGCAATGCAACTATTGAAGATGTAAACCATATCTTCTGGCAATGTCCAGAATCAAGACAGCTTTGGTAGCACTACGGGGCGAGCTTCCCTATTTTGTGCGATACTGTACCTTTCCACGGCTGGTTTGAGAGCATCATTCGGCAGTGACAGAACCTGCTTTCGAGTGTGGTCCTTTGGTGGACTTGGCGATGGTGTAATGACTATATTTTTGGACAGAATCTGTGGCATATGAATTATGCGCTTCTTCAGATTCTTCTGGATGTATCTACTTGGAAGAAATGGCCGGATGCACAGGTTCTGCAACCGACTCCAATTTCAACAGTGACACAATGCTCGACAGCCTCTGTTTTACCTATAGTAGTAGTCTCGGTTGATGGGAGATTGGTTTCAACCCTCAAACGTATGGGTTATGCAACTGTCATCAAGGATCGTCATGGAACCTGGCTTTGCAGTGTGTTTGTTAGCTTCAGTTATGGTAATGACTATCTTGCTGAGATCCTAGCTCTATAATTGGGCTTGAAGCAAGCTTGGGAGCTTGGTCATCGAGCTGCCACTTGCTATTCTGACTGCTGGAATGTTGTTGAGATACTCCGCTCTAATGCGGACATTTCTACTTATTGGATGAGGGAGATAATCACAAGAGTCAGGAACATGCTTGCTTGGGATTAGACAGATAGCATCGAGCTTGTGCTGAGGGAAAGAAACAACGCTGCAGATTTCTTGGCTAAACAAGCTTCACGAGAGGGCTCTCAGCGGTGTGTTTGGCATTTGCCGCCATATGCTGTTATTGCATCCTTATGCCTTGATGCTTTAAGCTAGTTTGGTTTGCTTTTAAATCTTTCTCTTGTAAAAAAAAATAAAATAAGCGAGGTTCGCACTCCTATTCTTAGTACAGATGAAGAACAACAAAAGAATCCAAGAGTAAATGTCCAAATTTGTCAATGAAAGTTTATGGCACTTACGATTTAGTCATTTGAAAAACAAAATCACTTCATAAATTCTGAAAGTTTAAAAGTCAGTCATGCTAGTCCCTCCATTTCCATACATTATACTATCTCTATTCCTTATTCACTTTTTCACTGAGAGAAAAAATATTTTTATATATCTGTCAACTTAAAATTTTAAGAGAGTACTAATTGATGTTTTTCTAAATAATATCATTGTGGGAAGAAGAAATGAGGAGATATAAAATGCATTTTAAAGAGTAAAACAGGAAAGAAAATAAAATCTTACTATACATTGACAAAATTAATTTTTTTTCTTAATATGTTTGTTTTTCTCTCTTTTTGGACAATTAATAAGAGACATAGGTAGTATTAGTGAAGGCTAACAATAATACTTATGTGGTAATTTAAGTGACATTTGGACACTCACTTGACATTTATTCGTCTTGAGAATCAATGAGGTGACAATGATGTTGTTGGTTCCATGGGCAAGGAGTACCTGCAGAAGACACTTCAGTATAAGTGTTGGGAGAGAATCCTTGAGTCTCGGTTGACCTCATGTCTCAATGCTAGACATGAATAACATGTTACATAAATGAACAATAAAACATGTATTTATAAGCCCAGAATCCATAACAGTTCTCTCTATAAGTGTAAGGAAAGTCTTTTAAGTGGGACTTCCGCTTATGTTAACAGCCTTTTACCGTCTTTTTAAGTAGGGGTGGCAATATGGGCTAGGCCCGCTAGGCCGGCCCGTTTGGCCCGCCATTTTTGGCGGGTTGGGTTGGGATTTTCAACCCAAATACCCACTTGTAACCCACTTTAGAAACCCATTTTTTTTGCAGGCTTTTGCGGGTCGGGGCGGGCCAGCCCGCCGGGCCACTTTTTTTTTTTATTTAACTAGAGAGAAAAAAGACAAAATTGAAAAAAAACTAGTACAGTACTACAGACTTCAGTGTGAGGGACGAGGGTTTCCAAAGTGAGGGCTTGGGTTTCCACATACTTCAGTCTGCCGCTTCGCGCTCTCCTCTCTCCTCCACCGACCACTGCGCTCTCCTCTCCTCCACCGCGACGGTCTCCTATCCTCTGCGGCGCTCTCGTCTCCTCCACCACGACGCTCTCCTCTCCTTCGCGGCGCCCTCCTCTCCTCCTACGCACTCTCCTCTTCTCCACCGAGCTCTCCTCTCCGCCACCGCGCTCTCCTCTTCTCCACCGCTCTCTCCTGTCTGCCACTGAATCTCACAAACGTTGCGCTCTCCTTTCCGTCGTGAATTGGTAAGTTTTCGTTGAATCACTCCTCTCTTTGGATCTGTAATTCGATTTTGTCCTTGCTTCCTAGTTTGAGGTGCTTCCTGCTGGAATTTGTGTATATATTATGGTGAAACATAGGCTTTTTTTCCTCTGTGTATTAAGATTGCTAAATGTGTTTTTTCCAACTAAAGTTTATTCTAGCTTCTCTGAATGTTGTGTTAAAAGACAATTATGAGTTGTGGCTTGTAACTTGTGTTATTTGTGTATTTTTGCAACTTGTGAGAATGTAAAACTTTGTTGGTTTGTGCTTTCTTCTCATAATTACTTTTTTTTCCACTACATTAAATTTTGGCGGGCTAGCCCGCCAACCCGCCAGCCCGCCAAAATGTGGGTTGGGTTGATACTTTCAACTCATATACCAAATGTGGGCCAACCCAACTCGCCTCGCATTTTGGCGGGCTTTTGACGGGTCGGGCCTGGCCTGGCCCGCCCCGCCAGCCCATATTGCCACCCCTATTTTTAAGTTCACTATGTCTCATACTATTAACAGTCGGTAGAACACCCTACGTGGCTTTATATTACTTCCAGTAATGTTTCATCTTTCAATTAGTAAGTATTTTCCCTCCCTTCCTAAATAGACCCCTGCTTATAAATCACGACTAAAAACATACTTATCTCTAAATACTATAACATACCACACCCATACACCATGTAATCATTCTTAACCATTAACTTTTTTTTATTATATATGTACCAAAAATTTGCTGGTCTCATTTGTCACGTCTCGGTGATGAAAAACAGCCTCTTCTCTACATTAATTTAGGACCGGATTAGAGTGGTCGTTAGTTTTTAGTGTTTCCTTTTTAAATGTAAATTTGAAAATAAAATATAATCGGTAAAAATGGAGTTGAAATGACTTTTTAAACAATTTCTAAACGGTTTCGCCTTAATTTTAAAAACCACAAAAGATAGTTTTGTGATTATGATTTTTAGTTTTAAGAACACATAACTCACTTCCACCCTCACCCTCCACCACCACCGCTGCCAACACCGTCGTCACCATCACGAACCCCACCGCCATCACCACCATGAACCCCACCGCCACCACCACCCAACCACCATCGCCAAAGAAACCTCTCCTACCCACCGCCACAACCATAGTCACTGCCACTACTACCACCACCACCCACCGCCAATACCATCAGAACAGTCACTACCATTACCACCATTAACGTCACTGCCACCACCACCACCAACCATGGCCGCCACTACAGCCACCACCACCATCCACTGTCAATACCACCACCTTTACCTCCACCATCGTCGTCGCCGCCACCACCGCCACCACCCCAACCTCTGCCACTGCCACTGCCACCGCCACCGCTATCGTTAGTGCCACCGCAACACCACCTCATCCCTCTACTACTACCACCACACACCGCCATCTCCACAACCCCCACCTCCACCCTCCACGACCACCAACCTCCATCGCTACCAGATAATGTTGATATAAGATGTCCTATAATGGTGACGACTATTGTGAATTTGCAAAGTTGACAACCACTTCATAAAACTAAAAACGACAAAAACTAAAACTTAGTCTATCTATAAAACTGAAAACTTGTTTTGATTTTTAAAATTATTGAAACTAAAAACTAACGACCACTCCGAGTGGAACCTTACATAACAAAAGAAGTGGTTGGTGCACACCGATACGGTCCAGGATAGTTGGTAGATAGATAAACTCTTTAAACATTTAGTCCAAGGTTCAATACTTAGACAGCGTGTATGGAAATGATTTGTTGGGAGAATTATATTTGTTTAATGTGATTTTCGAATATCGAAGAGATTAAAGATTGAGAGGAAAAAAAAAGTGGTGCACGCTAAGAAAAAGAGCAAACTATAATAGGAGCCAACCACCTCATGCAATATATACATATTGTTATGACGACATTTATCTTTCTATTAAGACACTATTTATTTCCCTTTCAACTCATCATTCACATTCCGTTAATTTAGACCAAAGAAATGAAGGTGCAATAATGGGAACTCAGACGAATTAATAACCCAAAAACGGAAAAGGATATATACAGAGAGGGACAGATTTCAAGTCCTGTCTGTCTGTCTAGATTGGATCGATGCTGATGAGTATCCCTTGAAATTTTGAATAGACTTGGCCCATATGTTTTTATGTTTTCCACCGTTAACTGATTATTTTTTTGGTTGATTTAAGGGCAAGTTGTTAAATAGCTCCACTTTATCTCATCCCTTATTCCTAAATTTAGTTTACCATATATATATTCTCCAAAAAGACATCCTATCATCTATTCGAGCTGTCGAATAGGACTTTTATGAGCGGTAAATCTCTCCCTTTAAATTATTTAATGTAAATATTCACATAGATTCGAACCTAATATATCTACTTAAGGTAGCTTTGCATGATTTGATTGCAGATGATGGTGTTCGTGAGCTTGAAGTTGTCATTAGTAAATGATAGATTGCATCATCCACGTTTGAATGTCATAATGAGTAGACGATATATTGTATGTGGCGTCATATTCGTTTGAACTTTACAATGGACGATAGATAGCAGACGTTGCATGAGTAAACGATAAGTAGTAAACGTTGCATCTACTTCAGACGGTGCTCTTGAGTGATTAAACAATAATTGCATCGTTTGTGCCTCTGTCGTCTCTTGCACTTTGGTTAGTAAAAACAATATATAATTCACAAAGCAGTGTGCATTCCGAAACTTTCTCTCAGATATATGAATCTATTCTCAATGAGAGTTTGAGTAAAGATATCTGCAACATGATTTCATCGAGGTTGGTTATTTCTTCAATTGTGCTTCGAAGATCATCAACTTTCACTTGTATGGACTCTTTCACTTCTCCTTTACCAATGATGAGTCCCTCTTGATCATCACCAAAGGTGATTGTTCCTTCATTCTTTTCAGCATGGATCTTTGAGAACATAGACCTTCTTCTTGTTGAGTGTTGCAAGCATCCACTGTCCTGGTACCATTGTTGGCTTCTGTTTTGCCCTGTTAAATAAGTCTGCAACATGAAAGATTATGATCTTTGGTACCTAGATATTCTTGGGTCCTTTTTTGTTAGCTGAACCTTTGGGGGGGGACCTTCTTATCATAAGAGGTCCTCTCAGTGGTCTGTTTGATTCTATGTTTTACCATAAATGTCACAGGTTCAGACGATATGGCATTAGACGATACAAATTTAATGTCAGACGATACAGTGTTAAACGATATAACAGTAGACGATGCACATGACATGTTGGACGTTGCATTATCAGACGATGCAGCATTGTCATTATTGCTATCATATCCTAACCCGCTTTTATCATACATTTTTCTGTTGTTTCCACTTAGTCTCACTAAGTTATCATGCCCATTGGTAAATGATGAAAGATCTTGAATTAATGCTTTGATTCTCTTTTTAAGAGCATCTCCAATGGAGATCTTATTTTGATATCTTATTTTGGAATCTTAACCATTTCTGGTGGGCCCATACTGCCACATAGATTTAACACACTCATAAGATCCCATAGCACATTTCGCTCCAGTGGTTGGGATCTTATTTTACTTTTAACTGGACCCACAATACACAATATATTTATATTATTTATTTCCACCTAATATTAAATTTAATTAAGTTAATAATTCTATACAAATATAATTAATAATTAAAAAAGATATAATATAATTAAAAATCAATTAGATAGGAAATACATAATTAAAGTTAAACATGATATTATTTAATTGAAAATGAAAGGAAATACATATTATTGAAAAATAAATGACAATGCATTTGAATTAAAATACATAAAATTTCATAATAATTAATTTTCATCATTATTTATAGTGTGATTAATATATAGTGTGATTAATATGTCTTGTTGTGGAAAAAACAAGTCAGATTTGGGCCAAAAAACCGGAAGCCCTGCAAAAAACGACAAAAAAACAACTCTTTTTTTTTTAAATAGGGCCCAAACGGTCATAAGATGACCGGCCCAGCCGGTTCTTCAACACTCCAACGTCTTTAACAATAACCTGCTCAACAGGTCAACAGGTCACCCACTATATAAGTTTTTTTTTCCCCCAAACCCTAGCATTTTCATCATTCTTCTCCCCTCTCCCTTCTTCTACCCTAGCCGCTGTCGCCCTTCCTGCTTCCTTCCATCGCCGCCGCCGCCCTTCATTCTTCTCCCTTACCGGTTCGTCTCCCTTCATTCTTCCCCCTTCCTGGTTCGTCGCCCTCTCCCTGAAATCCTTCCTCACCGCCGCCGTGCTTCTCGCCGCCGTGCTTCCACCCTTCTTTCTCCCCTCTTCGCGGTCCTGCTTCTGGTTCGTCGAAGGGATGTCACTCCTCTGCTTCACCCTTTTGTTTTTTTTATATGTAATTTTTTTTTATATTTGTATATTCTGTAAACTTGTAAACTGAAATGTATTTGATTCTGCCATATTGTTCTGGTTATTTCATTTGTGTTGTGTTCTTCCTTCCCTCTCATTTCTGTTTCTGTTGGTTGGTTGATTGTATTGTATGAGAGAGAAATAATAATATTATAGTTAAGATCCCACTTTTTGAAAAGGAACCAGCCAAGACATTTTTTTAAGATCCCACTCCAGGTCACACATCTCCAATGGTCCAGATCTTATAAGATCTGGATCTTAAAATAAAATCTCACTTTAAGCTCTCCATTGGAGATGCTCTAAGAGCAATAACTTCTTCAGAGGAGTTGTGTTCTTTTAAAACTTTGTTTTCCTCAACTAATAAAACATTTTCATGTTTTGACGTTTCTAGCTCTTTTTGCAGTTGAGAATTTTTTTTCTTTAAGCTCTTATACTTAGACGATATGCATGAGAATAGTCAAGTAAATCATTAAAATCTTATTCTAAGTTTTCAAGAGATACCTAATCATCTTCGTTGTCTGATGCATCAACAGATGCCATGAACGCACAAAATAATTCTTCATCATTTATTCTTGTATGCTCCACATTGGACGTTCATTCATGGGCAAGTGTGTCCTATATCTCCTTGGCAGTATCAAGGTTGTCGATTTTATCATGTTCATCCTTGCTCAGAGCACACGTGAGGAATAACTTTTCTTTGGCATTTAATTGGTTTTCCACACGTTCATCTGTCCGTTGCGCCTTTGAAATGATTTCTCCAGCATTGTTTCTGGGCGCGTAGTTCCCTAGTTCAACGATGTCCCACAATTTGTAACTTGTGGATTCAATGAATAATTGCATGTTCTTTTTCCAGTATTGATAGTTTGAGCCATCGAAGAATAGTGGCTTGTTCGTTGCTGCGCCGGTTGCGAATGCGTAGCCCTCCATGGATATTTTCTCTACACCTGTTAAGGTGTTAGTTTCTCAGAGCCGAAGCTTTGATACCAATTGACAAATAAAGAAATGACACAAGAAAGGGGGGTTTGAATTGTGTCCTTATAAAAACTTAGTTTCCAAATCAAATATATGTTTTCAAAAACCGTTTCGTAAACGATAGCAGCGGAATGATAAACAGAGTGTAAACAATAGAGTAAAACGGTTTAATGTAACGGAAAATAAGTGTGCAAAAGTGTAGACGATACAAGCAGTGGTGTGCAGACGATGCAAGCAATAAAAACAGCACACACAAGATTTATCCTAGTTCACCCCCTAAACGATAGGGCTACATCCAATCCTTGGCTTCACCAAGATTTTCAGTATTCAACCGAAGAGTACATGTATTCGACACAGGACTTCTCCAGAAACAAGTATTCAAAGGATTTATCCTATCAAGTATTCCCAGAGGACTTCTCTAGAACAAGTATTCGAAGGACTTCTCCTATCAAGTATTCCCACAGGACTTCTCCAGAGTATTCTCAGGGACTTCTCCCAACAAGTATTAGACAAGACTTCTCCCAATTCTTTTACAAGAATTATGTCTTCTACAAAGTCTCTTCAGAAAGAGTGAGGTAGAAAAATTAAGTACAGATAACTCTAAGTATAGAAGATATGAATCTTTGGGAATATACTTGAGTTTAGTAAAAACAGAGATGATTATACGATAGATTCTCTATTTGGGTGTGAAAGCTTGATAGTGTTTGACATTGAAGATTTTATCACACTTAGATGATTTTCCACGCTTGAAGTTTTGACTCTTGAGAAAATGAAAATAAGAAGTTCGAAAGTTGTAGGCTTTGCATGTTCGAAATCTATTTTTTGTGTGCTTCATGTGTTGCTCCGTTCTGCGTTCTCTTCTCCTTTTATATCTTCATTTCAAATTCAAGTTTCTGTAGAGGTTGAGTGCGAGACGCGATTTCCTTTTTCCCGTTCACCAACGGATCTCTGCTGTGAATTTAATGCATTCTGCTTTCTCGATTTTGACATTTGTAGAGGATAGGGTCTTCGAAATTACTTTTCCTTGTTGCAGCAAATCTTTCTATTTGAAGGAAAGAGAAAGAATAAATCCCTTTTGTTTAATAAAAAACGTTGTTCAGCACTTTGGAATAATAACCATTGACAATCTGACATTGTCACGTGAATCTGAGCTCTTTCCTCAGTAAGTGATATTGGCTAGCTGTAGATAGCTCATAAGATATTTTCTTTGAATGATATATTCTGCTTGACATAAACGATGTTGTCTCATTTTGCGAAGACGATGTTTTCCATTTGACCAAACGGTGCTTTTCATTTTGAGAGGACGATGCTTTCCATTTTGTCTAAGTGGACGATAGTTTTCTTGAAGTGGTAGACGTTGCTTCTCTTGTAGACGATACTTCTCTTTGAGTAGCAGACAATACTTCTCTGGACGGTATTTTTCTTGTCATCAGACTATACTTCTCTAGACGATACTTTCCTTATCATCAGACGATACTTCTCTAGACGGTGCTTTTATTGTCTTCAGACTCTTTTCTCTATACTTGACATTTCGTGCAAACGATACTTCTCTTTGAGTAGAAAGTGCTTCCGAGTATATGATAGGGATAATTTTTTAGCAGACGATAGAGATATTTGTTGAGCAGACGATAGAGATATTTCTTGAGTAGATGATAGAGATATTTCCTAAAAGGAATAAAACACAAAGTTTAGGAAATATTTATCTATCATAAATAAACTTACATAAAATTGTTATCACTCAAAATATGATAAACGTTATGGGATCGTTTGAACTTAACACTCACGACGATCACCGGGGACTAAATCCAAGATAAAATCTGACCATCCAAACAGAATCCAGAGTTGGGCATTGATGGCAGCCGAGACAATATCTTTTCTAGTCCCATTTTTAGTAACAGGAAGTATCTGTCTAAAGTGTCCTCCAAGTACAACAACCTTGCCACCAAATGGTTTTTCTAAGTTACTTTCATCTTGTACTCCCATGACGTCCCTCAAAGTTCTGTCTAGTGCCTCCAAACAGTTTCTGTTAAACACTGGTGCTTCGTCCCAAATAATGAGTTTTGTCTGAAGTAGCAAGTTGGCTCATAAACTCCCTTGTTTAATGTTGCAAGTAGAAAAATCATCAGTTTGCAAAGGATTGAAAAATCTAGAATGAGTTGTTCGTCCTCCTGGAAGTAACAATGAAGTAATACCACTTGAAGCAAAGTTTAGAACAATTAATCCTAATGAACAGAGACCTGCAGACAGTGTATTCCAAACAAAAAAATTTCTAGTTCCTCCATAGCCATATAAAATGAAAAATCCACCGTAGTCAGATAAGACACTCTATATTATCTGGTCGTACACATTCTTCTATTCGATTGTCATCATGTTGATCAATGTTGCATGTTTTGAAGCCATCTCATCTTTGTCGTAGTCAAGCTCATCCACAATGAACCTGTTTTGAAACTGAAGTCACTGGTTTGGCCTTCTACCTCTGTTTACGGCCAAACCAGTGGGCCAATAGAGAAGACACCACCATCATTGAAATCCTCACGACGTTCGCATCAAAACCCCCTAAGAAATTTGATGATCGGTTGTCGTCGACCGCCGCCGCCGCCTTCAGTCACCGTTCAAGCTTCCACAGGAGAAAAACTCAGAAAATGGAGACGGGGCCGAGGCGGAGGAGAGGTTGCTAGGGATTTGACGAGCCCTGGTGAGGGTTTTGATGCCGGCGAATCGGCGGCGGCGGGAGGTTGAGACGCAGCGTCACGGAATTTCTCCTCCATTGAGAGCAGGAGAAGAAGGAAGGCCACCATCCTCCTCCAATCGGCCTCCACCGCTGCACCTCTTTTTTCACCTTCGTTCCCCCATCTTCAAGTTGTAGATCTGATTAGGTTTGTTGTTGTTGTTGTTGTTGTTTTGGGTTTGAGCTTGGCTGTTAGTGTTTTGGGGGAAATCTTCTGGGGGAGTTTGGGATTTTGTTGTTGTTGTTTTGGTTTGAGCTTGGCTGTTAGTGTTTTGGGGGAAATTTTCTAAGGGAGTTTGGGGTTTTGTTGTTTTTGTTTGTTTATTACTGGGTTGGTGGCTGAATTGTATGGTGATCGTTGCTCACCATTTGGCCATGATCACAGATGTTGTATAGGAAGAAGCAGTGTCAGTGGTGACGAAGGTAAGATTAAAGAAGGTGCCATTATTTCCTTGCTGTCTTGTTGTGGTACTGCTTCTTTGGAATTGTTGGGATTGTGGTGGTACTTATTTTAGACTATTTCTTGTTGGGTAGTTTGCAATGTACTGATATATAACGCTTCACTTTTCCTCATGTTCTCTTTTCTCCTACATCTGTATTATGGGTTGGGGCACTCCTAGTGTTCCACTTTAATGCAATTTGCTTATAAAAAAAAGGTTATAGGTTCTGTTGTTGTTTATGGATGGAAAGTTTAGAATGAAGATGGTGAACCTCTGCTATTTTCTGAGTTTTTTAGAAGAACATGGAAGATGATGAAGAACTGTATGAAGATGATGAACAACATGCTTGAAGAAGATGAATATTCACAATATTCTGGGTTTTCATTTTTCTTCTAATTTTTATTAATTTTTCATTCAAAAACCGTTAAATCTTTGACGTAATTGGATGGAAAACCAGAAATGCAACTTCTTCAAAGGTTAAGAGACTCTGGGTGCGAATAAATTACAAGAAGGACCAGAAATGTCAAATCATGAAAGGTGAGGGACCAAAAGTGCTATTAAGCCTAATAGAAAACGTACAAAATAGTGAAATTTTCAATTTTGCGCTTTATATTTCAAAGTTTGGATTCTTAAAAAATGACTAATTTAATTAAAACATGACAGAAATATACATTTATATCTATTAAAACATTGATAGTACAATGATATTGATTTTCCTGTGAAAAAGAACGCTATTTTAGACTTAGCCTCCACAAAGTTAGTTATAACTAACTTTGTGAATACAGTTTTCTGTTAGAGGCTCAAACTAATTTGTTTTCTATTTAACGATTCATACTCAGTTTCTCCATCATGTAACATAGTTTTCAATTCGATCTTCTCTCGTTCTATGAATTCAAAACTTCTCCACCTCCGATTATACACATTACAGGGAGCATCCCAGTTATTATTCATTACTTAGGGGCTCCCAATCTTCATATAGATGGTATAAGACAAAATTTTCAATCCCTTCTTTCTTTTGATCTTCTATAAAATACATCAGAATTTATATCATTAGAATGGTTGGATCCTGCACTATGTAAAGAGCCAATCTCCCTAAAACTACTGTTACTCCTACTTGTATCTAACTTCCTATTCTCTACAATTGTGTCACTATGCAAATGAGAAACACCTCTGCTCCTGTACAAAAGACCATCTACCTCAGAATCAGAATTTCTCAACATGCCACCCAAGCCGCGTCCCGAATTACCAAAAATATGATCAGCATAATCATCAGTGCTTGTTGAATCACAGGTGCTATCAGTACTGCAAGACCATTCATCAGAATTGCTACTCATAAGGGATGAATTATCACTCGACGAGTCTTCTTCCAAAATCCTTTTCATGTGGAGAAACTTCTCTAAGGTGTGTGGACCATCTGGGGAAACAAAACCAGACACGCTCTCAGCAGCACCCGAATCTGAAGACACATTTCTTGACTTCATTGTAACAGTTTTTCCATGGGCTTTGCTTTTTGAGTCTGAGGATATTATCATGTTCCGGATCAATCTTGGGGCCCTAGGTGAGCACCTACGAGGTGGAATTAGCTAGTCAGAGAAGTGGAAGAGAGACAGTATAATTGAATGAAAGACCCCCAGAAGAGAGAAATAAGATATTTCCACGAAAAAGACATGATAGGAAACTAGATGGTTACCTTGCATACAAAAGCATGTATGCTCCTTTTGTCAAGACAGTTTCCAATTCAACAGCTGTCACCTGTAAGACATAGGAGAGATGGTCAAATGAATTCCTAGGTAATAGCTGGAGTGAAATATCAACAAATAAAACATCTACAAACACTTTTCAAGTCTAACATTAGTATCGTTCAGTATAGTCATCAAACTCAATAAATCTTGTGTATGACCAACACCTAGAAGAAGCCATCTTAATGCTATCTGTTTGATGAATACTTAAAATAGCCACATCATAAGCGTTGGTGGATTTCTTTTTGTTTGCTAAGTATGTCTCTTTGGACAGCTTGATCTCTCATGGGGTTGCAGACCAAAAAGAAAAAATTCTCTCATGAGGTTGAATCCTCATTGGCAAATTGAACTTCCAATTAACTTGATTGGTTTAAGTGTTGATGTAATTTCAATGTTTATCTGATGGTGAAGAAAATCAACCTCTTAGACCGAGAGGTTGTGCTATCAAAAAGACTCACTTCATAAATGGACGCCTCACCAATGGCAAGTGAGAGAGCGTTGATTTGAAGACATGATCACCCATTAGTTTTAACTTTTAACTTTGGAGAAAAGGATTTAGAGAGAAAATGGACTATGAGACCTTTTATGCATGGGGTGATAGACACCGGACCCTGCCTTTATCTTTTGTCCACGATGTGCTTTTGAATAAGCATATTTCTGGTTTGAAAAAGTAAAAATAGATCATTTCCCTCAAATTAATCTTTACCTAGAAAATCCTGGGTATACTTCTGATTTGCAGGTATCTCAGAACTCGAAAGTTTTAGTTCTGAAGAAAAGATTTTACAGAGCAAATTTGTCAGGGAGTCAGGGACTTCCATTCGTGGACACCTTTGTTCCAAGAGACCTTGCATTTATCATTTGTCTACCTTGAGTAATACTATTATTCACAGTTTTATGGTTCTGCGATTAAGAGTTTTGTTTAGACTGCAACAGGTAATAGAACTAATGATAATGAAATCATCTTCTATAAAATAAACAAATCATACAAATCCTCAAAGCTTATGTAATGTAATCAAATATTGCTTATAACAATATCTTATGAACTTATAGGAAGGAGCACTGATTAAGAAAAGCATAAATCAGAGTACATGAACTGAGACATACCACACTGTCGTCAACCTTGAACCACCTGTTTTGGAAATTCTTTACATAGCACACATAGTGACCTGAAAAGGCAGCATTCATGATATCCAAGTGAACAACCACCCCATACAGCCTGTATATAGCCAAATCACTAGTCCCGCTCATGAAAGGTGCCAAGTCAAGTATTTCAGGAAACCGAATAGACTTATTGAGCTTCCCATATTTTCCAGACTGCAGCACATGTGTAACAAATATATAAATATTTAATGACACAAAAGATAGGAGGTAAATCTTGGCATTGAATTTTAACAGAAATACCTTAAATCTTTTTAATGCAATTGTAAGAACATTAGGTGCCTCTGAAACTGTCATTTTCTTCTTGGCCTTCTGATAAGATTTGCATCTGTTCAACATGAAACAGATGATCAATAACAAGGAAACTCCATAAATCACAAAACTCTGAAAGAGAAAACTTACACATCATCAGTACTACAAATACTAAGTCAAAGACAATGACACTTAATATATCAAAAAGTTCTAATCAAGATGAAAGACAACCATTCTTAAACGAATATAGATGATATAATAAAAACATATGAAGTTTCAGCAATCAATTAAACTGATGAACACTATCTAGATTTCCAAAATATGATGTCAGTCCTTTAGAAGGGTAGGGCCATACACAAGCCACTCTAAACCTTGGTAAGAGTTCGGCACATGTCATGTAATGAAAATCCTTGCAGACCTTAATACACCAAATAAATTACAATCCATTTTACTGTCAAAAGCTTTTATGAAGCTTACACTTTATACATCACAACAGTTTCGCTTATTTTGAAGTACCATGGCGGCCATTTTAGTACTTCATATTTTATAAGCATTCATGTAACTTATTACATAGTAGGATTCGTTTAGCAAACTCATTCAAAATGGGGTAAAACAATTATTCTTGACTCTTGAGTACTATTTGAGGGGATCGCTCTCTTCTTAGACGTTAGTAGTGTGATGTGGTCAAGCTTCCAATGTAACTGCTAACTGTTCAGAGGCAGGGATCCTAATTCTAAGCATGAAATATTTTCTTATTCGATTCTATTTCTAATCTGCAGTGTCCAATTCAAAGCCAGTGTAACAGATGTTAATAGAAGTTCTTTCTTCTAAAACCCAGGTTCACTTTTACTTAAATTAACCTTAAAACCATGGTTATCAGTATCTTACGATACATATCTCGATACGATACAAGTTTTTGTGCCAGCAATATGTATCGCAGTGCATATCTAAAGTGTGTATGAATCTCATCTTGAATCCCGATTCAGTCCCGATTTGAGAGTTGAATCTTACGAAACGATTCAAAGTTGCGTGCATGTTGCACTTTAGTCCGGTCATGCTACATAGGATTCAACTTTTTATGATTCAACTAGTTTGAATTATATTTTGATTATTTACTAGGGTCTAATTATTAGTAAAGTAATTTGCATTTTATCATTTTATTTATATTTTTCTTCTTATGGCTTCAGTCTTTAATTATTTTGAAGTATATTTATATGATATATCAATATATTATTCAATTTATGACTTAATTTATTTGTATCCATATCTTACGATACATTATACGATACGATTCACGATTCAAAAATTAGGGTCTAGCGATACCAGAGTAGTTAATAGCGCGCGAACGCGCCGCTATAGCGGCGTAGCGTCACGTCGCGGCCTCCTGCCGCTCCAAGTTGGCAATCGCGTCGCACATAGCAATCGCGGCTGAAATCGTGGAAAATCACGGCCAGTTGCGGTGAATAGCGGCATGACTCAAAAATCCAGAGTGAGTGAAGGATGAGTAGGAATAGATCAGTGAGAAGGGAAGGAGAAGGAGATGCGACGAGCTCATGTTGTGTACCTGTGTTGGAATTAGGGGTGGCGCTAATGTTAGTGGAGCTGTGTAGGAGTGAAAGGAACTAGGGTTTTTGAAATTAATGGGCTAATGTTAGTGGAGTTGTGGCCCAATCAGTTTCTTTTAAAAGTAAACTCTTCTGCATTGGTCTGGAGCAGATAAACCACCGACAAGGCAAGACATAAGCAATAATCTTTATCTTTGGTACAACACAAGCAATAATCTGAATAACTTAAATTTATTTTAACTTACAATTTGAATAAAAAAATATTATCTGAATATATATTATAATTTTAATCGTCATATAAGCGATCCCGCTATGCGCTATCCCGCTATCCCACTTTTGGAGTCGGCCGCTATCCGGGATTGACTACTATGAGCGATACACGATACGTATCTCGATTTGATAACCATGCTTAAAACGCCTCAATCCCTTAACTTATTTATGAAGATATTGTTCATCACCATAGAAGTGGTAACACAACACCCTAACACGGAACACCCCCACATCCTCTCTCCTGACTTGTTAAATTTTCAAATTTTGTTCCCTCTAATATTCCTGAATGGTTAAGGACTAAAACATATATCCTTTTTTCTATCATGCTTTTATCTGGGACAGGGAAAATAAAGTTAAAATAGAAAGACAAATATCAGACCCAATTTCAGAACTGTAAGCAGCAATATATTCTTTTAACCTTATTAGTCATATAATTTTGAAAACATGACAACAATATGATAATGTAGAAATTTTCAAGAGGATCCTACCTGACACAGTTGTACTTATTTTCTCCATCCAGAGCCTCAGAGCTTGTAAACTGTCGAAGGGCCTCCTCCAAGGTTGCTATCTCCCCTTCTATCTCAACAGTCAGATCCAACATCCTTTCTTGACGCTCAGATTTCCCTCCGCATGTCATGCATTTTATCTGCCAACATATTATCAGCTTAATGTTAATCGTCTATCTTACTTGCATGATGCATCAATGGATGCTAGATGATAGGATAAAAAAAAGGTCATCCATTTTGAAAACCGGCAGATGTTATTGGACCTATAATTTTGGAATACAAAATCATAACAGATAGATGCAAATTATTGTTTTCCAATAGAGATATAAAATTACCTTTGAACGAAGGTAGCCTCCAAATGTTAGACCCATTAAATTAGTTTCCTCTTTTAATGAGTCTGGCACGTTAGATCCAGACTCCATAAGGCAAACAGATTGCATTGTCTCGATCACATGTCTGACACATGACTCATTAACATGAGGTGAATATAAAACAAGAATTATGAATAATCAATTTAAATGGATTCAAAGACGTAAACTACACCTTAAAAATTCATGTGCATCTTCTTCTCTTCCATTACCAAATTGACTTCCATTTTTCTGTAGTTGAGAGAGTATGTCCTTGGGTGAAAGGGGAGATTTTGTGTCTTTTGACTTTAAAATCAAACTTTCAAAATCACAGATGAAACACCATTTTCTATTTGTACCTGGAATTGACATGAGAAAACCCCACGGAACAGTTACATAGATAGTACTCAAGAAATTGGGCATGTGATGATCCAAATTCTAAACTCTGATTGCATACATACATGATTTAGAATGAAGTCCTTGAAGCAAATAAGCAGTCAGGGGTGGTGTAAATACCAAACACTGGAGTACAGCATTAGCATAACAGCTGCAAAAATTATGAAAAAAAGCTCAAGTATACACAAAGGTATATTGACTCTAAGAAAACAACCTCTAATCTTTACATGGATCAATCAACAATAAATACTGATCCTAACAGCAAATAAAATAGAAAATAATCCATGATTCACAACTAAATTATATCATAAATATATTAAAACCCATACACATAATGCATCAATTACCTATTTCTCATACACAAATCATTTCAAGTTACCTGTTTCCACAATTTATAAGACCAAATGGTTGAAACTCCACTCTATTCCAATTATAAAGCTTGACAAACAAAGCATACGGAAAAAGACCCTGCAGCAACAATTAATAGACCATATAAGATTACGAGTCTGCAACGCACAGAAGAACATAAAAAGATTTGTTCAAGAATAACCTTGTCACTGTATTTTCCAGAAATATCACTGCCAACAGCTTTTGGGAAGTTTTTAGACAAATTTGATCCCCTAAACTCATCAGCAACTTTCTGCAGAGATGTCTTCAAGCCATTCTTAGAATTTGGAGAACAGCTAGCAACCTGAGATGGAGTAGCAGTGCCAGATTGAATCCCAGTATTCCCACATTTTGTACTGTAATGTGAATGCTCTTCAGTCCTAGAAACTAACTTAGTATCAGCAAATGTATGTGGCCGACATCTAATTTCATCTGACTTCAAGAAGCTGCCAGAGCTGATCGTAACATGATTTGATATCTTAGAGCCAGCAGTTTGCAAGTTATGGTGGCTGGAAGCATCAGCACAACCTGAAGAATCAACAGCTTTTTCTGAGTATGCTGATCCTGTACTTGGCATATTGTTTCCGGCAGACTTTAGAAGAGATTCATTAGACTGGGATGGAAGAGGGTCACCATAAGAGTCATTTATTATCCCCCTTGAATCAAGAGCTTTATTCCAGAACCCAGAAGACACTATAGAAGGCTCAATCTTTGCACCCTTCCGCATCATCAAACCAGAAGTACCATTTGATGTGAGCTTAAACTCTTCTTCACTAAAACCTGCTCTAACTTGCTTTGGTTTAGGCATTGTAGAAAAACCATCCACGGAATCAACCAAACTAGCAAACTTAGGCGACAGTGGGATGGTTGAACCAATGCTATTACCATTTGAAATGGTATCAGAAATGTCATGAGTGGGGCCAGCAAAAATATGTCCCTCAGATCTCTCGTGCTCATTTGAGATTACACTCTCGCAAACAGAGGAATCATCAGATGATTCACTAGCAGTAGCACTAGCGGAAGCTGAAAATCCAGAAAATGAGTTACCCTCTACAATAGACTCAACACTAATGTTATCATCCTTTGCACGTGATATTTCAGGAGAACAGCTTATATCAGACAATGGGGGTTTCTTGGAGGATGTTGTATACTCTGCACTTTCAATCTGACACCTATCATCATGGATTCCATGGTAGTCTGGCTCTGCTACCTTCTTGCCAAGATCACTTACCAGATCATGACTCTGGTGGGTTGTGCTGGGAGGATGGCATTCATCTTTGTGACCTTGACGCCAATGAACAATTTGGCACTTACCAGAACTAAATACATGAAAAACAAAGGTAAGCAATATGGAATAAATTGGCAAGTAAGTAACATGGATTGGAACATATTTGACATATTATACAAGATTACAAAATCCTAGTCCTAGCACTAATAGAGGATTTTTCAAAGAAGGGGTCAAGAATCCAAAAATCGAGCTATCATATTACATACTATTCAAAAGGTTGTTTATAGAGAAGTCTTTATCTTCCAAAAACATTTCTAATAGAAAACAAAATAAGAAGTCTTCAATTTATGCACATACAGAAAGTCGCAACTCGCAACATGATTTATATTTCCACCAGCAATAGCCATCAGTTTGTAGAAAAGAACAACTAACTGATCTCCTGAATTTTGATCATATTCTTCTAGGATGGATGCAAACGAAGACAAAGACTTTGCATGTTTTTTCAGTGTAATTTACAAGCAAGCTTCACATATCATCCTGGGGTTTAAAGACCACCCGTAACCCATTCCACAGAAATGGCGGCACATAGACTAAAGAAATCAATGGCAAACACAATGCAATTTATAAATTACAGAATAAAAACTAAACCCCAAATAAATAATAATATATCTGCAGCACTCAATAATCATGGAACTTAAATATTTTGAAGGGGAAAGAAACAAATCCAGAAACGAGCAGTGTTTAGTTCACTCAACAGAAAGAGAGTAACTTCAGCACAATTTAGCAAAACAAATAGCGACCCAAAGAGAAATTTCAAATACGAAAGCGTACCAGTAGTGAACTGCTTTGCACCGCGCGCAATGCCTAGTGGTGGGGCAGAAGCACACGGCGCAGAGTTTGTTATTGGCGACCGAAACGGCGCTGTAGTGGTACGAAGCATCGCTCTCCGCCCAAGCAGCCTCCTCCGCCGCGAGAACCAGCAGCCTCCTGATATCCTCCGCCCTGGCCGCGGCGCGCTGCAACCTGCGCCGTACCACGAAGCCGATCGCCGGCACGACGAGGAAGACCAGCGCAACGAGGAGCAGGCTCGGAAACCCTAGATCGACGGTGACACGCATTTATGGAGCGAAAGCGGCCTAAAACCCTGGAGCGCTCCGCCGCGGACGGCGGAGACTGTGGCCGTGGAGGCGATCGCGGTAAGGGTCTTTGAGCGATTGGACGGTGACGGAGATGCGGGTGAGATTAGCGAGGAACTTCGGGTTTTGAGGTGGGAGTGAGATATGCATGTAGCTCGCACACGCAAACTGAGGATTTTCAATAAGACGTGCGAGCGTGTTCAAGAATCAATCACAACGAAGAAGAAGAAGAAAAAGAAGGTGATGATGTAGTAATCAAATCAATCGAAATTGAAATTCGAAACACTCTTCGTGCGGTTTGATTCAAACAACGGAGTCAGGGAAATTTGTTTCGGACGATGAATGAATTTTACCGTTTTACGATATTACATGGTTTTGAGGAGAGAAAGGGAATCGGAGGTAATAAATATTAAATATTGATATTAAAGTTTAATACTCCTCTGCTCTCATGTAAGTGTAAAAAAAGAATTTTATTAATAATAATTCATATTTTTGTGTCATTAAATAATTAATTTTAAAATTTATAAAATTAATTATGAAATTAAATTATGATGTGATAAATTTAGAAGTTATGATTAGTTGTTTTTGTAAAAATATTTTATTGACATGCTTCAATAGGTTTTTCTTACTTGATTTTTAAAAAAATTGAAAATAATAATAACTAGTCAATATCATTTTTACTTCTACTTTCATTAAAAAAAATAGTTCTCAAGCAAAGAAGATTAATAGAGAAAAAGGCTCAAGGGTAATCAACAATTTGAAATTATAATAAATTACAAAAATTAAATAATTTGTGGAACCGATTACCAGTTTCTCATTGGATACTTGAAGCGATCTCATTGATCAGAAGATGGTGGTGCATGATGCACTACTTAATTGATAGTTCATTCTAGATAACACTAATAAATTAAGCAATTAATACGGATAAATCTGTAAGTTTTTTTACATAAATAACCAATAAGATTTTTAGAATATGGAAAAATCAAAATTTTTATGTATATTCATTAGTTGATGGGTACTCCTTTAAATTTGATTGGCTGGCTGTGCAAATGAAATAATGAATTCACAATAGTGGTGCAGTAACTTTTTTCTCCAGTCTTAATGATTTTTTAAAGAAAATATAGAGGACTGATGCGATGGAATTTATTCTTTTTGAAAATGCGTGGAAATTTTAAAACAGTGCACGCGTGATTTGTGAGTTGCTAGAGAAATTTATGTGTTTGATTTTGATGATAGGTCTATATTGTTATTTTATTATTCATAAAAAAGATAATTTCAAAAAGTAATGGAGACGGGTCGGATACGGAATTTAAGAAAATTGATGGCCGAGGGAAAGGAATTTTAGCTCCTCGGCATCGGAAACAGAAACTTTGAATTCTATTCACACTGACCAAATATTCCGACCTTTTTTTTTTTAAACTAAACGTGAATTACGATCCTTACAAACATATTTTTATGTGAATTCCGACCATTCTCATATTCTGAACACTTTGCATAGTTTTTTCATTATCAATACAATTAAAAACATCTCACTATATAAGTAATTAAATAATCATTTAAGCATTCATCTCCCTAAATAAGTAACTAAACAATCACTTGGACCCAATGTCTTATTAATTGCGTGAGGTTGAAGAGAAGATGGTTTTCGTTTTTGAAAGAAGGAAGGAATAGAAAAGATGATTGCTCAAGTACTCGTCTTTTGAAAAAAAAAACTCATTGCAAGATAAAGTTGAAAGAAACGGAGAATGTAGATGGGAAAAAATTAAGGAATCTCCATATTGGATTAAAAAGTAAATCACAAGTAGATTGGATACCACATTTTTTCACCCAATATTTTAAGGCATTGAATGTTTGGATTCTAACACTTATAAAATGTTCAACACCTTTTTCCTTCTAATGTGGACTTACTCACACTTTGGATTCTCACACTTATAAAATGTTCAACACCTTTTTCCTTCTAATGTGGACATACCTTTCCGTTCTACCCGGATAATGAAATGGACGAAAGGAACAAGCCATAACCTAAAGTGTGTTAACATAAGAAAAAGAAAAAATGGATTTCGAAGTTTTCGACGCGTTCTGGTTAATATTCGCACTTCCGTCATCGTTTCTTCTGTTTCTTTGCCCAGAATTCATCAGCACAATCCCAGAAACCATATTCGAGCATCAAGGGATGTATTTGAGGTTTCCAAAGGGGGATTCGAAGAAGAACATGATTATGGAGTTTGGAGGTGGTAGCCTCGGCCATGGTGGTTCCTGCCACTTCCTCCACCACCCTTCACGTGATTTATAATGCAACTGGAAGCTGGAAGAAGCAGCAACTCAGAGGAGAGGAAAGAAACAAAAACGATGGTGTGCTGGTTGTCATCTAATGGTGATGAGCCTCACGGCTTGAAGAAGAAGAACACGAAGGAGAGAGAGAAGAAACTTTTGCTCTCTTGAGCAGTGAAGAGAGAAAACATAACATATTGTGAGGCTTGAGTAGAGCTTAGGTTGCAGGAGAAACCATGAAGCTTGGAGAAGGGAGAATCGAATTTGTATAAATATATATGGGTTCACATATTTATCAATTGATTAAGTAGCTCAACTGGCAAAGGCTTTGTTTTGCTACACTCAGGTCTCAGGTTCGAACCCAACTCACATTCTTTCTGTAAAATTTTAATAACGGAGGACTAAATTGAAAGACGATTTACTCTTTCAGGGACTAATTTGACTAACTTACACTTCCGTCCAGGGACCTAGCGTGGAAAAATCTTTCAGGGACCAGATTGACTAACGGCGAATCTTTCAGGGACTTGACGGAAAAATCTTTCAGGTATCAGATTGACTAGCGGTGAATCTTCCAGGGACTAACTTGGTGGGTGAAAATAGTATGAGGACCAAACTGCCATAAGTGTGATCTTTCAGGGACCAAATTGGAGGTTTACTCGATAAACTATATTAATAGAAGTTTAAGAATATAAACTTACATCATCAACGCGCATGACATCTAGCTTGTTGCGATACACGTGATTGGATACTTATGCCACTTTGGTTTTGAAGTCTACCTGTTCAAAGGGTAACTATTACATTCGTGTGAATGACACGAGTGTTGAAATATGTTATTATAAATACATTAATACCTTGCACCAAGAGGGCTGTCAATTTTAGCAGTTGGCTCTTTAGGACTGGTAACGCCCCAATTTAAGGTCAGGGGTCACATAATAAATAGGTGGAAATATTTCTTCAAAACCTCTAAAAAATAACTTAGGTTTTCAAAAAACTGAACGTCTCTAAAATATTTAGAAATATTATTCAACCCATAATTAATTTAATTAAACATCCAGATAATTGAGATGTAATTGAAATAATAAGTTGGCACCAACAAGTGCCAGTTATTTAAAACAATGGAAATAAAACAACGCGTAATTCTTCTCGAGAATCTTCCATTCCTTCTAGACCTTCCTCGCTTCACCGTTTACTTGCGCCAATGTCAACCTTCTTGGACATCCTCACCCTGGTTGTCTATGGAGTTCGGCGCCCAATCAACAAACAACAAACAGAAAGGGTTAACTCCAATTACAAGATACAATTAACAACAATAGTGATAAGACAAAACAGTGATAATAAGCAGTAACTAGAAACACGAATTACAACAGCAACAACAACAACAACAAGAAAATATTCACAAGTTCTCATGTTAAAATGTCACATAACCATGCTTGTTAGTCCTCAATAGCTATATGCATAACTATGACCAGAATTTTACCCAAACAGGGTCAACACAATCACGTGCGACAACGATTCACCACATTGCCCTAGGTTGATCCAACGGGACAAAGTGTCGTCACATCAACCTTAAACATCCTATATATAATGCATATGCCATGACAAAAATAATCATCAACATCATGAACCAACAGTCCACACATTCTCTTAGTCATAGTATCAACATATGCAAATATAGTCATTTCCACGTAGGAATAATCATCTTCATTTTAAAACAATTTAACTCAATTATTTTCACCAGGTCAACTCTTTCAAATACGACAAGTATAATTACCAACAATTGGAGATAATTAAAACACAACACAATAAAATATAAAATACAGCAACAATATTTAAAAAAAATAGAAACAACATTACCTTAAATATGGAAACAAAATTATTTACAATGCGGACAGAATTATCTTTAATAAAGAAAACAACAGTATTTTCTTTTTAAAATACAGAAACAGAATGGTCTAAGATACAAAAATAGTAGAATTTTTAAAATACAAAACAACAGTATTTTCAATACAGAAACAACAATATTTTTTATACATAAACAACAGTATTTCTTTAAAATACTGAAACAGCAGAATTTTTGAAATAGAGAACAGCAGTATTTTTAATACAGAAAACAACAGTGTTTTAAAAAAATACAGGAAAATAGCAATGACAGAATTATCAAAACAGAACGAGCAGTGTCTTAACAAAAATTACTGAAAATAGAATTATCAACAACAGAACAACAGTGTTCGAAAAACAATACAAAAATAGAATTATCAAAAAACAGAAACAACACTTTCACAAATACAGAAACCGCAACAGTACAAACAACACCATTATTCTACAACAACGAGTTCTAATATCACCACATCACCATCAAGACCAAACTAAAACCCGAGGCAAGTCACAACAGAATTCTCAAAGAAACAATTCACAAAACATCACAAACCGTAAACAATTCTACAACGAGTTACCCTTACCGTTGAATGTGACGCATAAACTTCAAGTCCAACCTTGCAAAATAACACAAAATATATTCACTCAATTATCCAACCAAAATAGTGGAAAGAAAAACGAAAATCTAACCCCCAAAGCCTTCATCAAACCCGCGACCAACCCTTAGAGGAAGAGAGTTTCGAAAACGGTTTTTGTCACAAAAGAGAGCATGAATTCCATGGTTAAAAAGGGAAGAAAGGAGATGAATTTGTTTTCAAAAACTTGACTTGATTTATGATTACATAACAGCCTAAAAAATCCTTAAGTATAAGGTAGAAAAATGGAATAAGAGGAGGAACCTACCTTGCTTGACTTGCTTGATCACGAAGAAGTGAAACACAACCCTTGTCCTTCAATGATGGAGAGAAACTCGAATGGATTGAGGAAGAGTGTGCTGCAACAAAATGGAGTTAGAACTCTAGGAAGAGAGAAAGGAAATGAACAAAAGAATTTAGAATTAAAGAGTAAGAATCACCTGCCAATAGAACAACACCAAGCACTCTTGGAGAGGAAAGGATAAGAAAAACTTGAACACAAATAGGAAGGAATAGGGGCGGCAATGGCAGCACAAGGGGGAGAATTTTTCAGCACTTGAGCCTAGGGTTTTTGCATTTGAAGGATGAGAGAAAACAAGAGAGAAAACCACCACTATAAGCTCGAAAATTGCAGCCCAAAGAGAAAGAGAGAAAGAGGATTCGGCCAGCACACAATAATGGGGCATTATTCCCCATCAAAACCTACTAAAACTCTAAACCAAGCCATCAAGTCACTTCATTCTCCATAACTCACATCATTCCCATTCAAAATTTGATTTCAAACACAATTAAGCACTCATTAAGCCCAATTCAAATTTGATTTGGTTCTTCATTAGTAGTCCAAAGACTAAAATTTAACTATTCCAATTCAAGGGACCAAATTACAATTACAAGAATTTTAGGGACCAAAATGCAATTACAAGAAATTCAAGGGACTAAAGTGCAATTACAAGAAATTGAGGGTCTTACAATTCCACCCCCTAAAAAGAGTTTCGTCCCCGAAACTACAAGTCAAGAAATAAATTGGGATACTGCTCCCTCATTTTCTCCTCTAACTCCCATGTAGCGTCTCCGGTGACCTGGCTCCTGATCACCTTCACAAGCGGAATCTGCTTGTTCTTCAATAGTTTGATCCTGCGATCAGAGGTCCTCATCGGCGAAACCTCAACTGTGAAATTATCCTTCAATTGAATGTCATTCTGAGCGATAACATGCGAAGGATCTGGAACATATTTGCGCAACTGGGACACATGCAACACATCGTGAATTTTGGACAAGAAGGGTGGCAAGGCAATACGGTAAGCCACCGGTCCAACTCTCTCGATGATCTGATATGACCCGATGAACTTCGGTGTCAGCTTCTTTGAGACTCTGGTAGTAGGTGTCACACGAAGAAACATATGTTCTCTTGGTGCAAACTCCAATTCCCTTCGCCGGTTGTCTGCGTAGCTCTTTTGCCTACTCTGGGACGTCTTCATCTTTTCTCTGATTTGTTTTACCTTCTCTGTCGTCTATTGGACAAACTCTGGCACAACAAGAAAATGCTCCCCATCCTGAAACCAACACAAAGGAGTCCTGCATCTCCTTCCGTACAGTGCCTCGTACGGTGCCATGCCAATACTAGCATGAAAATTGTTATTATAGGTGAACTCGATCAACGGCAAGAGCTCATCCCAACTCCCCAGATTATTCAACACACAAGCTCTAAGAAGATCCTCCAATGGCTGAATTGTCCTCTCAGTCTGCCCATCCGTCTGCGGGTGATAAGCGGAACTCAAACTCAGCTTCGAACCAAGAGCTCCCTTTAGAGCCTTCCAGAAGTGAGAAGTAACCTTCAGATCTCTATCGGAAATTGTGGTCAAAGGAACTCTATGCAATCACACAATCTCTGCAATGTAAACCTCTGCAAGCTGCTCCACTTTGTATATCGTCTTCATCGGTAGAAAATGCTCAGATTTTGTCAAACGATCAACAATAACCCAAACCCTAGGAATGGCAATTGACCCAGACCCTATGAGTACCCGCAAAAATTACCCACTATGGGTAGGGTAAAAACCCGCTAAATGGGTATGGGGTTGGGTATGGGTAAGTACCCGCAAAAATTAGTGGGTATGGGTGCGGGTATGGGTACTATAGTACCCACCCCACCCCATACCCGCACACACATATTATATATATATATATATATATATATAATTATTCATTGTAATATCATTATTATAACTATACTACGATTTTTTTTAACTGAATTATACTATTATCTTAACTTATAATATGTTGTGATATGTTCATAATATTTATTTTTCTGTTATTAGGAGATATTGATATTTGTCATTATCTAGTTTGTTATTCTATTAGGAGATAGAATTCATATCTAGTTTTCTTCTATATAATGTAACCTCTTTGGAGTTTTGAGTTAAGAAATAAAAATATATTTCTCCATATTTCAACTTGGTATCAGAGCTCTCGATCTTGAGGGCTCTGCTTCCGCATCTAAACCCTAGCCGTTTTTCACTACGGCATAGTTCTGAGTTTTTTTTTTTCCTTCACTGCTGCATATTTCTTGGAAAATACCACAGTGCCACGTCCACCGTCACTGTTCCGGCCGCCACCGCGTACCACCACCACCTCCACCGTGCTCGCCCTGCCCAGATCGGTCAGTTCCCGAAGCCGCGTCGCCAGACCGCCCAGCACGCGCCCCCACGCGCCGCCTCCGCCTGGGCGAGTGAGATCCACGCGCAGCTTCGTCCCGCGCGCGTGAAGCTCACGCGCCGCCTTCCCAGCCTCCGTTCGTGTCCGCGCCGGCACAGAACGGGTCGCCAGCCTCTCCTCTTGCTGTTCCAAGCCTCCTTTTGTCCAGATCGGCCTCCGTTTGTTGCCGCTAGTGACGTTTGATTCTTCCTCCCTTTGTAGGAGCGTAAGAAGAGGCTCGTGTGTCCCGCTTTAGAGTATTTTCTGGGTGTTCGTGAAGCCCTTTGTTTTTCCGAACATTTTCTACTCATACGTTCACCGTTGGTGCAGCTGTTTGCTCTCGTTTGAGCCTTTGTTTCTTACCGGCTGCTTGCTGCCCTTGCTTGGTTGCAGCCTTTGAAGCCATCTTTGTTGGCGTCCTTGTTGGTGAACCTTGGAATCTTTGTTACTTTTCCGACGTTGTTGCTTTCTCCTACTGTGGGAAGGTTTGTTTCTCTTCATGGACTCCTTGAGTAAGTCCTCTGACACTAGTTCTTTCGCCATGACTGGTATGAACTCTAGCTTTTTATCTTTGAATGCTTCTTGTACGGAAGATTTCTGGATTGTTGACTCTGGTGCAACTGATCACATGACCCCTCATATGTCATATCTCTCAAATTATTCGCCTATGCCTGGTAAACGTCATATTACTGTTGCAAATGGAATTCGAGAACCGATTGCCGGTTATGGTAACCTCCACCTTAGCCCATCTCTTTACCTGAGTCAAGTACTTCATGTTCCAAATCTTTCTCACAGTCTTTTGTCCATCCACAAACTCACTACCGAGTTGCACTGTGCTCTAAGTTTTTTCGATAACGGTTGTGTTTTTCAGGATATTGCCACGGGGAAGACGATTGGAGTTGCTTTTGAACAGGGCGGGTTATATTATATGCCGCATAAAATAAGCAAGTGTCATCAGACAAGTTCAGACTCTTGGAATTCTTCACAAATATGGCTCCAACACAGGCGTCTTGGGCATCCTCCTTTTCGTATGCTTAAGTCTTTATTCCCTCACTTATTTAACAAAGTGTCTGTTGAGTCGTTTCACTGTGATGTGTGTCAGTATGCCAAATCTCATCGAGCAACTTATTCCCCGAGTGATACTAGGAGTGTTGAACCTTTTGATCTTGTTCACTCTGATGTGTGGGGACCTTCGTCAGTTTCTAGTATTTCTGGTAAAAAATGGTTTGTTACTTTTATTGATGATTGTACTCGGGTTACATGGGTTTTTCTTATGAAAGATAAGTCTGAGGTGTTTCAATTGTTTGTTAACTTTTTCCACATGGTTAGAACACAATTTGGGAAACCTATTAAGAGGTTACGGTCAGACAATGGGAAAGAGTATGTCAATCAGAATCTTTACAATTTTCTAAAAAATAATGGTGTTGTTCATGAGTTGACTTGTGTTGACACCCCACAACAAAATGGTGTTGCTGAAAGGAAAAATCGTCATCTTCTTGAAGTCACTCGAGCATTACACTTTCAAATGAATGTCCCTAAGTTTTATTGGGGGGACGCTGTCTTGACCTCTGCTTATTTAATCAATAGGTTACCTTCTAGGGTTTTATCTGGCGTTAGTCCCGTGCAGGTTATGACTAGTTTCTTTCCGTCAGTTCCCATGATGTCGAGTCTCAAAGGTCGTGTTTTTGGTTGTTCTGCCTTTGTGCATGTTCATGGTCCTCATCGGGGCAAGTTAGATCCTCGGGCTATTAAATGTATCTTCATCGGATATGCTTCAGATAAGAAGGGATATAAATGTTATCATCCTCCTAGTCGTCGTGTCTACAAATCCATGGATGTTACCTTTCAGGAAACAGAGCCTTTTTATCCTAGTTCTCAGCTTCAGGGGGAGAATAGTCAGGAATCTGAGTCTCTAGATTTGTCTGTTATTCCTCTAACACGGGAGCCCTTGATGCCTTCCTCGATTCCTACCACTGAGGAAAATGATCCAGAGCCAATGCCGCCGGTCCAGAATGACGATGATGACAATGATCCTGAACCAATACAGGTACAAAATAATGATGGTGATGACAATGATCCTGAACCCGTCCAGAATAATGATGGTGTTGACAGATATAGGATAACATACAAGCGGAAAGTTAAACCCGTCCTGTTCCAACAACAAGTTCAATCGTCTGAACCCGAGGTAAGTGTTCGTAACATTGAGCCTAATAATTCTTCTGAGCCTAACCTTGATGAGCTACCTATTGCCTTGAGAAAAGGAAAACGATCATGTACCAAGTATCCTATATCCCAGTTTGTGTCTACTAAAAATCTGTCTTTGGAGCATCAGAGTTTTATATCAGCTATTGACTCTATTAGAGTCCCTGCATCACTACAAGAAGCATTAACAGATAAGAACTGGATTCAAGCCATGAATGAAGAGATGCATGCGCTAGAGAAGAATGAGACTTGGGAGATTGTTGAGAAGCCAAGTGACAAGAGGACTGTAGGTTGCAGGTGGATATATACAGTGAAGTATCGACCTGATGGCACACTTGACAGGTATAAGGCAAGACTAGTTGCAAAGGGATACACCCAGACTTATGGAATTGACTATGAGGAGACGTTTGCTCCGGTTGCAAAAATGAACACTGTAAGGATCATTCTTTCCTTAGCAGCTCACTTTGATTGGGAGTTGCAACAGTTTGATGTTAAAAATGCATTCTTGCATGGAGATTTGGAGGAAGAAGTGTATATGGAAATTCCGCCGGGCTATGATCCTACTTCAGGAAGAAATAAAGTGTGCAGATTGAAGAAGGCCCTATATGGGCTCAAACAGTCTCCCCGAGCTTGGTTTGGGAGGTTTACTCAAGCTATGGTTTCCCTTGGTTATAAACAGAGCCAAGGAGATCATACGCTCTTCATAAAACATACTCAAAATGGCAAACTCACTATTCTGTTAGTCAATGTAGACGATATGATCATTGCAGGTAATGATGATCTTGAGAAGCAGAACTTGAGAAAGGAGTTAGCAACTCAGTTTGAAATGAAGGACCTTGGAAAGCTAAAATATTTCCTAGGTATGGAGGTGGCATACTCAAAACAAGGCATTTTCATCTCTCAGAGAAAGTACGTCCTTGATCTTCTCAAAGAGACTGGCAAACTGGGTTGTAAGCCCACTGGAGCCCCTATAGAGCAGAATCACAAGATTGGGAGTAATGAGGAGGACCCAAGGGTTGATAAGTCTCAATACCAGAGACTTGTGGGGAAGCTCATTTATTTATCTCATACTAGGCCTGATATAGCTTATTCAGTTAGTGTTGTCAGTCAGTTCATGCATGACCCACGAGAGAGGCACTTACAAGCTGTGAATAGAATCTTGCAGTATTTGAAGGCAAGTCCAGGAAGAGGTCTATTGTTCAAGAAAAATGAGCAGTTATCTATGGAAATTTATACTGATGCAGATTATGCAGGATCAATTGATGACAGGAGGTCCACTACAGGATACTGTATGTTCTTGGGTGGAAATTTAGTGACATGGAGGAGCAAGAAGCAAAATGTCGTTGCCAGGTCAAGTGCAGAGGCAGAATTCAGAGCCATGGCTCAAGGAGTCTGTGAGTTATTGTGGATGAAGATCATACTAGATGACTTGAAGATAAAGCGTGAAGCTCCCATGAGACTTTTATGTGATAATAAGTCTGCCATTAGCATTGCTCACAATCCAGTCCAACATGATAGAACGAAACACATAGAGATAGACCGGCACTTCATCAAAGAAAAGTTAGACAGTGGTCTTATTTCTACACAGTATGTCCCCTCAGGACTACAGTTGGCTGATGTGCTCACCAAAGGACTTCCCGTGGAACGATTTCGAGATCTGACTTGCAAGCTGGGAATGATAGACATCCATTCACCAGCTTGAGGGGGAGTGTTGTGATATGTTCATAATATTTGTTTTTCTGTTATTAGGAGATATTGATATTTGTCATTATCTAGTTTGTTATTCTATTAGGAGATAGAATTCATATCTAGTTTTCTTCTATATAATGTAACCTCTTTGGAGTTTTGAGTTAAGAAATAAAAATATATTTCTCCATATTTCAACTTAATATATATGTTAGGATAATAGTATTTAAACAAAAAGATATATTCTCAAATTTTAAGAATAAATTTTGATTTAATTTTGTATTAAAACTTGCACATATTTCAAATTTGATCACAAAGAGATAAAATATTATTGATGTAAATTAAAAGTATATCCAATTGATCTAAATTTGATTAGAGAGAATATCTTAAGTCTTAACTAATATGAGCCTATTAAAGGAAAAAATATAAATATTATCTAGCTTTTTATGGAAATAATTATAGCTTAGTATTGGAAAAATAACTTGGTTTAATTGATTGGCAATTACCAAGGAATTGATTGGCAGTTACTAACTTGAAATCCTCGAGCAATTTCTGTTTCACCACTAATTATGACTTTTTCACTAATTATCATGTGAGTAGATGGAAAATATAATTATGACCTTTCCACTAATTCTTTTCAACTTCTGATACAATTTCTATTTCACCATCAGACCAATTTCTTTCCTATATACGTTAAAAAATGAACCTAGTCCTATGGAATGCTCTGGTGTTCAAAGTCAGTCAAAAACCCAAAATGACTCTCTTCCTATTTCTGTGGATGGTGATGATTTTGAACTGGTTGATGATGGAAAGAAAAGAAAGATCTCTGCTGTCTGGAATCATTTCAAGAAAAAATTTATTAATGGAGAAGAGAAAGCTATATGTAACTACTGCAACAAGCCTCTTGCAGGTAAAAGAACTGACAGGACAAATCATTTGCGGAAGCACTTTGGGACTTGTAAGAGAAGACCTTACAAAGATATCAGACAGTCAATTTTATTAAAAGAACATAAAAGGATAGATGGGTCATCATCTTATTTGAGTAATTATCATTTTGATCCAGAGAAATCAAGAAAAGACCTTGCTTGTATGATCATAATTCATGAGTACCCACTTTCTATGGTGGATCATTTGGGATTTAGAGCATACTCTGAAGGTCTTCAACCTTTATTCAAGATTCCTAGTCGGAACACAGTGAAAAGTGATATTATCAAGATCTACCAAAAGGAAAAGTTGCAGAGTATGGAAATCTTAGATAAAATTAGCAGCAGAGTTTCTTTAACAATAGACATGTGGACAGCTAGCAATCAAAAGAAAGGGTTTATGGTAATCACAACTCACTACATTGATGAAGGCTGGGATTTGCAAAGTCGCATCTTGAGGTATATATAAATAATGTTTAACTTAATTTTTATCAATTACTTCGAGTCATATTATTGTTTGATGATGAACTATTTTAACTATGATTTTTTTTTCCAGTTTTATTAATGTCTAAGGAATTATTTTGCACAATAGGTTTGTGTATGTAGAATGTCCACACACGGCTGAAGCTCTTACTGAGGTTTTGATAAAATGCATGCTTGATTGGAATGTTGATAGAAAACTGTCTACCATCACTTTGGATAATTGTAGCACTAATGATTCTCTAGTTACATCTCTGCTGAACAAACTTGATTGCTCTTCCCTTATACTTGATGGACAATTATTTCATATGAGGTGTTGCACACATATTTTGAATTTAATTTCTCAAGATGGCTTAAGTGTTCTTGGAGATGGCATAGAAAAGGTTAGGAACAGTGTGGCTTTTTGGACAGCCACACCTAAAAGAGAGCAAAGTTTTAAGGAAACTGCACGTCAGATCAAAGTTTCTATCATAAAGAAACTCATCATTGATTGTAAAACTAGATGGAATTCTACCTATCAAATGCTTGTTTTTGCATTAGCTTATAAAGATGTTTTCATACGTTTGAAAACAAGAGAGCCTTTGTATAAATGTTCAACTACAACGAGTGAGTGGGAAATCGCAAAAGAAATTTGTAATAGGCTGGAAGTATTTCATAGTGTAACTGAGATGTTTTCTGGGACACAATATCCCACAACAAATATATTCTTCCCTCTATTTTGTGAGATAAAGCTTTCGTTGCAACACTGGAAGACTTGCTCAGTTGAGGCTGTTAGAAAGATGTCTTCAAAGATTATTGAAAAATTTGAGAAATATTGGCATGTAACACATGGAATCATGGGGATTGCCATTGTTTTGGATCCAAGATACAAATTAAAGCTTTTAGAATATTTTTTCCCAAGCTTTATGGAGGCTCGTCTTTAGTTGAAATTACAAATGTGAAGAAACTATGCTACTCATTGTTTGAAGAATATCAATCTAAAACCATCGGGATAGCAGAAAATTCAGCTGAGAAGTTTAATGACAATGACTCAAATTTGGATAATCTTGATGTCAGTAATCTTTTTAGTGGTTATGACTCATTTATCAACGATTCAGATGATGTACAATCTAAGTCAGAGCTAGATCTATATTTGGAAGAGAAGGTGTTGCCAAGGTCTGCTTCCTTTGACATTCTTGGATGGTGGAAAACAAATGGGATCAAGTATCCTATTTTGCAATTGCCAAGGATATACTGGCCATCCCAATATCTACTGTTGCTTCAGAATCTGCTTTTAGCACAGGAGGTAGATTGTTGAGTCCTCATCGTTCTAGGCTTCATGAAGATACTTTGGAGGCACTTATGTGTGCACAAAGTTGGCTAAAACATGACAATGAAGGTAAGAAATATTGCACTAGTGTATTTATATAGTTAATTTTGTTTTTATTACTTGCAATTTTAATTCTTATTTTCTTATTTATGTTATAGTTTCTATTGGTATTACTGGAGCCAAGCAGTATATAGGCTTTAAAGATAAGTGACTGCAATCTTTTGGAGAATCTGATTCTGATGATGAGGTAAAATAATATATTTATGATATTTTTTTTTGTTAAAGTTTTATGTTATATTGACTTTGGAATGTAAAACTTAGCTAATTAAATTTATTATTTTTAATAGGTCTTGGAGAGTGGCAGCACAATCCATACAAGTTAGATGTATTTGAAGACGCTTTTAGTTTCTTTATTAAGCTATATTATGTTATATTTTGAGACCAAGGTGTTGAGTTTATACTTAATTAAATGATTTTACATGTTAAGTATTTTGATGGTTTTTTGTATTTTTAAATAATGGGCTTTCATTTTATAATAGCAATCATATTTTAGTTTTCTATTGAAAAGTACAAATAGTGAAAATTATATTTTGTTTAACTAAACTACGAGTAATGGGTACGGGTACGGGCATATAGGTACCCAGAGATATGGGGATGGGCATTCAAGTTGCTACCCACGCGGGTATGGGGACGGGTACAGGTACTTTTTAAAAATGCGGGTATGGGATGGGTACTATATTACCCTACCCAGACCCTACCCATTGCCATCCCTACCAAACCCAGATAGAATCAAATCTCCTCCGAGTGACTGGTAAAGCAACCATAAAATCCATGGATATGCTGTCCCACTTCCACTCCAACACCTCTAGAGATTGCATCAACCCTGCAGGTTTCTGATGCTCAACCTTTTCCTTTTGACAAGTCAGGCACGCAGCAACATACTCAGCAACATTCCTCTTCATACCTGACCACCAAAAGTGTAACCTCAGATCTTGATACATCTTCGTCGCACTCAGATGAAGACTTAGTCTACTTTTGTGACCTTCGTCAATGATCAACCTTCTCAACTCAGCATCACTCGGAACACACACACGCCCTTTACAACGCAAAATGCCATCAGCTCCCACCTCAAAGTCTGGCACTTTCCCCAAACTAATCATCTCTCTTTTCTCAATCAACTCCCTGTCTTGCATCTGCTTGACTTTGATCTCCTCCAACAAATCACTGGACACGATGATCATCCCGAAACTCAGCCTTCCGGGTGTCACTTTGACATCCAGACTAAGATCTCGAAATGCCTCGAGCAACTCCTACTCCTTAATCATCAACGAGGAAACATGGATCACCTTGCGACTGAGAGCATCAACCACCACATTAGCTTCCCCCGGAGGGAGAGAGAGAGAGGATTCGGCCAGCACACAATAATGGGGCGTTATTCCACATTAAAACCTATTAAAACTCTAGACCAAGCCATTAAGTCACTTCATTCTCCATAACTCACATTATTCCCATTCAAAATTTGATTTCAAACACAATTAAGCACTCATTAAGCCCAAGTCAAACAAAATAAGCAGAGTCAAAGAAGCAAGAGAGAACTTATCATCAATCGTCCAAAGCAAGAAGCAAAACATCATCGACCCGCGATGTCGGAAGCTCCTGGAAACCTCGATTGCGTGGCGGTGGCGGTGGACGGCAGCGATGAGAGCATGAACGCTCTGCGTTGGGCCTTGGAAAATCTCAAGCTCCGATCACCTGCACCCGATTCCACCGCCGGTTGCTTCGTCATCCTCCACGTCCAGTCCCCGCCATCCATCGCCACCGGCCTCAACCCTGGCCCCATCCCTTTCGGTGGCCCAAGTTCTGTGCACTTTTCCCCATACTTCAACACTATCATCATTCAATCTTTTTGACTTTTTACTTGAATCGAACGATCAATTTGGTGATTTTGTTTACCAGGTAACCTCGAAGTTCCTGCGTTCGCCGCTGCCATCGAAGCTCACCAGAAGCGCATCACTGACTCCATACTCGATCACGCTCTTGGAATTTGCTCCGAATTCAATTTTACAGTATGTTGTTCCGTTCCTTTTTTTTTCCCCTTTTGATTTGATTTTGCTGTGTGTAATTTACCACAAAAATGTTGAATCCCTAACTTGGACATTAGTGTGTGTTTGGGCATATTGAACTCAACGACCATTCACACTTTATTCAATGCTATAAAAATCTTACTGACCTTGTGAAATCATCATCATGTCAAGTTGTCAACCTTGATGCAAATTGAAAAACAAACACAAATTTAGTAGCTGCTGTTACGTTTCCCTTTGCAATTACGGGAATTTGTGAAAAATTGCTGCGGCAGTTGTAGGGATGAGAGAGCTTTTGCATAGTGACTTGAGCGTGAGCTTGTCGTGGATCCATCGTGATGGTATTCGGCGGATTGGCTTGCTAAGCGGGGTGCCCATCTTCCCCCTCCTGGTGTTAGGATTATTGTTAGGCCAAATACCGAGCTTGAGTTGATCCTCTTGAAGGATTCTCTAGCTGTTCCTTAATTTTCTTGTTTAATTCGCTTTCGTTAGCTTTCCGATGCACCAAAAAAAAGGTATGAGAGATCTGTAAAATAGAACTATGTTTTGGTGAAAACAGAACATTTGGATAAGGAAATAATGCTGGAACAGCTTTTTTTTTCCAGCTTATTTTATGATGTAAGTGCTTATTTTAACTTCTCTAGTTGAACTCATAAAAAGAGTATTTTTTCCATAATTCTACTTGTATAAACTTTTTTCAAGTTTATTTCAATAATTTCTCATTTAGCTCTTTTACTGAGGAAGAGGCTGGTGGGGATTTGGATTTGAAGGGGTTTTGAAATTATACTAATATATTTAACATAAGGAATTGACTAGATTAATTTATTGTTATTGGCCGAATAAAAAAGTAATTTGTTGTTTTCTCCAGCCATCTATTTTTCTGAATTGAATGATAATGACTAAAACTAATCTTTGATTTAGAAATAATTCTAATTTAGTGCACGTAATTTAGTTTATAGAATTTATTGACTTAACTAGTAATTCAGTAACTGCCAAATGCATTCTCCCTTGAATTTAATTTCAACCTTAGGCTCATAGTATGAGAATTCGTTATAGTTATTGTCAGCTATCGTACTGTAAGTTGCATTTGACTTTTCTCTACCTATATCAGGAGAAGGTGAGGACTCATGTTGTTATTGGAGATCCAAAGGAGAAGATTTGTGAAGCTGTACAGGATCTTCATGCTGATGTGCTTGTGATTGGGTCTCGTGCATTTGGCCCCATTAAGAGGTACAAATGAACTAATTGACAAATTATGATAAGGGCCAGAATGGCTGAAAGTAACATATAAGGCTATTTTGAATATCCTTTGGTATTCAAACAGACGTTAGCACTCACTTCTTGGCTAAAACTGAGTGGAACTCTTATGGATTATGATGAGAGTTTGTTCAAGTTGCATTCAACTAGTATCCAAACTCACACTAAGTTTGCATTGGCACATGACATAGTTTATGTTGTTAGGAAGCCTGATTAGGGCAGTACATACATTCACAAAATGACTTGATAAACTATCAGGACCACTTTTCCCTCTATATCTGAGAATGTTAACAATTGCCAGTGGTTCTACTGTAACGGTGGAAGAAGAATTTGGAAGTATTCACACTTACTTGCAGTTATGAATTTCCCAATAAAACGTTTCACAATTTTGTTGGCACTATGATGGTAGTGAATAACAACAATAGCAGAGTGAAGTATTCATTACAACCCTTCCTGAATATGCCAATAAATTTAAAAAGACTACATAACAAGCCTCTGAATCGTTAATTTGTTTTCTTAATCTTCACTTCTTCAGCCATTTGTCTGCAGATATAGATCTGCTTCCGTTTACATTTTGGTCATTAGTACAAATGCCAACATTTTATATCAAATCCTCTTTTTTACTTTAAAAGCTTTTTGGTTCTTGTTTTAATTTGAATTTTGAAGCTGGAAACTATGTGGATATGCCACCCATGCATAATGCTTTTTTTTTCTTTCCTTTTCTGGCTTACAGGATGTTCCTGGGAAGTGTTAGCAACTACTGCGCCCACCATGCCGAGTGTCCTGTCATTATTATCAAGGGAAACGACAGTGTCAATAAGAGAAACTAAATCACTTCTACTATGCTATAATTACTCTTGATAAGTAGGTCTGGCTCCATTTTTACGTTGCATCCCTTGGATTGTTTAATGTTCTGGATATGAGAGAAGGGTATTGTAGTTAATTTTAGAACATGAACTGCGTATGCGGGTTGCCCCTTAATGCAAGTAGTGCTGATTATACAGCCACGTGGCTCATTTAATTGAAATGTATGAATTAAAAAAAAAACTGCCATACTTACAAGTAAAACTCAATTAAATATTAACTACTTTTCAGTATCAGCATTGATTATTTCTCAGTGCTTTTGTATCTTGTGGACCCCTTTTGTTATAGCTGAATATTGCTACCACTTACAATTTACAAAGAAGTGGGGTTCTGAAACACTTCTGATTTTATTGTTTATGGTTTTTAGGTGAGTATTGTTACATTTCAGTTGCTGATGGTGCATCCCTGCTTGCCCAATTGATTAGATCAAAAGTTTTTCATACTTCGGATTTGAATGCTCTTGCTAGTCCCATGCCATGGCTCAGCTTTGAAGTTTATGTTGCCAATGCCAGTCAGGTACTGCTACAAGTACAGGTTTCCACTATTTGTCGATAATAATAATGCTTTGCATGTGAAATTCTTTCCGTTAATAGTGCTTTTCACCTATCCTGTAAATCTTTGATTGTTGTCTCAAGTGATTCGAAGAGATATTTGACTCCCCAAAGCTTGTTTTGTTTTTGAATTTGTGCCATGTTGTACACAAATGTTGCATTACTATTTCTCCTTGACTGGCCAGTTCTAGTTGTGATCTGCAGCAAACTAGCCAGTGATCATGTAGAAATTTGCATAGTGGGAAGACTAGTGCTGGCTGTAACCTGCAGTCATGTATAAATTGATATTTATATGATTTATGATAGAAACTGAGTACCATGGTTATATAGATATAATTTATTAACTTGTAATGGGAAGAGATGTATGCATGTAGAATCTGAATTTGACTAATTGAACTGTAGATATATTTTATATTATCTCAATATCATCCATTCATGCATGCATATGCACACTCGCACTTGTTTTCAGTTAGGAAAAAGGTGATTGACACCCCAATTACACCAACACCCAGAGAGACACAAGAATAGAAGAGAGAGAAATAAAAGATTATGAGTGATGTGATAGAAAAAAAAAAGAGGGTTAGGAAGAGAAAATGAGAAGAAGTGAGATGGGAGAGAAATGGAGTGGAATGAGATAAGACCCTTTCATTTAAGGTGTATTAAATGAGTGTCTGAGATGCTGAAGACATATTTGCCAGCCAATACACCTTTTTATGTGTGCTAGCGGGCATATGCATGCATGAATTAACACTCGAGGTTGAATATGAAAAAAAATCGGGTGATCGTGTTGGTTCTGGTTGAAAAACAAAAAATTAAAGACTTTGACTGATTAAATTTGGTTTTTTGGTTCATGTTTATTGTGAAATGAACCATTTAACCAAAAATCCACACCAATTAAACTAGTTTAGTTTAGTTTGGATCATGGAATCAATCTGAACCGATTAACACCCATTGCTATTATTTTGTGGCAAAGATACATTAAAGAAAGGTAAGTAGGAACATATTTTATTCTTTTTACATTGCACATACGTTGTTATAACTTTTAATTACTCACACATTTTCTCTTCGATCCCATTTCCACCTAGTTTCTCCTTTTATTTCTTACATCCTTTCCTATCACATCTCTCATCTTATCTCACATTTTTTGGCTCTTCTATTCCTGTTTTTCTCAAGGTAGAGGTGGATTTAAGTGGTGATTGAACTTTTTCCTTGTTATTTTGTGACAAAGAAACATTAAAGAAAGGAAAGTAGTAACAATTTTTTTATTACATTTTACACAGAATTGCCCCTCCCATTGAGTTAATTGCTCAATATTTGCATCATGACAATGACCATTATTTTCATGTTCAAAAACCTCCATAAAATAGACATAGGATTGAACAGTTAAAACCCAAGCCACAAAAGAAAAGAATAGGAGAACGACAACAGAGAAAACTCCTTGGCTCCAGGGCCACCCTGCACTCGATCTCTCTAACTCTTTGAAGCCAGAAACTCAACAAGTCAAAGTTTCTCCATCTACAAAAATTCAACAGAAACCTTCCTACTGAGTAATCCTTACACGATCACAATCTCATAAACTAATCAACAGAAACCTTTTTGTTGTCTTTTTCTTTTATTTATTATTTTGAAATGTTCTGAACTTTTGATAAGTTGTGCTTGTGATCATGCAACAATTGTTCTTTCATCATTTTTCAGCCAAACCAAATCAATCAAATGGAATGGAATCAAATCAATTCAACCCCACCACTGATGCACTGCCACACCTTCACTCTCAACTTCCCATACAGAGCCAAGCACTCCCAATAAGCCATTCTACTCCTTTTCTCCTGCTTCAACCCATGCAGCTTGCACTCCAAGAAAAGCTCATCCACCAGCGTAATAGCCTTGCTCCTTATCATCTCCTCCACCACTTCAGCCTTAGATTTCATCACCACATACTCTTCCTCCTTCACGTTCTTCCTCAACCACTCGGACATCTCTGTTTGCGGAGCGGAGGAAGCTTCATTCACCATCTCAAAATTCTTGTTCCTTGTTGGGTAGTTCTTCAGACGTCAATCGGTTTTGCTCCCTCCGTCTTTCTCCGACAACCCCACGTCGATGAAAACACGACGGGGGTAGCTCTCCAACGAGTCACCCATTAGATTAGGCAAATATCTTGTCCTCTTCAAATACACCCTTGATTTCCCTAAAGCAGCACGTGGTGGCTCAAGAAGCACATCTTCAAGGTTTTGTAGTGCAGCTTTTTTAGCCTCTGATGCATACCCGATTAGCTTCCTCTGCCCTCTGAGTTTCATTTCAGTCTTTGGCTCTTTTTTCTTCATTGCCATTTTCACCACATTGAACCTCCTCATATACATGACTCTGTAGTTTGAAGGCTTGTGAATTGCAGTTGAAGGGTTGTCGTTTGGAAGAATCACAGTGGCTACACCGCCGATTTTCAGGGCCTTGTCAATGAATTTCGATTTTCAGGGCCTTGTCAATGAATTTCAATGATGCAGGAAAGTTATGTGTGAAGACAAAATCAACCGTGTTGTCTAGTAGGGTGCTCTGTTTCTCCAAGTCGTTTAAAGGAATGTGTTCCATGTTGTAGTCTGTGAGAATTTGATGCAACCCTTTTTCTTCTCCTTCTTTTGCATTGCTCGGAAAAACGACTGTGTTACTCTGTTTTCTTCATGAGGCCTTCGTTGGCGAGGTCGCGGAAGAGGAGGGTTAAGAGCTGGTTCACATTGGTGGAAGATTCAGAACCATCCGAAACAAAAGATTCTGGTATGGCTTCTTCTTGGTGAGCGGTTGAAACATGAGATGCTTTTGAAACCATCATTGGGAAAGAAGCCACAACCAATGCCAAAAGAACCAAACTGGTGAAGATCTTCCATGTTTGGGAACTGGGGAACCTGATGATGAGATAATAGGCTTCTGGGTGTGGACTAATTGGGGACAAGTTCTTGTTTTTCTTGTTGTAATAATAATTTTTTTCTTTTCGTCAGGACCAAGCACGACTCAATCAACAACAAGACTCTGCAATATCAATAACAACAAAGTCGGCGGGAATTAAAAATTTATCAACTCTAACCAGAACATCCTCTGCTATGCCAATTGGGTATTTAATTGATCTATCTGCAAGCTGTAAAGACATCCCGGTTGGTCTAAGCTCCATACGACCTGCTCTCTTCATAATGGAAAGTGGCATAAGGCTGATGCTAGCCCCCAAATCAATCAGAGCTTTTCCCACTGTTAAAGTACCAATGGTCACTGGAATTGTGGCATTCCCTGGATCATCCAACTTCTCAGGTATGAAATGCTGAATGAATGAGCTAAAGTGAGCACCCAAGTGAACTACTTGTTCATCCTGAAAGTTTCCTTTCTTTGTTAGCGAATTTTGCATATGTTGGCATTTGCTCCAAAGCTTCTGCAAATGGAATGTTGATCTGAAGCCTTTTGAAGATATCCATGAACCTTTTGAATTGCTTTTCCTTGTCCGCCTTGGTAGGAGCATGTGATTATGGAAGTCTCTTATCTAATGGGGGTTCTAGGATAACTTTCTCATTGTTTTTCACCTCATTCTCTTTTCCTCCCACTCTGCTTTTCTCTCCATTATCACCTACCTTCACCTTACCTTTTTCTTTAATTTTCTCTTCATCGCTCTTATCTTTCCTATTTACAATGTCACTCTTATTTTTCAACACCTCCCTCTCAATCTCTTCATTGACACTCTTTTTCTCTTTTTCTTCATCACTATCTTCTTTTTCACTCACTACTTCACCAACATTTCTACCAACCTCCTTTCCACTTTGAGTAAAGATTGCCTTGCATTGCTCCTTTGGATTAGGCTCGATGTTTGCTATGAATGGTCATTTTTTACTCTCAGCCATCTGCTTAGCTAACTGGCCCATTTGGATCTCCAAATGGAAGCATCAATGTTCTTTTGATTGGCCATAGACATTTGCATGAACTGATTCAGTGTGTCTTCCATCTTTCCAGTCTGATTCGATAGTTGTTGTTGGTATGGGTGGTTCTGGTATGGTGGTGGTGCCCTGCTGGTGGAAGGACCTGCATCTTGCCTCCAAGGTTGGTTGTATCGTTGATTGCCTCCCCTGGGATATTCATTTTGGTATTGACCTTGTCTTTCTTGATGCCCCACATAGTTCACTTCTTCCTCTGTCAGATCACAACCACTAGTAGGATGGTCACCTGTACAAACATCACACCTGTTTACCTGTATCCTAGAAGAGGATTCCTGCATCTCCTTGAGTTGCTTGGGAAGATCACTCAGTGTCTTCTTCACTTCATCTAATTATTGTTGGAGTTGCTTGTTTTGGGCTAAGATCGCATCACTTGACCCTAGCTCTAGCATGCCTCCTCTCCTTGGTGGTCCTCTATGGTGTTGATCTTGATAGTCATTTAGGGTCATCGCCTCAATAATTTGAATGACCTTAGTTGGAGATTTAGCCATCAGTGATCCTTCTGTTGTAGCATCCGAAATCGTCCTACTATGTTGTTGAAGACCTTTTCTGGAAATGTGGATCCGAGTTCTAGCATCAAATCCATGGTCCGGGCTCCTTCTAAGCATGGATTTATATCTCTCCCACACTTCACCTGCAATCTAAGAGAAAGTGGAAATGACAGTTTTATAATTCATAAACTTATATTCAGAGAAGTGCCTGGCCATGAATTTCTTTTCCAATTCATTCCAATCAACCAAGACCGTATGTGGTTGATCAAAGAACCAACCCTTAGCTTGTCCAATCAGAGTGATAGGGAAGAGCCTAAAAAATATAGCCTACTCCTCATTTTGCCAAATACCGGCAGTGCCACAAAGTTCATAGAACTTTGTCAGATGTGTGTAGGAATTGTCATGATCCAAACCTGCAAATGGATTGACATACATCAGCTGTACCAATCCGGACAACATCTCCAACCGTCCCTCGTGCCCTGCAGGTCTACCAATTTTGGTGATATTCCTCGGTGTGAAGTTCGCAAACCCTGCATTAGTATTCTCGTTAACACCACCAGCTTCAACCATGGTTCCTTGCTCTTGGTTTAAAGTGATTGACGAAGATGATGCTTCTTGCTCCTTTCTTTGCTTGGCTAACTTGTTTCTTTTCTTTATTTTGTTGTTATTCGTTCTAGTTGTAGCTTCGATCTCTGGATCATACAAGGATCAGCTAAAGTTTTACCTCACATAAACAAAGTGTGAAGACAACCTAACCAAGTAAATCAGTAAACAACATAATCAAATATAAAAGAAAACTATTTACTATATTCACAATTGCTCAAGTTAACCAAACTAAAGCAATGCTTTTTTATTGGCGCAATTTCCCAGCAACGACGCCATTTTGTTGAAAGGTTTTTGACCACTCTACTTTCAAATCCCTTTCAAGACTCAATCGTAATCGTAGTAAAGTGTTTTTATCGTATCCACAGGGAATTGAAAATACAACGTCGTTCTTTAGTAAAATCACTTAAGCAGTGAGTTTTGAGACTTTTTGAAATTTGGTTTTGATTATAGTCACAAGCACATGGAAATCTAAAACAAGCGAGGTAAAACAAATTGAAATCAAGAGGAGAAAACTGTTGGAATTGGTGTTCACTGGTTAAATCGAATGCACTCAATGATTCATATATAAACCTTGTTACTATGGTTGATTTCATCACATCATGTCTTATCTTACTGCACGGTCTCCCAATGCGAAGATTATCATCTTACTAAATTAACCCTCAATCTCTTGATTGATTAACAGAGCAAGAAGCATTAAGCATGGATGTTGATTTGACTAATGATCTAATCTTATCTCTAGATATTAGACTCATTAGATGATATTTATCTAGATCAAATTCAAATAGCTAGTTCTCACTATACAATCAAATTCAAATTCATGTTCTAGGCGATCAAGCTAAAACAAGCATGAAACACAAGGTAAACCATTAAAACCGTCCATAGAAACATAGATTTATATATAAAGATCAAAGTAAATACATCAAAGCCAAAAGGCTACTACCAATCCCAACAAGAAAAGCTTAGCTATCCATAGACCTGGATGGTAGATACGCTTACAAAGAGAACTAAAATGAATGGCCGACTCCATGTCGTCCTCGGTGTGTCGCCAGGTTGATGGAAGCTATTTGAACCTTAGAACTTCTTATTTCCTTGCTCTCCTTTGAGTTTTCCTCTGTTTTCCTTTGGGCAGACCTATAACCTTCACCACACCCAATCAAAATTGCGAGAGCAATTTAACACATCATTTTTTTTTCTTGTATATCTTCACTAACTTTGGCTTCTCTTAAGATAAAGTTCTAGCTCTCTCACTCACTGATTGCATGACGTGCATAGAATTAGTCATAATGTTTGACACATTGCTTGATTCTCTCTAATGTTGTGTGATTGAACATAGTGGTTTAGCACTTCGTCTCTTAAGTAAGTAGTTGGGGTTTCAGATCTCAACTCTTATGAATGAAAAAACTCTTTGGCCAGCTCTCTATTGCTTAATGCGCTGACCGTTAAACGAATAATTAGTCTCACAGCGGCCGACTATGAAATACATTCGTCAAGGGAATAAACATGAACACTCCATGTCCCAAATTTTATGGCACAATATTTACCGCTCATAAATAGTGTGACATTATTCACATGATGCATTTTTACATGAGTAGTTTTTGCCACGTCTCACGTGACAAAAAAACTACCCATAAACTTTTTTTTTTGGTAATTTTTTTAATATTTAAATGGTAAAAACGGTGGGGTGAGAGGTGAGAGGTTTTGAGATAAGAGAAGGTTGAGATTGTTTTTTAATTACTTAAGGATCTAATATAACTTACATCTGTTATTTATTGTTATATCTAAGTCTAAGGACTAAAAAATACTTCATCCCCATGAAACAAAAATTGTGCATTATTGCGTGTTTAGTTTTTTATGACATCTCATTCTCATGGTGGGTTTACTAAAAAGACAAACACTACACGAAACCCATGTGTTTCCCTTTGCAATTTGCAACGTTGGACCGTGAGGGCTGCGCCATCCAATGCCACCTCCTCATTCTTCTTTCTTCCTTCCTTTTATTCTCTTTTCTTCCTTCCCCACCACCATCACCACTTCCCAACACGACAACAACGTAATACATATTACAAATCACAATTAACAAAACAAAGTAAAAAACCACGCGTGTTCTCTCTCTCTCTCTCTCTCTCTATCTCTTCAATACCAATAATTCTCTCTCTCTCTCTGCCTAGACCTAGACTAGACCCTAAACCCAATTGTAAAAAACAAAAACGATAAATAAATTAAAAACCAACCTTTGTTTTCTCCTTTTTCCTTGTGTTCTGGCTTTCTAGGGTTCCCAAATCGAAACCATCGAGGGGCGAATTTCGCCGCCTGGATCCGATTCTCTCCGAGCCGGAATGGATGTTGGGGTATCCGATCCGGACCCGGTTCGTGTGAAGAGGAAGACCCTTCAGGCTGTGCTGGAACAGTGCCAGAGAGCCCTTGAGCTCATCAACGCTTCCGATGAAGAAAACGACGACGTTTCGGGCTCCCCTGAGCAACCGACCTCTTCTACGCGACCCGATCCAGAAACCGATCAGGTTACTCTTTATGTTTTTTTCCCCCAATTTAAGCAAAAAACTGAATTTTCAATTTTTCTATTTGGTTATGTTGAGCGTTTTAGATGTTCTGTGCTGAACAAGGTGAAAGAAGCTTGCAAATTTTACGAGGAGTTTGAGTTCTTTTCTGATTACAGAAGAGAATTTTGACTCTAGCTGCGTAATTTGTCAAACCAGCTAGTGTATCTGTCTCGTTGTGTGACACATTTATTACTGTGGGATAATTATCTGAAATAGAAATTAATGATTCAAAATTACTGTATTGAATGTATCAGTAACTGAAAAAGCATTTACCTTTTGAGAGTAGTTGCTGGTTTTGAAACCTTAATCACTGCTATTTAAGCATTTACCTTTCTTGTAAAAAACTCAAAATAAGCAAGCTGATCCTAGTATCAATTTATAATGGAGACAGACAATTGCGCTTATACAAGTATATTTATTATTGCTGTGATATAAATTTTTGATGTTGTTCTATTGTTCACTGTGCGATATGTGTGCTGATGATTTGATTGGAATAGTTTTGCTTATTTGTTGAATTGTTGGTGATTATCCTTCATAATGTGACATTTTGTGTGCCCTGGTGCAGTTGTGTGACCTGCTCAAATCTAGAGTTGAGTGCCCTGACTTTCTTCAGAAGTTAGAGAGCGCACAGGCATCGGCCTTGCTGAACACAGCAGGTATGTTATTTTTCAGAATGCATTCATGTGGTGAACTTGTTGTTTGAATGTTCCTCTTTGTTGTTTGGATTTCGGAATGCTAACAAAAGGAAAATGCTTGCGGTGTTGCAGAAGAAGGTAATTCTTGGGATTTGGTCAGTGAAAATGATCTTTGGGAAGGTTCTGAGTTAGACCAAGAAGATTTTGTTCTTGTTAGACAAGAAGATATAGTGGAGGGAATTGCTTGCTTCATGGCTGCATATTTATTGTCCCTTAAGCAAACCAAGGTGTGTGACCTGTATATTCTCTTGTTACCTAGAGGCTCTGCCGTAGCTGTGAATTTAATACATGGGTGATAGGTATATGGTAGATTCATTGTGGTATGGTCAGCCTGAATGATTGCAATAATATGAAAGGAAAAACAAATAGGAAAATATAAATTTATACTTCTCAGTTGAGATGCAAATTCCACACAGGGAAAAATGTCTTATGCAAAGACTCATGTTTCAGCTCCCGGATCTGCTTGGATTATCGTATAATAAGAGGAGCCGTCTTAGGAAATGACTGAACTTACTCCTGACAGGTTGAGGGGATTTGTTCTTACTTCTTCCCAACCATTTTTTAAAGTTGTCTTGTATGCGTACTGCCATGCCATTTTTGCAATCAGGATTATTTGGTATTTTAAGCTGTTTCTTTCCTTGGTCCTTCTTACCGTTTTTTAAGACTTTAAAACTAATCTTTAATTAATATGAAGAGCTATATATACCATATGGTCTTGAATCGTAGTCGATGGATTCTCGTCCACTAGATTTTGTTTTTTGTCTTACTTGTAGCAGTCTTTCGTTTACCATGATGCTATAATTTGCTGCATCCCAATGCAAGAAGTGATTCATGTGGTGTAGAGTTTCACACAAATATGAGTTCAATCACAATCACTTGTGCACAGGGTCACCTGAGATAACTAGAATAGTTATACATATCTCTTGTTTGCCAAGTTGAACTGGAAACTTCTGCACCAGACGATATTCATAATGCTTATTTTTCTCTGCGAAGATATCCACTTCGAAGCTGGTTATTTTTGAATATCAGGGAAAGCTGTGAAATGAATCTTTCATTTACAGCCGCCTCAAAATAACACATACACAGCATATATTGTTTTCCATTATTCTTTAGTTTCCATGTTACTGTCCCTGGTGATATGGATATAGATTCCCCTTGCAACCCTATGCTCATAAAGTCATCCTTTTGAAGAAGAGGTGTATTCATGTAATATATGTGCCTTATCCATCATATGGTTCTCTATTGGTGCTTTGCTTTCTAGTTTAAAAAAAAGTTATTTTCATGCTTCTATAGCCTAACGACCATTCCTATTGAATACTGTGTTTTTCTTTTCTCTTCTTCTCTGCCTTCGAAGAAAGTGGTTTTAAAATTGTTGACAATGACCATTAACAGTAAATATATTGTATTGGTGTTGTTAAGAAATACCATGTTGACTAGAGATATGACCAAAAAAGTGTTTAGGGGTAGAGCAACCCTCACTCCTAAGTTTGCTTTTGGGGTAGAGTTAGGCCTAACCCGAATTCTAAGAGATGTGTCTGTTTTATATGAAATTTCTACTGTTGCTATCCATGCCTCTCTGATTGATTGCTTTGCTTTTTGCAGGATTTGACTCCAAATCAACTCCAGGAAGGTGCGTCTGATTGTTTTCTTAGCTACCTTTCTCATTCTCATAAATTCTGGTGCTCCACTTTAGACAATTTATTGCCAGTTAGCTAAAAGAATGGGAAGTGATTTCTGACTTGTTTTTGGCATGTGTTTTATTAGCTCTCAGCAAGACATTTTCTCTGAAAAAGAAAAAGGGAAAGCTTCGAAAGGCCTGGGATGGGAGCAAAGTTATTTATAATGTTGCATCATGGGGGGCTACAGCTATTGGGTAAGTGGCTGTACCCAACACCCCTCCTCTTCTCTCTAAATATTAAGGAATTAAATAATGTACAATCCACTCAAATCCATGACATGGGTAACCTACAATTATGGTTATTGAATTGAGTTCGAATTGCGAATTGGAATACCTGCTTTCCAAATTGTGAATCCAATCATATGTATCGTAAGATACATGATAAAAAAAATCAAGTTATAAATTGAAACATATGTTGATATATCATATAATAAACCTTAAAATAATACAAGATCCAAGCCATAAATCAAAAGAATAAGAATCTAGTCCAGGGTTCAATCCTTGGGCGGTGCGTATAGCATTTGTTGGGAGAGATCTACCCACTTAATGTGATCTCAGAGCCTCGTGGGATTAGTCTCATAGCTGTCGGCCGTGGGATACCTTGAGAAACCAAAAATAAAAAGAATAAGAAAATTAGTGGGTAGCATAAAGTTTAAGTATTCAACCCCTCTGAAAAACAAAAAATGAGACAAAGAATAAGCCAAAAATGTAACCTGAATCAATAGTAGAGAGGACCAAGGTAGGGTTTGATTCTTTTTATAATGTTATGTGAGTCTTCTGGAGGAATATTAGTCGTTTATTTGTGGCATTTTTTTGTAAAAAACTTAAAAAAAAAGAATCAGCCTAAAAAGCACTAGAAACCTATATGGGTCACGCAACCCCACCTAACTGAAGTGCAACATGCACACAACTTTGGATCTTAAGATTCGGTAGCAAATCGTGAATCGTAAGATTTAGCTCAGACTCGGGGATTTAGGTTTATTTTAGATTCTCACTGCGATACATAGTGCTGCCTCTATGGATATATGGGTTTCTAAGCACCCCTCGTGCTTGGTTTAATTCAGTTTTGCTTATAAAAAAATGTAGTGCTGCCTCAAGAATTTGTATCGTATCGAGATCAGTATCTGATAACTATGTGGCATGCTTGCCTACGCAGTTTGGTACTCCCTGTTTGTTTTCATTTAAATAATGTTTTGGGATGAAAACTGAATTCTGAGCTTAGTCTTGTCATTTTCCCCCCTTTTAACTGTAGAGAATAGAAGTTACTGGAATTGGTTTTTTCCCCTCTTCTGAGCTAATAGTTTCATTTTTCATTGTTGACAGGATATATCAAAACCCTGTTATTCTAAGGGCAGCAACAAAAGCGTTCTGGACTTCTTGCCATGTTATATCAAAGCTACTCTGATTTGCCGATGCAGCTCGGAGAAACGTCTGATGGAGTTATTTAACTGTTGTACTCTTGCTTGTGCTGCTGCATTACAGCTTGGTCTTCCACCCCCTGTTTGTTGTACAGTTCAATTTGTTTGCAACACAGATCAATTGATCTTTAGTGTAGTTTGACCTTGTAAATATCTCTACTCAAAACGTTCAGAGTGCAATTCAAATTCTTATTCACTGCTCAAGCATGAAATGTAAATTATGTAAACGCAACCTGCCATTTATGTACATCAGTCATCTATGGCAAAGTTGCTATCACTATTTTTTATTTTTATTTTTAACAAGTTATTTTATCAGTTCGTACAAGTAAAAGGGGCAATATTTGGGTAGAACAGGGCATATATTCATTTCTAAAAGAAAGTATGTGTTGGATCTACTTAAAGATACTATAAAAGGGATTAAATTTGACCCCCAACTTTTATGTTCTGGGATTTTAAACCCAGAACATTTTTCCTTTCGAGATTAAAAAACTGGAATTTTTTTGCTTTCAAGATTTAATATTGGAACATTTAGGGGATGCATGTCCTTTTAAACTTTAGTTGGCTGATGTGTTTCCAAAGTACAGAAGCTGAAGGTAGGGGAAGAAGCGGAAGAAACGTGATTAGGAAGAAGATAGAATTTTTTTTAAAAAATAAAAGAATAATTTGGTTTTTCTTTTAAATTAAGTGTAGGTGTGTCAATAGTAAAAGGATGGGGTGAAAATAGCATCTGTCATTAGCAATTGGATGTCAGGCTAACGACAGGACTCAATTGTCCCAACTTAAAAATGTCAGGACGAAAATTGCTCGTTTAAAAGAAGAGGGACTTAAATCGCACAATTGTGATAGTTAAGGGACCAAATGTGCATTTATGCCCTTTTTTTTTCACATGTGGGAGTCTGTATAATGACCTTCAAAGGTATTGGCATGATTTGGTTTTGGGAGATGACTGTTAAACACGTTTCTTTTTTGTAACTGCTAGATAATTATTATTATTTTTATTTTTCTGTTTGAGTTTAAGCATCTTAGTCAATTAGTGTTCCTATACTTTAGGAGCAAGTCAATTTCTTTTTTGTTAGTGTGGTGAAATTGTGGTTTTTCAGTTTTTTCATTGAATTGTTTATTGTACTGTTTTCTGATTAATGAATTGAATCAACTCTTCTTGTTCTTAACACACGTACTTGTCTCTCTTCTTCTCTCTGTATTCCGTTGTTCAGCCATAAAACTTACAATTGATATCAAGAACCTTCTTCTTTGAGGGAGTGAACCAGTAAAACCCACCATAAAAGCCTATACACCTTCCTTCAATTCATCAAATAGATGGATTCTGAAACTCCTTACACAGCACTAGCACCGCCTGTGTTTGATGGTGATAATTATCACATCTGGGCAGCAAGAATGGAGGCACACCTAGAGGCAAATGATCTTTGGGAAGTAGTTAAGGAAGACTATGAAGTTCTTCCTTTACAAGCCAATCCAACTATGGCTAAGATTAAAAATCACAAGGAGAGGAAAGCAAGAAAGTCAAAGGTAAGAGCTACTTTGTTTGCTGCTGTCTCACAAAACATTTTCACCAGAATCATGACAATCAAATCAACATTTGAAATCTGAAATTTCCTCAAAGATGAATATGAAGGAGATGAAAGGATGAAGGGAATGCAAGCAATGAATCTGGTTAGAGAATTTGAGATGCAAAAAATGAAGGAGTCTGAAACAATAAAGGAGTATGCCAACAAACTTCTTTGCATTGTTCAGAAAATACCGGTGACTGTTCCTGAAAAATTTGAGGCTTCTATTACTTCATTGGAAAATACTACCAAAGATCACCTTGGTAGAACTTGTAAGTGCTATGCAGGCCCAAGAGCAGCGAAGTTTGATGAGACAAGACGGTGCTGAAACCGGTAGAAAAAAATATGTAAAGAAGAACCAACCAGCAAGCAGCGAAATAGTGCAAACAACCAAAACAAAGGTAATTATCCACCTTGTCAGCATTGTGGAAAATTGGGTCACCCACCATACAAAAGTTGTAATTTGTCTAAGCAAATTTCAGCAGCATGAAGCCAATGCCCAAGTTGTTGAGCAAGATGAAGAAGATTATATTTTTGCTGCGACATGTTATTCCACAAGGAGTAGTTCTGAAAGCTGGTTGATTGGTAGTGGTTGTACAAACCACATGACATATGACAAGTCTCTATTTTTGCAAAAGGAAAAGGAACCATTGCAATTTCAACGTGTTCAGGTACAAAAATAATATCAGATGTTCTTGTTAAGTGTAATGATCCAACAGAGGAGGAGCAAGCAGCCTATTTCACTCATGTCAGTCCCACAGAACTCTGGGACAAGAGACTCGGTCATTGCCATCTTGAAAGAATGCTAAACATGAAGAGCAAAGACATGTCAAGAGGTCTGCCAACACTTTCTGATAATTTGCCAAATTGTAATGCTTGTCAATTTGGTAAACAAAACAAAATCATTTCGTAAATCAACTTGGAGAGCCTCACAAAAGTTGCAGCTAATTCAACTGATGTGGCAGGACCTCAAACAACTCCATCACTACAAGCTAGTCTCTACTTTATTCTTTTCATAGATGATTTTATAAGTTCTTGAGATTCAAGCATGAAGTGGATGGAGTATTTATGAATTTCAAGAAAATGGTGGAAACTCAAAGTGGCTTCAAGATTCAATGTCTTAGATCTGACAATGGGAAGGAGTATACATCTGCAAAATTTAATCAATTTTGTGAAGAAGCAGGAATCGAACATCAACTCACAGCCCCTTACCCTCCAAAGAAAAATGGGGTTAGTGAAAGGAGAAATAGATCGGTGATGGAGATGGATAGATGCATGTTGCATGAGAAGGAGTTGCCTAAAACATTTTGGGTAGAGGCGGCTAACACTGCATTTTTTCTGCAAAATCGGCTTCCAACCAAACTCTTGTAGGATAAAACTCCATTTGAGGCTTGGTATGAGTTTAAGCCTTCACTAAAAACCTTTCTTAAAGTGTTTGGTTGTGTTTGTTTTGCACATGTTCCACAGGTTAAGCGTGACAAACTTGACAAGAAGGCAATTACGGGCTTCTTTGTGGTTTACAGTTCAGTTTCAAAGGCCTACAAAGTGTATCATCCTCAAATTGGAAAGATAACTATTAGATGTGCACTTCAATGAAGGTCAGCAATGGAATTGGGAAAACTCACAAAGAACAGCTGAACTATCTGACAACATTAATTGGGAAAACTTACAAACAACATAGTTGTTGCATGATGAATTAGTAGATGACCCTCCAGTCAAAGGCACAAGGCTGCTATCGATGTTTACCAAAGATGTAATGTAGCAATTTGTGAACCTGCTAGCTGTGAGGAAGCACAAAAGGACCCAAAATGGAAAATTGCAATGGAGGAGGAAATGTCTATGATACAGAAAAACATAACATTGGAGGCTTGGAGCTAGTTGACAAGCCTGAAGATAGAAAAGTCATTGGAGTTAAATGGGTATTCAGAACAAAGATAGAATAAACTTTTTATTCGATGATGAGATGCAGAGGCATGCTGCCAGTGGTGTTGATTGTCAGGAGATCACTAGTACCTTGGAAAGCGCTTTTGAGTTGATTGACTGTTAGCTCAGTGGGGAGCGCCAGTGGAGAGCGCAACATACTAGGATGTGCATGGAGCATGCGCAAGAGGCATCTATTATATTACAATTAAAATTTATCTTCCAAGGATTGTTTACATCTATCATTGGAGTTTTCTTCTTGTAGCTTGGCTCATGTTAAGAGGCATCTTAGCTAGAAAGGCTTTTATTTCAAAGTTTCATGTTTAGGTGGAGACTATCTATTAATTTGTTCCCACTCTTAAATTTGGATGTACCCAATTTTGATTCAATTCAATGAATGATTATATTAACAGTAAAAAAAAACAATAAATTTTATCATATTCGTTATATTTAAATCTTTACTTTCCTTCAAATTAGATTATTATATTTTATTTCCATTTTATCTTCTATGAGATATGATGTATGAACACTCTATTTTATCATATATTTAATTCAGGAAACCTAAATTACAGCAAAACATTGAAATTATTGATGAAAAGTTGATTATAAATTAAACAAAATAAATCATTCTATTTCATTACCATTTTATCCATTATATAACCTAATATATTCACACTTTATTTTTGCAATCAACATATTAAATTACGATTTTATAGTAAAAAGATGAATTAAAAGCTATAATAAAACCCAAATAAACAGAATTTTAATATTCCCTCTTCACAATCATAACAAATTAAATTATTATATTTCATTTCAATTTTATCTTTTATGAGATTTAGAATAGAATTAAATGTGTATGTATCGTCTGTGTAAACAAATTTTACACAATTACCCAATTGAGTTCTATCACATTATAAAATATATCTTTGTTTTAATTAAAATTTAAAGCGAAAGTTATTATTCTCCCTACATGACATGTTATAATTAATTATTAGTGTAAAACTGTGTTCATATCCATTAAACTTTTTAGAATATTTAAGCTTTATTTTGTGTTATATGTCATTTCTTTAAATTAATCATCTAATATTAAATATTCTTTATCTATATTCTCTTTTTATATCTCAATTATTATATAGAGTAAAAAATAATTATTTACCATAGACCAACAATTAAAGTATATTAAAGAGTGTTTCAAGAAAAAAAAAATAGATTAAAGAGAATTCAGAAAGTAAATTAAAAAGTTAGACCAACAATTTAAGTAGATTAAAGTAATGGACCAATGAATCGCATGGATCCTCAAAACATAGGGAGAAAACCCAATTTTGAACAGTAATATTGTGGCATACTCCTTTGTAGTATTTATAGATTATAGATACACAATTAATTCGCAATAATAGAATTTACTTTCATCTCTAAAATCCTTGGAACTCAACCTCCAACTCCCCCACTTATATCTGTTACACATTCACGCACTTCGCCACTTTCTCCTCATACAATTCTTATGAAATATCAAATTCTTCATTCACATTACATTCCCCAAACAAAAACACACTGTCACCAAATGATTCAACACTTCTCCAAAAATATGTGACCATCCACTTGTAATGAGCCACCATGTCACCTACACCTTTTACTCTCATAACCACCTCTTTCAACCTCTCCCTTATAACTTCACCATCTTCACATGATTGTTTTGCTTTCAGTTTGTTGTCCCCACCATTTAGCATTAATTCACAGTTGATGCGTATTGTACGTGTTTAATAATTCAATATTGATTTAAGAGAATTTTTATGTATTTGACGGATGTTCCGCACCTTCGAAAACATTAGCTGCGTCTTCCAACTAAGGGTGGAAACAAGTTGGACTAAGCTGAGTTTTTGTTAAATAGATCAAACCTACTTAAAATATTTTAGATTTGAGCATCACCTTTTTTTTTTTTGATAAGCAAAGATAAATTAATAAGGCACAAAGAGGTCCCAAACCCCTGAACAAAGTTAGAATCACCGAGACAAGTGACTCTAAGAAGATAAACAATGCATGACCTGTTACTTGTTATAGAGTTTATTAGGTCTGGGCCTACTCTATTTAAAAATTTGATCTGGTAGACTATTTAAAGGCATGTTTTATAATAACACATTCAAATAGACTGACAAATCTATTTATAAACAATCAATAAAATGATAGACTAAGGTATATTAAAATCATTATACCATCTAATTAGTCCAAGTAATAGGTCATTAGTTCATTTCTAAAGAAGTTTATATGGTTAAATCATTATTAGACTGAGCGAGTCCCAGATGAGTGGCAAGGGCTTCAAGAGACACATAAAGTAAGCTGAGTGGCAAGACACACTCTTATCCTTCATGCTTCACGCATAGTGTCTTGTACACTTGTGGACTGGACGAGCCCTAGATACATGGCGACCTCCCTCAATGGCTATGGCAAGCTAAGGGCTCTACGAGACGAGCCTGGAGCTAGGCCACCCCTTCGATGGATAAATCAATAGTTAGATAGTGAAAATAAAAACAGTCAAGTTCTTTTACAATTGAAAAAATACTGAGAAAAACTGTATATCAATTTACTTTCCATGTGATGTACCAAAATCATTTTCATTTAAGTGAACTTGTTTAAAACAGGTTTTAAATTGATATTTTTTGTGTGTTAAATTATTTTCGCGATTCGAAGCGGTGTGATGAAGGTCCAAAAGTCTCCCCAAGAGTGTCTCCCCTAAATCGAACTCTTCACATAAAAGTTCAAACAACCACTTTTTACTACTGCGACCGACACATATTAGATAGATATTAAATTTGATTATACTTTTAAATTAATTGGATCCTCATTTTAAAAAAAGTGGAATTAAGTCTAAAATTTGAGATTACACAAGTTATTGAAATTATTTAATTAAGCCTAAAGATTTTTAGTTTGATAATAAAATAAGAATATTCTTAATTAAACATTTTCAGGGAGGTTCAAGCCTTGCTGCGGAGAGACCTGACCGTGTCTATTGTTCATATTCCTTGCAAGAGGAATAATGTAGTAGATTATCTTGCTAAGCAGGTTTCTCGGGAAGGGATCTCGCGTCGTGTTTGAAGGTAACCACTATCCTCTACTGGGAAAAATGTTAGTAAATTATTTAACGTAACGTTGTACTGGAAAAAAAACATTTAGCATTTTTATTTAAATAATTAGAAGGTACTACTATTTAAATTTTAAACGTTGGGCTCTTCTAAAAAAAGAATACGTTAGAGTTAGTCGTTTATCTTAAATGTCATTGTTCCACCTAAAACTTAGATTATTTAACCCAAATTTTTCCTTGGGTTATTTAGAGTTAGACAATCTCATTTATTAAGAAACCCTCAAATTGAGGGATTTAGCTGAATGCGAACGAGCCCTCATCGTTCCAAACTCCTTCGTTCCCCCGCTTCCCCCAATTCTTTATCTCAATCCAGACAAGTTAAAGCTATGGCCCCTCCAACAAAGGAGATAAGCTACTTGATGAATGATGATATAGCCTTTACAATTTTGTCAAAACTGCCCCTGAAATTTGTTAAACGATTCACCTGCATGCGTACATAAATCATTTACTTGAAAACTCTTGTTTCATGAACACTTTCCGCACCAATTTCTTATCCAAACATCACTCTTTTTAAGATGATACATCTATTCTCTTACACCATTACCACACATCAGATTGTGCCTTGTATTCGCTTCCAGGTGACAAGTTTGAGAATAGAGTCAAACTAGATTGGCCTCCGTATCAAGGGGCCCTCAGATTCATTATGATTTTGGGTTCATGGCACTTTTTGTCTCCACATTGCACAGAATATGTTTGTATTATGAAATCCTACTACTAAGGAATTTAGAATTACTCCTCCTAGCCCTCTAAGGTGGATTTGGTTATGATCTTGTTACATGTGACTTTAAGGTGATTCGACATATAGCTTATTATCTAGATTATGGGCAACAAGTTCATTGGCAAGATGAAGTTGAAGATGATGAAGTTGAAGTTTTAGTTCCTCGACGAGATGAAGATGAAGTTAGTTCACGAGATGAACACTTTGGCAATAGGGTATATGCAACATGCAAAAAGTGTTACCCGAAGAAGCATTAGGAATCAGTTTGTTGTGCTTGTTGCCATAAATAGTTCATTTTAGACAACACATTTTTTAACAACACTAAATAACTATTCTCTATTTTACAATTGATGGGACAATTGTTGCCTTTTCCCCTAAATATGTTACATTTTCTCACAGATAGGGTATGAAAAATTGTTGCCAAAAATAATAATAGGTAACACCAAAACATGAAACAATCGAAAAGTATTGCGTAAAGTTTAAGAAACATTTTTTGTGTCAATTGCTCCACTTTTCAACTGTTGCGAAAAGTAAAAAATGTTGTAGTGAAAGATGAAGATGAAGATGATTGCCAAGTTGAAGTTGAAGATGATTCTACCCGTTTGGGAGATATATAGCCACAAAAGCAATTCTTGGAGGAAACTTGATGTTGATATATATGCCTATTACGGGATATGGTCACTGAACGGAGTGTGTCATTAATAGATGAGTGTGCTTCAGAATCACATTTGGGGCCATTTAACTTACCCGTAGATCTTGGTGATATGGAGAAACAACAACTTTTCACATATCAATTTTAGGTGAGCTTGGTGTGAAAGAATCATGGACCAAACTTTTCATTGTTGAATCAGGGAAGAAGGGTGATATATTCTTCATAAAAGAAAATGGTGAAATGGCCTTGTTTGATTTAAGTACCCCAGATGTTTAAGGAGATTGTTGCTAAAGGGCTTGTAGAGAAAGGTAAAGAGCGGATAATTATTTAAAAGGAAAGCATTTTTCTCATTCAAAGAAAAAATTAGAGGCTGATTGTGTTGTTAGCATGATATAAGAGGCTCATTGGCTTCCAAGTATTTTGGAACTTAAACGGTAGCAAATGTAACATACTTCCTAGCTATGAGGGGTTAAATTGCAGCATTACATTACACTTTTTTTTTGTTTATATAGCTATTAACTAGGAAATTTCGCAGCTATTACCTAGCAAACTGGTAGGGACTAATGTTTATCATAGGCATCAATTTTGAAGCTAATTTTCAGCTATTAAGTAGTTTAAATTGTAGAATGTTGAAGCTAATTGGCAAGTACTTTACAGCTAACTTCATACTAACTTATTGATAATTATAGTTTTCATTTTGTACATAATCCATAGCTAATGCTAACTTAATTTTTAATTCATTTATATTTTGTAAGTAATTCAAATTAATAATAATATTATTATAATTTATTTTTCCTAACTATATTTGTATAAATTAATAGAAGCAAACAAAACCAACAAGTATATATGAGGGGAAAAAACTCATGTCAGACCCTATTAAGACAATTATAGTCCCTCTATACAAAAGTTCAGATAATTAACAACTTAATCATTCAATATTTCTACTGGGTCAAATTCATCACAAAATTTAACTATTTTAACCTTAAAAAAAGATTAAGATGGTTAAAAAAACCTTAAAAAAAGACAAAAAACTTAGACCAGATACATATGTCAATGATTAGGTTTGAGAGCGGTACCAATAGTCTAACACAATCTTTTTCCCTCTTCTGACTCCAAGTTTGAGAGAGAGGGCACCGAAGCTGTTCAAAGAGTGAACAAAAAATATAAAAATAAAATAAAATCCATGTACATCAAAATAGTATAGCAGTATTTTGGTGTCCATTTATCAACAATGAATATATAAATAAGAAAGTGTTTTGTTTTCATTTCTCTACAAAATTAGTCAAAATTTGTTTATTGAAATAGTATCATTAAGTTTAATTATTAATTTACTTATCGGTCACTATCTTTTTTAAAAAGATTTAATTGCACTAATCGTTATTCATATATCACGATTGTGCGATTTGGGTCACCTATTTTCAGAATGAGCTATTTGAGTCTCACATGTTTGAAGACACATGAATCTGTGACCAAGGGAGAGTGAAAAAGAAGATGAGGGTTGAAGATTATGACATGGTTATTATATGAATGTTGTTAGAATTCCATTTCTTAACAAAAAGAAATTAATAAAACTATATATTACTGCCAAGAAATACAATGAATACTTTTTACTCTATATATACCATGTATTGAAAAAAGGCACCATTCCCACTAAAGAGCACATCAATCATTTTCCTATGAGCATGAGTTGCTTGCTCCTGCTACAAAATTGCAGACCTCCAATGATAGTTATCTTTTTACCCTGTTTCCCTCTCATGATATTTACATGTATTTTGGCCTAAAAATAGAAACTGTTGTCCTTGTGGTTGGCAGCATCCTTGCAAAGCATGGAACGAACTTCCATGATGCATCTAGGAGGATCCAGGTCTTTTTCTTGTAATGCATTTCCTAGAAGCTGTTGCAATTGTGAGGCAAATGTATCATCCAGAACCTACATAGATAGATGACTTCAACTCAGAAATCACAAGCCTATATACAGCTCATAAAATAAGGAAAAAACCATCTGAAACTTGAACAACTAAAAAAAGCCTAAACACAGCAACATTTTGAGATTAAGGGTGTGTTTGATTGTGTTTTCGATTTTTTTGTTTTCAAAATTGTTTTCTAAAATAGTTTTTAAGAACTACTTTTTAGAACAATAAAAGAAAAAAACTTGTTTGGTAATATGATTTTAAAAACATTTTTGTAAATAAAAAAATAAAAAACCCTTACTTTCTAATTTCTTTTAATTACAGTAATGCCATTAATGAAACAAAGCTGAAAATAGAAAACAAAAACAACTTTTTTCTGTTTTGGTTTTTCTGTTTTAAAAACAAAAAAACAGGAAACTGTTTTTAAATTAATTTTAAGAAAACATCTTAACCAAACAAGTTTTTTTGTTTTTTAATTTTATAAAATAGAAAACTGTTTTTAAAAACAGAAATCAAACAGGCCCTAAATTACCCATGAATATGACAAGCTCATAATCCAAATCTCGGAAATGTCATTCTTGAAGAGCATTGGTTAAATAGCTAACATTTAAGTGAACTTGGAAACTTCCACACTAACTGAAGCTATGAATATTAGGATTTAGAAAACTAAGATTCAAATCAGTTGCAAGAGGCAAGCCTTCAAACTTAAGTTAGAGATCTCTTTATATTTAGAAATTAATGGTGGATAAGGTCTTATTACCACGAAGATAATCAACATTTGGTCAACAATGATGCAATTTTGTTTTCAAGACTAAACAGGCAATATATAAAAAGGACTTCATCATTCTTCATCTTTGTGTGCAAATAAAAACACTGTCAAACAATAAGGCAAAGAGGTTAGCTACTTACAGAAACGGCTACCCTTGAACCCTTGTACCACGATCTATTTTCTTTTCTGTTCTCCAAGAAACTTAAAATTTCCTGTCAAAAAAAGGAATACCATAATATGCAATCAATAAACGAATCTTGTGATCAAAATATGTCTGGATTATAAAAATCTTATTGAAAAGTTACAGAGAAAAAGATAATTTTTTTAAAAAAGAATCAGTGAATCCAAATATGTTAAAAGGAAAAGTAAAGAAATCAAAATCAAAGTAAATTTACCTGTCCCATACGATCCCAATAACCTCGACAGATGGCAATGAAAACATGAGTCTCAAAGACAGTGTGAAGGTGACTTATGGTATCAATCAATTGCTCCTTCAGTGGCTGCATTCTACTTCTTAAATCAGACTCTACCACAGTTTCCTTGGACTCTTGAAGAATCTTTTTTAATTTTGTAGTGTTATGTAATTTAGTCTGGAACAACATAAAAGGTGCATATCAGGGCTCACATACACTTGTTTAGCTTAATAATATGCTACATAAACATGCAAGAAAGATGAGTAAAACAAATTTGAAATATCTGACATTACATAAATATGAAGCAAACAGGAACTCAACAGCCAACCAAAGTCGGTGGCAATCACAATTTGATTTTCCAATATGGACAATAGTAATATTCTGGTGTTGTGCATACAATCTATAGTTAGTATTACTTGAAGAATGAGTTACAGAAGACTAGAAGAGACAAAATGATGTGTATAAATATCCCAGCTGCAGTACAGCTCTACCTACATAAGTCTTAGCAGACATTTAAAACTTTTTTCTCATAGGCGAAGTTCATCATGTCTACACACTGATAGGTCACAAAAGTGTTTGGTGCAGAGTAGTCGATCGCGCGCGATAGCGCCGCTATAGCGTCGCGCCCCCTCCCCGCGACTGCTTCCAAATCGCGTCGCGCATCGCCGTCGCGGCACGAATCGCGGCTCAAATCGCGTCCGTCGCGGCGCAATCGCGGCGCTCCAACCCTGCTCCAGGTTGAAGATGAGACACCCTCGTGGAAAAACCGAAAGTGCCCTTGAAATGTTAAAATTAGGTTAAACTTTGAGGGTATTTTTGGGATTTCGCTCTCAGTAAATGAAACGCAGCGTTTCAGCATGAGACTCATCATCTTCTACACAAACTCATCTTCTTCTACGCGCGTTTCACTGTGAAACCTCCTTCAGCCACCGTCGACCAGCACCCACGGCCACGGCCCGACCTCCGACGAGCACCGTCCAGCGTCCGGCGAGCCTTTCTGCGGTGACCACCGCCCCTGTTTCCCTTCGATCTCTGTTCTGTTCTGAGTTTTCTGGTCTATCAAGTGTGCTTGCTCTGTTTTTTATCTTTCTATTCCTCTATTTTTCTTTCCTTTCTCTCCTCTTCCAGCATGACATCCTCCTCCTCCTCTCTTCTCTATCATTTCATCATGCTACCAATTTTAAGTGATATTTATCACTTTTTAGTAATTACATGTATATACTATTAATTATATAAAATTATATATGAAAAATCAAAATAGCGGTCATCCCGCTATCCGCTATCCCAGTTTTGGGGTAGGCCGCGACGCCCCGCTATCCGGGATTGACTACTCTGGTTTGGTGATCCTTAACAGATAGCTAGAAATTGTGATTCTACCAAGGGCATCAAGTATATTGTGGTAAATCAACAATAAATTTACTTTAAAAAAGCTACTAACATTTTCCACTAGCTTCTCCACAATAGCCTGAAGGTAGTTCCTGAACTTTGCTCTCAGCATTACTGTCACTTCACTAAGTCGCTCACCAGGTGCTGTGTTTCCGGCATGTGGCAAGCACGAACCCCAAGACTTGAACTGTGATTCTACCCTGGGACGCAAGATATCGAGCATTCTCTTTAACGAATTCAATAGAATTCCAAGCTGCAAAAAGGTGACATAAGTTTAAGAACAAGTAAGCAAAGTAAGCAAAGTCTATACATGATTACATGTCCAAAAGAACAAATAAATTTTAAGAAATTCAACTCACCTCATCAGGAACCACATAGGCACATGTAGACCGCTTGGCAAGTTTCTGGACATATTTAAGCCCAAACTTCTTAGGAGCCATGCTTTCTTTGAGAGGAGATAAAACATCTGCATATTGTTTGTCTAAAGCTTCCACAATGGCCTTCTCAATATCAGCAATGGCCTGTCATAATTTTAAAAAAAAAATCAAACTTGTATTCTTCAATCTTTTATTGATCTAATCTAATCCAATAAATAATACATTCAGGATCATGAAATACAAATTCCCACACTAAAAAAGTCTTCTTGATAAAAGCAATAAGTTTTATAAGAGGAAAAAAAAAAAAAAAAAAACTCCTTACAATGGGAATTTGTTTATAGAAGAGATGATAGAAATGTTGAAGTTTATAATTTTCAAGAATAATCACATGAACTTCTGCTTACCGCAGACACTTTTTAAACAGAAGGGAATAACGCTTGCCAAATAGGAAGTATTTTTACCCAGACTACATTGTAGCACAAATTTCAATTTAAAATAGATTCTACTAGATTAGGAAGATGAAAGCATGAAAATGGGAATTCATGACATCTGGAATTTATGCGAAAAAAGGCAAGAAAGAAAGATGCAGGATGAGGAAAGTGATCTGGCATACATTCTCTAAAACCAAGGTATATTCTGGCCAGCGGCAAATGATGACCTCATAGTCTGTCAATGTCTCCTTCAGACGTTCATACATGTCATCAACAAAAGGAGTAGTAGAATGCTGTGTTCTAACTCCAGACCATTTCACCTGCAAAAACAAAACAACCATGTTGGTACAACACAAATCGCCACTAAAAGGACAGTCTAAGACATGATTAGTTTTAAAGTAAACTCAAAAGGTTCTTCAAAACACTGATCAACAACAAAAGGGAATATGACCAAGTCCTAATGATACACAAAAGGGAATATGACAAATATGCAATATGATGAAAGTAAGTACCTTATCTAATTTGCATGACTCAAGCAAAGATAGACGTTTATCTTGGATCCACACAAGAATATACAAATGGAACAACTCCTTTGCATCCACTCCACCTTTGATAGGACTAGAAGGAAATGCTAAAAGTTAGTGTATTAAATTATCTAGTAGCAGGGATTCATAAATTAACTACAAAACTTAGGATAAAAACCTCTAGTGTCCTACTAACAGTAGAACGACACTTACCTAATTTTCCAGCTTGAAAGGTCTCTTTGAAAATCTGATGTAGCAATAACAAGTTCTGCTACAGGTGATGATGGGCCTGTTGGCGGACAAGATATGAGGAAAGCTCGTAACCTACTGCAAAGCTCTGTGCTGTATATGGCAGCAGAAAGATTTGGAAGGTCTACAAAGCTGCGGAAATATTGAACCATATTATATTAGAACCTTCAATGGTTTAACCTACTATTGTAGCTTGACAAACTAACACGAGATATATGTTCGAAATGCATCTAAAGTGATTCAAATGATGATTCTTATGAGTCAAGCTTAAAACAAAAGTGACCATTATACTGATAAGAGTACGCAATCATATGTGAACACAATTCTAGACATGGTTAATGCGAAAAACAAGCAATAAAAAGGATGAAATTTAAATACATTCAACATAACATAGCATCCCTATGTTCTTTACCTGTCCAAGTTATACTTTAAGAACTACTTAAGCTACAAGCTAGTTGTTAAAGTTCTTATATGCTAATTCAGTTATTATTATGGAAGGTTGCAAGCTTTACTTCTGTTAGAACTTCAATGAACTGGTGCAACATTCAGTCAGACATGTATCCTATTTTGTAGTCATCAATTGAATAGAGTGACAGATAGTTTATGTACAGACAGCGACGTTTATATTTACAGATAAGCACAGTTCAAGATGAGAAACGATACAAAACCAATTAAAATTCTAACAAACTTATACAGACACAAAGGTTTGAGAAATGAATACCTAGGAAGTATATTTTGATTATGAATCTGGATGTCAGTATGGATCTCATTTCTAAGATTTAAGCATAGGGTTTTCATCTTCTGGTAAGCAGTAGACATGGTCATGGAATCCATCAAACAGCCTTCAGTACTCTGTGCAATATATTCATCTGTTTCACTCAGGTTCCTTCGGGACCTCTTCTTTGCAGCAACCTGGGAAGATATTGATTGTCAATTAAACAGATCTGTGTATACAATTGCCAATTGTCATCATGAAAAAACTCTAGTCCCTCCCACCTGGAAATAGTGACAGAATGCAGTTTGGGCCTCAGGAGATAGGATATCATAAAGAAGGGTGTAAAGCTTAACAGCAGGTTCCAAGGCAGGCGCTGCATGACCAGATGCTGGTCTGAAAACCTCTATGATGCCAGAGAAAGATGATTCATCAAGTGACTTGTAATTCTCAAAAACAAGAGAGAGTATCTGCTCAATTTGATCCTTGGTCTCTCCTAGTATTCGGTTCTGATAAGAAGACCAAAAACCATAGCATGTTAACAAGATACAAAAGAATACATTTCAAAGTAAACAAATGATTACAATACAATCAGTTCAAGAATATTGATTCATAAAGTTAATTTTATCAAAGACCTAAGACAGTTACAAAAGTGGACTGCACTGATCAGTTGAAGTTACATCACTTGAATAAAAAATGTCAATGATACCTCCTGGCGGCTCAAAGAAATCTTGCCATCGCCCTTCATGATAACAGGAGCTAGCAGATTATACACCAAATTAAGGCAGTCTGCTGTTGGTGTAGCCACATCCATGACATAGGATAGGTATCTATTTAAGCAGAACATTATGAATATCAATGTAATAAACTATAAAAAGTTTCATGAATTAAATATTTTTGCAGAAAATAGCACATCAACTTCACACTACCTCAACTTGGTATACATCTCAGATACCCCATAATATGATGCAAACTCTGTCAAAAGCCATTTCCATGGACCATGTAACAATAGGTTCCTTTGCTGAAAGCCCTGAACTTTCATTGCAACTTCTAAAACTAAGTCGTATGCAACTGTCTCTGCTACATAGCCACACTGAGACAACAAAAAAGAGACAAGTGTCATATGAGGGACACTATATTAGGAAAACCAAATGAATTTAGATAACATGTGATTTTTTTTTTGTATGAAATATGGTAGAATGGAAAAGAAGCACCACCAAACTACCGGGTAGGGCACCAGAGGCATGTTGGGGAGACCAACAGAGGTCCACTCAATGTAGGAGCATATCAGGGGATCTCCCTGAAGAGGGTTGCCCACAAACAGGGATTTTACTGCGCGCTAAGTAGGAGCATATCAGGGGATCTCCCTGAAGAGGGTTTCCCTCCAACAAGGATTTTACTGCGCACAAGGGGGTTCAAACCTATGTATTTTTGGAAATGAATAATCTAACCTAAAACTCATACTAGAAGTTTCTACTCATTTCTGATCTGTTGTCAAGGAATAAATCTATCAGATCTTTTTCGGTTTTCTGCTGGGGAATGGGGATACATCTTACTGGGGAAGGGGGTTGAAAGAGCAGAAAACCAACTACCCAAAATTTGAAATCATAACATTGTATCTGTGACTTAACTTGTACAGTAGAATATAGATATATATCTCATGAAGGTAAAAACAATAGCATAAAATTAAATCAAATTACTAAAACAAAATATATTACAGTACAAAAAGTTAATGGCTTGTTATAACTATATTCAGTTAAAGAGATCTTAACAGATTTTCAAAATAACTTCAAATTTCTGTGTAAGAAGCATTTGAAAATTATCATGTTGCATAATTACCTTTATAACTTCAAGTAGTTTCTCAGTCTTTTCAATATACAATTGAGACTTGAGAGACTTGAAAATCAAGTTTTATATGCTCCCATGATTGTATGATCGTGCTTTAGGAAAGAATAGGTCACAAGATTTGAAGCTCCCACTCACAGGTGTTAACATGTTAAAAAAATACTTAATATTCGTAGATGCGAACCTTAGGGTGACTATTGTCATCGGCACTTGTTGAATAATTTATATTAAGTTGTATATTGCCCACAAGCTCATGGTCAGGCTCACGATAAATAGGCCACCAACGTACTTTGTCAGCCTGCGTTCAGATTGAACATGAAATCTTTTATAATGATCATAACTCAGACAGCCACCAAAAAATTCCTTAAAAAATACATTATAAAACATTACCGTATCCTCAGTTATAGTAGCCACTTGGACATGAACACGGCCAAAATGCTTTCCCTTGGAATCTTGAACTTCAACAAGCAAATCATCTCCAAGGCTATCTGGAAAGCTGTAAAGTAGTCAGAAATATATTCAGGCAGTATAACCATAAAAGATGGGTAAGATGGGGAAAAAAGCTTACAACACGTGGACTTCACTAGATCCAGGCTGCAACCTAACAGCATCCTCTTCAGCTGAGCTTTTCAGTCTTAAAAAACACGAGTACGTCTCTTCTGATGATATTCAAAGCATAGGCAGAATAATAAATAGAATGAAACGAGCTTAAGTAAAAACCTTAATAAGTGAGATGAGAATAACATACGCATTTATAACTGAAATATCATGAATCGCATAGACACAAGTAATAAACATGTAAGGATGTGTAAAAGTCAAACAGAGATCTCCAAAATCACCAATAACTAAGGGCATGGCAAAATTATCAATCTCAGCTATATTGCTACTATATGTCTATAAGTATGTAAATGCTCATATCAAAAACATTTTCATAATTACAATAAGAAGTTAAATGTCTTAAAGTAAACATGTAAGTTCGTGACAAAAAACACAAGGGATAAGAAGAAACTCAAAATAGAGCAAGTGCCAACAGCAAAAGATCTGAACACCAAAAGAAAAAAAGAGGAAGGTACTCAGAATAGTTTGAGGGACAATAAAAACAAAAAACAGAGGCTGTTAAAGTGTAGGAATGGGAAAAAGATATGAAAGAGTAAAAACACAAAAACATAGCACATATAGAATAGTGACCGGAAACTGCAGGACTCGGTCAGAAGGATGCCAGACAACAGTGGGCATGGCAGGATGGAAGCCCCACAGAGTGAAAGTTGTTTAGATGTGTGAATTTATGCCCTTATTCCCTGAAAAAAAAAAAGATGGAATGCCATCTATATCCCTAAAAATCAGTCTGTAACAGGGGGAAAATATGGCTTTCACTGACTCTTATGGCATGCCCAAGAAGCGCATAACTTCCACAATTGCCACTGCAAATCATGGCCGCCAGTCCGCCACGGCTGCAACTCAAAAGTGTGACGTGATAAAGAAATAAGGGCCATAGGCCGCTCACTTCTCCTTACACACTACAGACAACTATGAGGCATGGTCCTAAAAAGCTCGTTCCATGACTGAAACCAGGGAAGAGTTGGGCCATCACAGGTCTACTGCAGGCAACCTTAAATTTCATTGCAAGAGACTAAATCCAAAACTCCAAACTGCCAATATAAATAGCTTCAAAGGAACTCAACATCATAGCTAAAACGCAATTCTTTTATTGTGGCAATAGAAAGTTCAGGGGGAGGGGAGGTTGCCCTTTCTAAGGCCAGGGCATGCCACAAGCCTCACAAAGAGCTTAAAGACAACAGTAAGAACTGAACCCCAAGATCTATATCTATAGAAGTGCATGTAATGAGTCATGAGTGTGCCTAACAGCACCAAAGAAGTACATGTAATTTTTTCACAAAAATCATAACAGCTATGAAGGGATGGATAATGAAATATTAGTCAAGGGTTCACAAATAGTAATAACATCCCAAATGATCAATTGCTTCTTAGAAAAATTCTTTTTCATACAAGCATAAACATCCAGACTTTACTTAAAAATTACCCAAATCCCTGTGCACATGGACACTAGTGTATAAAGCACGTGATGATAGCATTAATTCCATGATTCTATAACTGAGTTGTAAGGAGTAAAACACCCAACAACCAAAAAGAGAAACCAAGCGCATTAGTAACAGAGGGCCAAAACTAAATTCAACCAAACAGCTTACTTAAATTTGAAACATATCTAGATATTTTTTTCAAAAATCATAATTGAAATAGACATAAATTAACTTTTTTCTTATGATTTCCCCTTAACGCATGGATAGTTATAATTAACAATTATAATGCAAATTGCAATTTCATATACCTTGCACAACTTCATAGGATGATGAACTGCTACGAAGAGTTGTTACACCAGCCTTAAGAAGTCCAGACACTTGTTGTATGTAGCGAGTGCTAGCATGCACATATGCCAAGCTTTGTCGTGCCAGGGAACCATTTGCATGCAAACGTGGTACAAATCGAACTTTCTTGAGTGCTTGCCATCCAGAAGATAGTGATGACTGCAAATTGGAGAAGTGGTGTCGCACAGATTCCATTTTAATTTTATGTGTCATCAACGATGACATGCTACAGCCAGTAGGAGGCTCCAAGCCAATTTTAATTTTACGTACTGCAAATTGAAAAAATGCATCAACAAAGAATCACCACGTAGAAGTAAAATAATTTGAATAGTAAAACATAAAATAAGAAATTACCTTGCACCTTCATCTTCCCAATAAGATTTTTGGGTTTCGGAGCAACACCCTCACTGGATGGCTTTGTATTGCGCTTCCTCATTAGTTGTTCCTCTTCTGATTGTAACAGCACCTGTCGCAATCTACAAATTGAAAAAAAAGAGAATCCAATAAGAAAGGAAGTCACTATCCAGGGCAAACTACTCAAAAAACTTATGCTGTAATGTAACAGCTGAATGGAGGAAAGAGTAGTGGAGGAAGAACCTCAAGTTTTAACTCACCCAAATGCATCCCTGAGTAACGAGCATTCATTCTCCAAAAACATAGGTGCTTCCATGTTTTGCATTGCCCAAGCATGGAGGCAAAGTCGCACGCAAGCATCATATGCAATCACTCCATACCATGGCCCAAGAGCACTAAAATGAATTTGCATAGTAATGTTAGCCCATACTTAATGATATAAGTATCCAGAACAATTAAGAATGATATACCTTGCATGAAATGATGGAAGACGAGGTGGGTGTGAATTTGAAGATGTGGCAGCCTCTGAACCAGTAGCAGTTCTGTGAACAAATATACATCAATACAAAGATAATATTGAATTGCTATAAATTTGTAAATGTAGTGTGACAAGGAACTAGGAATTTTTAAGAGGAACCCATGTTATACTAACCTAACAAATTGGTCAGAGCTCTCATTTCCAACATGCTTCGCTATCTTATCGCTAGACAGAGTACTTGGTTCTGCTTTATTAGGAGTAGAATGTGTTGAAGTGGGAATCTCGTCATGTGTTTGTCTGATCTCTTGAGTAGAACCACAAAATGGGGGTGCACTGGGAATGTCATCATCATCATCATCGTCGGATACTCTTCCATTCTGGGGATTTTCAAAGCAAAAATTATTCGGACATAATGACTGAAGAAGAGAAAACACTGCCCATACAACAATAGTAGGTGAAAAAGACAAAGCTTACATATAAATTTTAAATTACTGTGAGCTTCTAAAACCATCCAAAGTTCCATAAGACAATTTAAATTTTAAAATTATCTTGGAAAAAATATAAATGCATGATTTACATGTAACCTTTAATTGTCACAATTATAGAAGCCCCATATCTTTCAACATATTGGCAATGTTTATTACTTAATACTTAAATTAGCCATTTGGAAGTTATGTATGAGAGGGCTTCAGCCAATATGTCATCCTTGGCAGTATGCTGCCTGTCACCTTAATTCCATGCAATTTAAAAGATTATAATATATCTACCATTTCATACCTTTTCTGCTGCACTTCGCACATTCATCCTTGAAGGCACACTAGAAGCATACCCTTCTGACACATAAGCTCTACTTCTTGGCAGTGTGCCATTGATACTTCCTACTTGTGTAGTAGAGAATTCAGAGCTAGCAGCAGAATCCGATGAATCATCCTCTGTGAAACCACTTTGCCTTACATTTGCAGACTTTCTCATCAACAGATCCCTCACAGCACCAGGTCTGCCAACCAGGGTTTCCCTGGAAGAACTGACTTCAGAGTATGTATAATCACTCTCATACCGGGGCGCCCTTTGTGTGAGATTCCCATATTTCCTAGCAGCACCGTTGGGGGCTCTATGGTCTTGTGGTGACGAATCCAATGAATACCTGCCACCATAAACTTCCTCCTCAGAATCAATGCTGTCATCATTCTCAGAATTTGAACCGCCATCGCCCGTCCCAACAGTCGAAACAGGAATTGCATTCGCAGGAAGATGCCCACTTCTGAATTTCGATAGTGGTGGCAGCCCAAACCCTCTTCCAGCACCACTCTTCATCCCACTGATGGGATCATTGAGAGATCTCAATGTGGTGCTTGAAAATGGAACATCCTTCTAATCAAAAACAAGAAAAAAAAATTAAAAGCAGAATTGAACTTCCTTCTAATCACCAGCAAAAAATAAAACCCCCACAAAACGAGAAACAGAAAATCAGAACTTCACAAATGTTAATCCGAACTTCCAAATTCGAATCATCAACATAAAAAGAAAAAGAAAAATCAGAACTTTACTACTATTAATGCAAATAAAGAGAAACCCGTTTTGATAAACCTTGAAAAGATCAAAATTGGAGAAATGGGAATCAAATTAATGGAGGTGAAGGTTACCTCTCTAACCCACCGAAGCGCGTTTTTGTCAAGGCCTTCAGTGAACATCATAAACCCTAGCAAATCTGAAACAACCCGTCAAATGCAGAATGAACAACTCTTACATAAAAAGGATAAAGCTTTTTCTTGCACCGTGGAGGTGTTTTACAAGGAATGACAGAAAAAATGGCAGTGTGACATGTGAAATGTGAATAGAGAAGTTGAGGGTTTTTTTACTACGCAGAGAAAGGGTTTTTCTCAATGAGAGTGTGTAATCCGTTTAGGGAGAAGTAGAAGGCTAATGGGGTGCGAGATTTGAGGGAGAAAAAGGAGTTTCCTTACTCAAAAAGCTTTCTTTGTTCACTCTCTCAGAGACTGAACCCACACAATGACCTTCTCTTTCTTCTTCTGCTGCTTGTCCCTTTCTTTCTTTGGTGGGTCTTTCTTTCAGTAATGCTGTTCTTTTATTATTTCCATAAAAACCAATTATGATTTATGAAAGGCCGTTTATTTATATTAAAATTAAGAAGTTACTTAAAATATTTTTATTATCTCCCTAAAAATCAATTAGATGTTTTTGGTTAGATTTCCTTTTATAAATAAAAATAGACACTAAAAGTGAAAGAACCTTAAAAATGTATTCTTAACGCTGCACTTAAAATACTTTTGTTAATAATTTTCCATTTTTAACTATTTTCAATTAATTACTCTATATTAATGAGATTTGGTTGTGATTGTGATACGACGCCGTTCCCTGACGGGTCCGAAAATAAAGCGCACGTAGTTTAGAATATACTGGACCAAATGACCAGTAAACGGAGTGGGCGAATTAAATTTATTTTATTTTATTTTAATTGATCTTTTTAATTATTTAATTGAAAAAGACATTAAAGCTTGGATCGAAATTCGAACGTTAGAGTGGGGACACTTTATGTTTTTTTTGGTTTTTCCTATAATTCCCAGCTAGCACATGATGGTGGGTCACACTTGACCCTTTTTCTTTGGTGCTATGTTAAATACTAATATTGTTGTTGGCTAGGAGAGCTTGGTGAGGACGGTGACCGAACATGAATTTAAGCAAGTAATTTAATTAAATGTTACTAATTAATAAGCGTTCATCAAATGATCATTTATGTAACTAAGTAGGTTGGCGTAGTGGTTCAGCCCTTCATCCCTTAAGCAGGTGATTGGCGGTTCGAATCTCAACTTTTGTGAATGGAAAAAAACTCATTGACCAGCCCCCTACCGCTTCGTGCACTGACCGTGTGACGAAGAATAATCTCACGGCAATCGGCTATGGGGATACCTTGATCAGGAGATACTCTCCATTTAAAAATAGAAAAAAAAATGTTGAATTCAAAGAACTTACATTCACTTTACATTTTACTTAAAAGAAGGCAACTTAAACCTGCAATATATACGAGACTCTAACCTATTCTAGTCAATTGTTGAGAAATTTATTAAATCTTACTTAAATGTTATTTTGTCATGAACTTGAGGTAAACTTTTTGAAGTGCTTCTTTTGTGATATTGAAAGGAAGATGAATATTGAGTATGATAGCAGCTTTGGAGAAATTTGCTGTCACAAGCACGAGGAATATTGCTTCATGTTGACGGCTAGGGAAGTGACTTTAGTTTGAAAAAATTTGAATGTGAATATAACGATAAAGTTTTTAATTTAATTTAATTTAATGATATTGGACGTTTCTTATTTCAAATATTTAATGATGATACTATCATTTTGGCATAGGAAATCCCATTGGGACATATGGTTGGTTGGTACCTTCTGGCTTTTGCATTGAGAAGCTACAAAATGAATGGTTCACGCGTCCAACGAATCGTCACATTTTACAGCATCAACATATCATGTTTTTGCTTACCATAATAATAATAATAATAGTTTTTTCGATTGCTTTAAACTATGGGTGTTTTTGCTCGCTTTGCTTTGCACATGTAATTTTGGTCCATCATATTTTTTTAATTAATTGAGTCGCTTTACATTTAAAATTAACTAAATTTGGTCTCTAACAAATTTTATATGCATAAAATCATTAAAAAAAATTCTCTTGTATTAATTATTTTAAACTAATGATGGATTTGATATATGATACAATTTTATAAGTTTAAAAATAAAAAATAAAAAGTTGGCTAATCTTTTATCAATTTCGAATGATCTTTTTAGGATGTGAGATTAGAGTTCAAAGATGTAGAAATTAGGGATTTTTTTATTTTTGAATGATACTTAATATTTTGATTACTGAGTTTTGATGGAAATAACGTCTAAAATGATTAATGTTGATTATCTGTTTTGAAAAAATCAATAAAAGAACTCAATCAATGGTTGTGATGTTCATTTTATCATGCAAAGTGAGTCCACTCACTTTAGATGAGCTGCACCATAATCTTAATGAGTTGTTTATCACTATTTTTATGGGTCCAAAATATATGATATAAGTGACTGCTAAGTAACTGAGGCAGATTTTGCTGTAATGCAATTTATTATTTTACTTTTGTTAGGTCTCGCAATATCTTATATATATACTACTTTTTTAATTGGGACCTATCTTTCATTTCACTCTCTTTATTATTTATGAACTTTACACGAGAGGGAAACAATAAGTTTTAATTTTAAGAATTGATTGCTTCCACAAGCAATCGATCTTAAAAATAAACAACAACAACTTCCACATCAGCTTCTTCCAGTGAGTTACAAATTTAACCAACCGGTTTTAATCTTAAGAATTAACCCTAAAATAATAATAATAATAATAATAATAATAATAATAATAATAATAATAATGGAATAAGTAGAAATTAGGTACGTGATGAGGGTTCATGTTATGGGTGTGATGTGGTGTGGTACACATGAGCTTCCATTCAGCGTGGAATAAGATGAAGATGAGATATATGATTATTGGTATGATAAAAAAAAATGGATGATAGTGAAAATGAACTTGAATGTATAAAAAAAAATCAAATTTTGATTCATTCGCATCTTCACTCCTTTTTCATTTTTATTTTCTATTTATTTATTTCTTTTTTTTAATCAAATCATTTATCACATCTTTATTTTTTCTCTCTTTTTTCCTATTTCTTTCCTCTTTTCACATCTTTCCACCTCAACATGAGCATCAGCTTGTGAATGAAACAATATTCCCTTTTTTTCCTTGGATTGGATAAATGTGAACCCGTTTTTTTTAATGTTTTAGAGTTTGAACTTCGAAGCTCCGAGACAGCCAGACAAACAGTTTTCAAATTCAATTGACAGCTGCATTTGAAAGCTTCATCTACAAAGGGACAAAGAACAGAGAATTAAAAAGAAGAAAAAATAGGCAGAACAATGGGACAATTTTTTTAATGTATTAAATTGCTATTGCAAAACCCGGGTAATGGGATAATTTACAGTTGAACTTTTTTTTTCCAAGATTTAAAAAATGGTTGAATTGACCCAATTGTTATACTATTTGCTGATAAAAACGTGTAACATAATAACAAAAAAAAAACATGTAAAATCTGATTTGTCCCCTTTACTGTCTTCTTTATTAGGTTACATGTAATGTAACTAAACCATGAAAGCATGGAGCGTATTGTGTTGTTTTAAAATTTTAAAATTGATTCCGATGAAAAAAATAGAGCTAATTGTGCATGTTTGAAAATTCTACTTTATTAGAAAAATTTATTTAGGTTTATCTTATACAACATAAATGTTTATATAAGTGTTCAAAAAAGTGTTTATGTAGTTTATAACATATCTATAAGTTGTTTTTATCTTATTTTCATAAGTCGGTCAGAATAGTTTATGAATAGGTTAAGCTTATTCGTAATTTATTTTCAACTTATCTCAATAAGTTTCTCAATTAACTTAAGGTGGAGTTTGTTTCAAGGCTTGAGGTCACATTCTCGGGAAGGTTATTACTGGGAATATGATTACTGGGTATGTTATTCCTGGGTAAAATTTATAAATATGTTTGGTAAGTATGTAGTATTCCCTGTTTTCAAAAAAAAAAAAGTATTCCCAGAAATATTTTTAAATTTTATTTAATTTAAAAATTAAAAAAACTCAAAGTGGAAAAAAATGATAGATTGTGGAAGAAGTGGGAAGTTACATTCATCTTTCTCATGTGAATGTAAGATTCTCAACCTTTACCACGGGAATCAAATTGAAGAAAATCAAGGGAATTGTGGAAGTTATTTTATTCCCGGGAATGATTTATACCCAAGAATCATAATTTCCAATCTTGTAACAAACGCAAGAATGTTCATTCCCAACCTCCATATTCTCGGAAATGTCTTTTCAAACCTTGAAACAAACACCCCCTAAGAATACATGTTTAATTAAGTTTTTATCCAAACACACTCAAAATTAATTTTGAGGAGAAGATATAAATACCAAATTTGGTTCTAAAAAAAGAGAAATTGATCTAAAATATGGGTGGAAACTAGGATGGTCTTTTTTTTTAGACCAACGTGGTTCCGTATTATTAAACCGTTAGATCATGGAATCTATGAATATTCCTTAGATGGGTGTTTATGATTGAATTAGAGGTAAAAGGGTAAAAATGCAAATTTCCCCAACATAAAAAAATGATTCTTTTCTTTGCACTTTCCACCACGATGATTCAGCCACTGTGCCGTCGCGGACCACCGCGAGCCACCTTTTTCTCTAGCAAGAAAAATGTTTTGAGGAAACCCAAGTTGTTTCTCTAGGTTCAATGGTGCAGATCCAAACCAAAGCGGTAGAGATAGCTCAGATCCAAACCAAAATCCAGCTACCAAGTTATTCTCCTACAATGGACTTTCCGTAAAAGAGCATTCTCACTAGATTTTAAATTGTAAGGGAAGTAACTGGCCTTCTCTTGTTTTACTCTGGGATCCACAAAGAAGTTAGCAGTTGCTTTTTCGCTATATTGAGAATTGTCCAGATCTGGACAGAAACCGATCTCTTGTTTTAATCTTGTGGGAATCTCCTCTTTTTTTACTTTAGGAACCATGAAAAGATTTATCTTGTTGCTAATTTTCTTAGCACGGCTGCAGGAAGTTAATCTCCTCCGCCTCGTGGTGGAGATTTCAGTGATCTAAGTTCCTCTAGTTTGGGGATTTCGGTAGTGGTGTTGGGAGGTGTTTGGTGATGGTGGTGTTGAGTGGTGGTTGGGTGGGAGTTGAGTGGTGGTTGTGGAGGCAGCAATTGGAGAAGGAGGAGAAGAGATGACGGCGTTGGTGGTGGTGGTGGACTGGTTGTTGGTTGGGATTGGGGTGAGAGGGAGAAGGTAGGGAAAGAGGAAAAGACATTGTCCAAAATAACATCGGGACCACGATGGTCAAAAAAAGTCCACCATAGTTTCCACCTAAAATATGCTAACAATAACAATAATAATAATAATAATAATAATAATAATAATAATAATAATAATAATAATAATAAAAAAAAAATAATGAATTGTTATTATTATTATTATTAATATTAGAGTTAATGGTATACTTGATCCCTGTGTTTGTACCCAAGTTTGCGATTAGTCTCTCCCTGGAAAAAAAATTTATCAGTCCCTTCGATTTACAAATGTTTTTTTTAATCCCCGCCGGAGCCCGAACCTCCGGTGAGCGTTGAAGTTTCATGCTAACCGGTTAAATGAGTATTACGTGTAATTCTTTTTAATTTTTAATGTGTGCCACGTCATAAAATGATTAAAATTAAAATTTCCCCAAATTACTAATTCAACAGTATTAAACCCTAAACCCCTAATTTCAGACCCTTCTTCTTCCAACTTCTTCTTTCATTTCACCTAGTCCCTCACGTTGCCTATAAAAAATAACTCTAGTCCCTCAATTGCACTCAGTCCCTCCCTCTCGACCCATCTCCTTCTTCCATTCCCATTCCTGTCTCCTTCTTCCATTGTGCTCACGTTTCGCTCGCAAGAGAAGAGGAAACGTAGTGGTGCATTGTGCTCGCATCTCGTCACGAAGAGAAGATACGTAAGTGTCCTTTTCATTTCTTGTTGTTTCGTTTCGGGTTTGCTGGTTGTATGGTCAGCTGGAAATTGTTTGGGATTGATGTGGTCGATTATTGGGTTGGTCGCGAGTGGGTTTGAGGGTTGTTACGGGTCAGGTTCTTGGATTAGCGTTATGGGTTTGTCTTGGTTGGGGTTTTTGTGTTGGTACGGGTCTGGTTTTGGGTTTGGTTTGGTGGGGTTTGGGTTTGATGTTGCCTGTGGGGTTTGGGTGGGGTTTTTCTTCATTTGTTTATGATTTACATTGTTGTCTAAATGGAACTTTGTGTGATTGCAGAATATTTTTCAATTGTCATACACCATGGGGGTGCTTTCGACTCACTCCATTCTGGCATTACTTTGGTGGGAGGAGGGAAGTTCTTCAAGGTTTAGATGAAGATAGATGGTCTTTCTTTGAGACTGTTGATGTCGTGAAAGACATTGGCTACATAGAAGCTGTGATTTGGTGGAGAACACCAGAGGATGCTGCTAGTCACCATTTAAGACAGTATGAATCAGATGATGATGCTCTTTTGATGGCTAGGCTTGCTGCAGCTTCAGGGTCTGAGGTACATATATATGTTGAGAAGATAGGTGAACCATCTCAACATGTATTGAATGAAGTCTTACCAATTCCACGGGTTGCAGTTGAGCAGCCAAAGGAGAATGATCAAGTTAAGGTTAAAGGGAAGGCTCAAATTCAGAAGAAGAACAAAACTGTAAGGAGGTCACATAAGATAATGACAATTGTGAAACCCTCACAAAATAAGGGCCCCGTTCCTGTTGTTGAACTATCTGATGATGAAGATCGTACTATGGCTGCTGAGGCTGAAGCTATTGCTGCTCAGACCAGTAATGATATGCCTGCTGCTGACATGCCTGCCCAGACACCTATTGTTACTGATGAGGAAAGGGAATTAGGAGCTGATGATGGTTTTGAAGACCAAAACATTGGAGAGGCAGAGGGATTGCTTAATGAACAGATGTCTGAAATGCATGGTGGATTTGCGTTACATGGCAAGAGTAGTGGTGGCTCAAGGGTGAATGCGGAGATGGGTGATGAAGCATTTGATGTTGGCTATGTGAGTGAGCAACTGCAGAGTGAAACAAGTGATAGTGAATTTGAAGCTACCCATAAAAGGAGAAGGTTTGAAAAATTCTACCCTGAGGATATGTGTGAAGATTTTGTATTCACTTTGGGCATGGAGTTCTAAGCAATTCAGCAATTTAAAGATGCAATTACAGAGTGGTCAGTTTTGAATGGGAGGGAATTCAGATACTTGAAAAATGATGGGGGTAAGATGTAGGATTGGATGCAAAAGTGAGGATTGTGAGTTTTTAATGCTTTGCAGCAAAGTGGGTGACAAGGAGACTTTCATAATCAAGACCATCAAGGCCCCCCAGAGTTGTGCAAGGGTCTTCAATAACGGAATTGCAAACACTAAATGGGTAGCCAATAAGCTGAAGAATAAAGTAAGGATAACCAATCATATAACAACTCCTGAGATCATAAATGATTTCAAGATTAACCAGGGCGTTGGTATCTCTAAACACAAAGCATGGAAGGGTAAAAGAATTGCTACACAAGAGGTTGATGGGAGTGTTAATGAGCAGTACACCCTCTTATGGAGATTTGAAAATTGGTTGAGAAGCAGGGATGTAGGCAACAATTGCAAAATGAGCTTTGACAATCTCCCTAGAGCATTGGTACCTAGGTTTGGTAGATTTTATATGTGCCTTGATGGATGCAAGAGGGGATTTCTAGCTGGATGTAGGCCATTCCTTGGAGTGGATGGATGTCACCTCAAGAAAAAATATGGTGGAATTATGTTGGCTGCAGTGGGGAGAGATGAAAATGATCAAAATTTTCCTCTTGCATTTGTAGTGGTGGGATCTGAAAATAAAGACAGCTGGAAATGGTTCATACTCCTTTTACTTGCTGATATAGGGGGGTACAAAGAACAAGAAATGGGTCTTTATCTCTGAACAACAAAAAGTAAAGACTAAATCCTATTTTTTATTTCATTACAAGGACTAAATCCAAACTAACCTTATATTGATTATTTTGCAGCGTTAGGAATCACTGTTTAATGAGATTCCTAAGCTTGAAGGAGTAGAGCATAAACTATGTGTGAGGCCCATATGCGCAAATTTCAAGAAGCACTTGTTGGGTCAAGGTGGACCAGCCTCCTGTCTACTGTGTAGCATTTGAAACGTGGCGTGGCTGCTACGCCTTAAAGGAATTTAGTTGCGCCCTCACTAACAACAATTGCTTTTGGCATAGTGGTAAGCGCTAAAGGTCCAACAAGTGGTATCAGAGCACGGTCACGTGTTCGAATCTCTTGGAAGGCATTTCTGTGCAGTGGGTCGCTGGAAGGTGCTGGGGGGATTGTTGGGTCTAGGTGGACCAGCATCCTGCCTGCTGTGTAGCATTTGAAACATGGCATGGCTGCTATGCCTTAAGAGAATTTAGTTGCGTCCTCACTAACAACAATTGCTTTTGGCGTAGTGGTAAGCGCTAAAGGTCAAACTCCACTTTGGTGGAGGAGTGCTTATTAGGGATCTAATGATGGGGGCTGCCAAAGCTACATATCAGCATGCTTGGAATGATTATATGATGTAGATAAAAGAGAAGAATCTTCTGGCCTATGAATGGCTGATGGATAAGCCAACAGCCAAGTGGTGCAAGCATGCATTTCCATATCATTCCTGGTGTGATTTATCATTATCAACCTCTCTGAATCTTTTAATACTACTTTACTGTTGGCTAGGGACAAACCAATCCTGACTATGTTTGAGTGGATCCGGACATATGTCATGGGGAGGTTTGCAACTATGCAGGAGAAATATGAGTCACAATTTAATTGACATGAGCTCATATGAATATATTGACTTTAAATGACATTTAATTTGCAATTTCATCCAATTGCTTATTTTCATAGAGGGTTTAAAAAATGTAGCATTTACAAGCAGTATGGGCACAACAAGAGAAGATGTAGATACATGGCAAATGCGGCAACTACTATTGCTCAAGGAAATTAAGCTGCTGCCCCTCCTCATGAAGATCTAGCTGCTACTTGTCAAGGAACTCCCGCTGCTGCCCACCTTCATGAAGATCCAACTGCTGCTGCTCATCCTCAGGGAGATCCAACTGCTTCTGCCTCGTTTACTTCTGATCTTAGAGATCCAGCTCCAACTTCTCTTACTCATGCAGTCCCTGCAGATCCTATTCAGGGAGATCCAGCAGCAACTACTGCTAATGCAAACAAGGTAAAAAATGAAGAAAAAAATGAAGATCATGTGGATTATAGATGTAACCTCTACCCTTTTATTTTCATGATTTCAACAACAACTACCCTTTTATTTTCATGATTTCAGAAAGGGAAGGACCCATGTGTCCCTGAAGTAATACCTGCAGATGTGCCTCAAAATGTGGTGGATAATTGGACTCAATTGCTTTCTGCCATGATTGAAGCTTCACGAAGAGTTGCTATTGAAGATCCAACATCCACTATTGTTGAAGATCAATCATCCACTGTCGTTGAAGCCAAATGACTAAAGGAAACCAACCTATGAATGAAGGAGAACCAACACAAAGTAATGCAATTGTTAACCAACCACTTGGGGATGGCTTTTAATTTCGCCTAGGATTCTTTTTGTGGTGAAGGGTAGCTTTAAATTTTTGGGGAAACTGAATGACAGAGAATCTTTGTAATAGTTTAATGTTGCACACGGCCTTTATGCCAAGACACCTTTTATTTTGTGTGGGCCACTATCAAAGTATGATGGTTGTGGAATGTTATTTAATTGTGAGCCATCTAAACTTGTTTACCATTTTAAATGTTATTGTGGACCACTTCAACTTGTGTCATTATTATAATACCAGCTCATGTGTGGACACACTTTGTTTTGGAACATAGTGTTTGATTGATTGCAAAATGTCAGAATATATCACAACTTTTTCATTAGCTTCAAATGTTGTTACATTACAAAGTTTGATACAGGAAACTTGGTTCTGAGAACCTTGGAGGAAATTAAATACTTGATACATGAAAGGGAAACTAGGTTCAGTAAATGCATTAAATTCAAGCTTGTTACTACATTAGCTTGCAGCCCTTCCCGCACAAACACGCCCTACAGTAACTATCCAGGACAAAACAACTAACCCAACAACAACCATTTTCTGGACTCTCTCTACCTCAATCTTCTTCTTCAGCTTCTTGGTTTTCCTTTTCATTTCCATTGTGTTGTCAACAAAATTGCAAAAATTTAGGCTCTCAGAATTGATGCTCTTCGTATCCTCTTCACCTTCTGGCTCCCTTGGTGGATCATCAATCCAAAAAAAGAAATCACAGGATCCAGGCATCTACAAAAATCAGCAAAATGGGGATAAAAACGAACCCAGAAACCTAGAAACGTAGGAATTATTACATAACAATAATAAATTCACAATCTTACTTGCCAATTTTTGCAACCTAGAAACCTCCGCCCTGGATTTCCTATAGTTCCAGAAGCGTAGACCATGAGGGGGACACCGCATTGACATTTAGCCCTTCGACCTGCAGATTTGGCTGTGGCACGTGAAGAAGACGCAGAAGACCTAGCCATGTTCAGTTTTCCAGCAGAATCGAAGAATTGATGAAGAAAATGGGAAAGAAGAAGAAGGAAAATGAAGAACGATGAACGAAGGAAGAAGACGACGGAAAACGAAGAAGGAAGAACGAAAGAAGAAGAAGAGAGAAGAAGAGACAGAAGAAGGAAGAACGAAAGAAGAAGGGAGAAGAAGGAACAAAGAGATAATGAAGAACAAAAGAAGAAGATGGGAAATTTTAATTTTAATCATTTTTTGACGTGGCACACATTAAAAATTAAAAATAATTACACGTAATACCTATTTGACTAGTCAGCGTGAAACGTCAGCGCTCACCGGAGGTCCGGCTCCGGTGGGGATTAAAAAAGAACATCTACCAATTGGAGGGACTAATGAAAAAAAACTTCTGGGGAGATCGTAGACTTAGGTACAAACACAGGGACCAAGTATACCACTAACCCTTCTTCTTCTTCTTCTTCTTCTTCTTCTTCTTCTTCTTCTTCTTCTTCTTCTTCTTATTATTATTATTATTATTATTATTATTATTATTATTATTATTATTATTATTATTATGGCTTAAATGCACTTTTTGCCCCTGATAATTCACATAGTTGCAAATCGTAGCCCACCAAGTTTTTTGTCACCAAATGTACCCCTCTGAATTTTGAGATGAGCACTTTATGCCCTTCCGTCAGTGTGCCGTTAAAAAAGTTAACGGAAAGGCTGACGTGGCATGCCACGTCATTAAATGAGTTTCAGAAATTGGAAAAAGGGGTGGGGGAGATTCGAACACAAGACCAGATAGTGGCAAAACACACTTTTTGCCAGTTGAGCTATATAATCAATTGATAATATAATGAACAAAGTTTAATTTATACAATTAATCATAACAATAAAAGAAAAATAAAATAAATTATTCACAGCACCCACTGGAACCCTAACCGTCCCTCTTCCTCTTTCCTCTCTCTCGAAATCTGCTCTCCCTCTCTACTAACATCAAACCCTAATCCTCTTCTCCCCAAACACACAAGCCGCCGCCGCCACTCATTCTCCCCCTCACCACCGTCACTTTTCTCTTCACAGCCACCTTTCCTCTTCCTTGACCTTCGATAACCAGCCTCACTCCCGAACCCCTTCACCTCTACATCGCTCTCTACTCTTCTTCTTCTTCCATCATCGATTCTCCCTCGCAAGCGTCGCCGCGCGCGCTCTACTTCTCTGTTGTTGTGTTGATGAGGGGAATTAGAGAAAAAAGGTTTAGGGATAAAGGTGATGACTTGGGGCGAGGTGGCGGCGGATTGATGGTGGAGGCGGCGCGGAGGAGCAACTTCGGAGGCCGTGAGAAGGAAAGCCGGGCTAAAATTAAGCGTTACATGACAATGATGGACTCAATGACAAACGAAGGCAAGCATTAGATTTTTTTGAGATGATCTTTATGCACTAAATTCATTGTTCTCGTTGTTGTTCTCGTTGAAATAGCACATCTTCACATGCTGATCTTTAATTGCTTGTATTTTCAGAGTTGGATAGTACAAACCCAAAACTCATGAATGAGTCAAGAATTTGGGGAACTGAAGGATGCTAAAACAAATAGGAGGCATGGGTTTGGGGTTTTGGTGGATTAAGGAACATAGAAGATGTGGTTTGGGGAATGAAGGATTTGGGGAACTAGAGACCAGATCTGCATTCCTCCTTTGTTGTTCTGTTTTTGTTATTTTCTGGGTTTTCAGTTTATGTTGATGGTACAGTTCTTTCATTTTTTTTCTTTTATTGTTATAATTGATGGTATAAATTAAGCTTTGTTCATTATATTATCAATTGGTTATATAGCTCAACTGGCAAAAAGTGTGTTTTGCCACTATCTGGTCTTGTGTTCGAATCTCCCCCACCCCTTTTTCCAATTTCTGAAACTCATTTAATGACGTGGCATGCCACGTCAGCCTTTCCGTTAACTTTTTTAACGGCACACTGACGGAAGGGCATAAAGTGCTCATCTCAAAATTCAGAGGGGTACATTTGGTGACAAAAAACTTAGTGGGTTACGATTTGCAACTATGTGAATTATCAGGGGCAAAAAGTGCATTTAAGCCTATTATTATTATAGCTTTAATAGGGATGCTAACACGGGAAAGAGTAGTTGTCCCTAAAAAATGACTTATTTTCAATGTTTGCAGAACTGAACTAGACATCGAACCGTTTGAGCTATCGGTTCACGGTTTTTATGGCTCAACCGAGGTTGAACCGTGGTCGAACCAATTATAATATTTTTAATGAGTATAATACATAATTATATATATATAATTATATACATAAAATGAACTTTTCTTTTAAAAAGAAAAACAAAGAGTCCAATTCACACATTATTTACACATCTGAATAACAAAACAAAAATACCCCACTGGAACAGCAACAAACAAACTAAGACTTAGTGCGGGGAAGAAAGAGAGAACCAACCAAAATAAACAAGAAGACCCAACGACAGAGATGGGGTTCCAAGGACTAAAGCTACAGACCAGAGAAGGTGGAAGACGTCGCAGCGGCAGCCAACGGCGGTGTACGAAGCCTTGACCTTCACAAGCTTCCCCCTCGTAGCTTGATTCTTCAACTGCAGTCCCAGAATCTTCTTGAAATTCGCAGGGAGCACTGACTTGTGCTTCTACTCCATGTACTTGGAAAAAGCATAAGGGCTAGAACAGCCCTTCTCGTTCAGAGCCAACAACGCCTCCTCAATCATCTACACAATTACACAATACATCAATCAAAATATCACACATAGATCGTGAATTCTACAAAGAAACAAGGAATTAAACAAAAGCTATCTCAATTCTCAAATCAATTGAATCAATTACCTGAAAATATGTAGGATGAGAAGCGGTTTTGGCCTGTTTGGGTTTCTTCTCCTTCACAGGCCTAGGTTCCTTCGGCGCTTTCACCTCCTCCACCAGCTTCTCGACGATGGGAGCATCACCTTCCACGGCGGCAACAAGGAAGAAGTGGCGGCGGTTCGGTGTTGAAGAGGAGCAGAGCAGCGGTGAAGAGAGGGTTGGGGTCGAGAGGTTGAAGGATAAGAGGATAGGGAAGGGTGGCGGTGTGAGAAAAGAGGAGGAGAAGGAGATGATGGTGATGGCGATGCTAGGAGGATAGGAGAAGGAGATTTAGGGTTTTCACCTAATTTATTTTTTACAAAACAACTAAACCGGTTCGACCTGGTCTTGTCCGATTTTTACCGGTTTTTCCCTATTTTTCCGGTTCTTAACCGGTTCGATACTCTACTGGTTTCAGGTGTCAACCGAACCGACCTGACATGCGGTTCTCGATTTGTCCGGTCGAACCAGCCAATCCGATTCAGTTTTGACAACATTACTTATTTTTATTGCTGTTGATCCTTGTGTAGATAGGTTATCTAAAATAACTTTTTTACATTCATAGCGGAGTTTTTATACATATTTATCAATATAGTATAATTTTTTTTGATTACTAAGTAGAGTAAATTGTCACTTGCATTAGTGATACCGCATAATAAAATCGTCACTTGCATTAGTGATACCGCATAATTTTTTTTTTACCTTCTTTGCAACAAAGATTATTCTATCACAAAATCTTAGTAAAAGAAATTAGCAACGGAGGTGGATAGAGAAATTTTTCATCGCAAAGTATTTATAAGCAGCGGAATATTATATGCGACGCAAGTTTAATCCGTAACTAGCAACGGGAATTTTTCCATTGCAAAGCTATGAGCGACGAACTATTGGTTGCAATGTAAAGTTTCTCCCTCTATATTCTGTCGTAAATTCCTGTTATATTATTAACTAGCATTTGTGACAGAATAGTTGACATCACAAAAAAAAATTAAAATAAAGTGGTATCATCACTAGCTGTGGCGGTTTTATATAAAAAAAAAAATTACCACCACTTAGAGTCACGATTTACACTAATTTAGTAATTAGAAAAAATAAATTACACGGAGAAAATTTAGGTGCAGTTTTATATGTGCAGTTTTTACTGTTTTGCAATCAAAACATAATACATGAGCTGAAAAAGAATTGTTGGGGAAATTTGCAACATTTGAGATAGTGGGTAGCTGAGCACTCAAAAAATTTCTCCCTCAGGATAACTTTTACACATGATGGACATGATACTATTATCCTATCCTGCTGGCACAACAAACAACATATTACAAAATGATATGATTACTGTTATTCTATCCTATCTGCTTATCCTTCCCGTGCAACAAAGATTATTCTACCCCAAAAACTGCACCTAAGTTTTAAAAACCACTTTCAACGAGCGTTAGAATTCTTTGTGAACTCAGGAACGGACAGCAATGACTAACTCAGCAAAGCTTGACTTGCACGAGGGTGCACACATGTAAAGGAACGAAATTGAGTAGGAGCATCACACAACACACATTACAATATGTTTCATGACCTGAGTCACATCACATGAAGCTTGTTCCGGTAAAAAACAATATGGAGCTTCTTTGATGCACTGCATGATCTTTATATTGTGGAGTTAGTTTTGATTAAAAATTAAATAATATAAAGAATTCAAATTCTATAAACTTTCAGTAAATTTATAAATACTTAATATGAAAACTTCAATGTAAGAATTAAATTTTTCATCTAAGTCAAATACGCTTTTGACAAGAAACTTTGATTTTAGCAAATAGTATTATGCACAAAATCATGTTATCACCCAAACTTGATTTAATTAAGACTATCCAAATACGCCCATCATGATTCATTTACTGACAAATTATGGTAAAAGGCCAGAGCAGCCTATTTAATTACATGTTACGTCTTTCTCCATTTGGTTTAACTAGTAAGTAACCCGTGCAATGCACGGGTGTTTTTAATATTTAGTTTGCAATATTTTTTTAGTTGATGTTGTAAAGCTAATAAATAATTATTTGAATTCCTTAATTATCGCAAATCATGATTTAAATTCGGAAATTTGATTTGATAGAGAGAGAAATTGTTGGGTTGATAAAGTGACACGTGTCGACATATAAGAGAGTCTTTTTTTTAAGAGTTGCTGAGATTTGAGATTGAGGACTCACAATTAGTAGATACAGTAGTAGATAAATTACATGATTTAAATCTGTAATAAATAATTATTTGAATTCCTTAATTATCGCAAATCATGATTTAAATTCGGAAATTTGATTTGATAGAGGGAGAAATTGTTGGGTTGATAAAGTGACACGTGTCGACATATAAAAGAGTCTTTTTTTTAAGAGTTGCTGAGGTTTGAGATTGAGGACTCACAATTAGTAGATACAGTAGTAGATAAATTACATGATTTAAATCTGTAATAAATAATTATTTGAATTCCTTAATTATCGCAAATCATGATTTAAATTCGGAAATTTGATTTGATAGAGGGAGAAATTGTTGGGTTGATAAAGTGACACGTGTCGACATATAAGAGAGTCTTTTTTTTAAGAGTTGCTGAGGTTTGAGATTGATGACTCACAATTAGTAGATACAGTAGTAGATTGTATTCAAATGTAGTTAACATGACTTTCAGATAAACAAACTCAACCACCCTTTCAAAAGTTTGTCTAAACAAAAACAAAAATCAATTTAATTTAAGACTGAATGAACTAACAACCAAAACAACTTACTGCAACCTGCTTCCTTTCCTTTGATGGGTGTAGCATGGCAACGGTCAGCTACTTCTTCAAGTGTTAATGGTTGAACATGCTCCTTGCAGCTGAAAATTGAAACAAATAAAATATAATTAGTGTCGGCCTGGACCTAACTGGACAATATATTTGTATAGAGAATGTTTTTTTTTTTTTTGGCAAATGTTAGTGGTTAGTTGTTAGTAAATTATAAATATCTCCTCAGAATTTGAACCCTGGCCTCTCTTTTAATTACCTAGAATAATATTAGATATTTTTAATGGCATAACCATGGATTTCGTTAAAATTAGAGCTCGGGTAGGTGTGACAAAGTGGGTTAACCCATCTCGACCGACTTTCAACATACCTTTAGTAAGGCGGGGCGGAATGAGACACCAACAATAATGGGTTGGGACTTGGGACACCCAACCACACCCCATTTAAGGGTGTTTCAAAGGGCGGGTTAGCCCACCATAAAATTTTAGGAAAAAAAATTAGTGTGCCGTTATAACAATAAAAATGACTTTTTTTTGCAAGATTTGTGGGTCAACTCACAAAAGCACGCCCAAAAAAAAAATATCAAAATTAAATTTTTTAAAAAATAATTGGCCTGCCTTGCCCAACTAGGTTAAGCAAGGTGGGTTGAACCCAGTTTGTCATTCCTAGCCCCGCATAGGGAATTCATTTTGAATTAATCATAAAAATAATCCCCAGATGCATCCTAAGTAGACATGATAGTGAGACTCACTACTATGTTCACCATCGGGCTAGGGCACATACTGGCTCTGTAGCAACATTCCATGACAACATTCCATGCTTTTATCAAGATTCAAATATGCCTTATATTTTCAAATATACTTTTCAACACTGACACGATCATGCCCACTGGATGTTCATATGTTGCAGTTGTTATTTATCACTATGCCCGTGCTCGTGCGGGACCATGCTCATGGATTTTGAGCGCGACCATGGCCTTTTGCGAAGCTAGTTCCAGATTTAATTCTTTCAAATTTTTGTTGTTTTGCAGATGGATCGTGTTGCACTAAAAATACACATGTAAAGCAAGTGCACTCTGTCGCTCAAGTAATATAGGATTGTAAGAGACCAGGGAAACAAACTAAAATAGGGGTGATTTGATAGTTTAGGCAAATAATGATTAAAAGTTAGTGGTGTTATGAACATGCAAACAAGCAAATAAAGGAAATGAAATAGAGAATCAGAATGAAAGTGCCTTGAGATTGCAATGCAATTGAATCTTCTCCCCCGGTTTTATATATGTTATCCTAATTAATCTATGTGTCGATTATACTTCTCATGTGTTAGATAAATCGACAGATTCTACCTAAACTACTTACCTAAGGACACTATCTAAAATCAACCTTCATGAGGCGCGATTGCTTAGATAAGGATTAAAATGAAGAAGATACGTAAAAGATATTTCACTACCCAATCATAGGTGAGTTGAAAGCATACAAGAACTAATCCTAATACATCCTTGAGGAGCGCACCACAACTGATTCCCTACACCCAATTCTCCTTACTTTTCCACATCTTAATTCCCCTGCTTGGAGTAAACTATCCTACTATTGATACAATTAATTACATCATATTGAATTAAGAACTTAAAGGGAAAACACAGTTATATGAACTGAATTGAAAATAACATATAAAAAGAACGAGGTTTAAATCATATTCTACACCTCGTGAGAGGAAACATAACTACTCATAATACAATTGACAACCATAAAATTCCTAGTAGCTAGCATCTTACAAAAACAAGGGATAGATGAATCTCCTACGCTTATGTCCTCTCTCTACTTATTATTCTCTACTGCCGGAACACTACTTGCACATTCACACAGACCAGTTTTGATAACTATGTATGTTCTCCCCTCTTTTCTTTTGCCTAAACCTCTCTTTTGAATAAAAACAATTAGGTTTAACAATGTCTCCAACTGCACAGGATGGCTCAGTCGTGCCACTTAAGAGGCACGACCATGACCTCTTTAAAACTTCAGCCACAGGCAACCTTGGGGTAGGCATGGTCGTGGAGCTTTAATTTGATCAAAACGACCATGTCCTCTAGATAACACAACCGTGTCTCTTTCCAGCACGTGAATCTCAACTTTTATGCTCTATTTTACGTTCTTTTCCAGTACGTGACCATTGTCATTGGCACTTGTCGAATAATTTATATTAAGTTGTATATTGCCTAGGACTGGCCAAAAATCATTGACCCGACCCGAAACCGGTCAAGCCGGTGGTTTTTTTGCTCACTGGGCCGGTTCGGGTCTGCTGCGGGTCTGATTGGGTTAGAAAACCGGTTTTTTATGGGTTCATCCGGTCGGTTGCGGTTCAGTGCTAAATCCGACTGAACCAGAGAAATACTTAAAAAAATGCAGCATCGCAGCCAGCCATGAGCCAAGTAACCTAGTCCCAGTTTTCTTATCTCATTCTTTTTCACTTGTCTCGAACTGAAAAAACTCTAGCACCGCATGAAACCCTAGCGTCGTCACCTCACTTGCAAGCCACCGTCGTGCGGAGGTCGTCGTCATCGTGTAGGCCGTTGTCGTCGCAAAGGCCGCCGTCGTTGCCGCAGTGAGACCTTGCCCATGAAAGCCGTAACCAGTAACTCTTTTTCTTCAGTGGTGAGTTGCTATCCCACCTTGAGTGCTTCTTTTACTGTTTCCTTCCTCTTTCTCCTTTACTGTTTCCCTCCTTGTCTATGTTGTTTTGTACTTTCAAAAGCATGTGTAGAGATTAGTCAGATTACATACACTTTGTGTGGTGCTTCTACCTTCTTAACTAGAATCACTAGATTCAAATCAGTTTATTTTTTCTCAGCAACCAGAAGTTACATGCAGAAGTTTCTCCCATAATTGATTTTAGTTTTGTAGAAGATTTTCAAACATGCTAACTGTATGACAACTGAGGAGAAAATAAGAGGGGTGGGGGAGAACCATACTTGGTTAGACATGTAAAAATTTAGACTTCTTCATGCTTTTTTAGCTTTAGCTTCCTAATATGTAAAAGATCATATTTCAAATTTTCTAACAGTACCATGAAAAGTTCTCCTTTGAAGCTATCAACTACCGTGAAAAGTTTGTTAGGAACTAAATGCTTTTGTCTGAAACTTGATCATTTATGTCAGTCTGACTCCCATGTTTTGTTATTGGCTAATGCTTTCTCATTTATTGGCTGTGATTATTTGGTAGAAAATAACAGGTAATTTTCTGAAGTGGTTGATGACAAGTATTGATTTCTTTGTTTTGCAAATTGTGTATCTATTATTCATGTCCAGATTTGCAAAGTTGAACTATGCTTTCATTTTTTATTCACTTTTATTAACTTGTTTGTTTTATTTGTGATATAGGACAGTCATGGAGCAGCCTAGTCAGAATCTTCCAAGCACAGTTCCGGAACAAAAAATAGGAGGTGGTGGAAATCAGCCAATGAACCAGCTAGTTGTTCCAACTCAAGTTCGTGGAGCTGAGCCTGGTGTAGCTGAACCTGCTCTTCCTCCTAATCCAACAAGTCAAAAGAAGAGGAAGTCTAATGCAAGTGGTCCCCGAAGACAACCACCTGCATGGGACCACTTCACAAGAGTGCCTGATAACGAAGTTGAAGATCCCACTGCTGCTTGCAACTATTGTGGTAAGAGGTATCTCTGTGATAGTAAGATGCATGGTACTTCAAATCTTATTGCTCATATCAAAGTTTGTCCGCGATACCCCTATGCTGTTATCAATGACCCTAGTCAAACAATCCTAAGTTTTAAGCCGGGAGAAAGTAATAATATGGTTGCTTTGAGTCAAAGGTTCAATCTTAAAGAATGTAGAGATGTTGTAGCCATGTTTATTATCTTAGATGAGCAGCCATTTCGTGCTGGAGGGTGATGGGTTTAAGTTTTTTTGTAAAAAACTACAGCCACAATCTACTGTCCATTCGAGGCAAACGGTTGCTAGGGACTGTTTCCAACTATACCTCGACAAAAAGATGACGTTAAGAACATTCTTTAGATCTGAATGTAGGAGAGTTTCCACAACCACCGATTGTTGGACTTCATGTCAAAACACTAGTTATTTGACCCTAACAGCTTATTTTATTGACAATGTGTGGAACTATCAAAAGAGAATCATCAGCTTCTCGGAAGTTCCCAACCATAAAGGGGAGACTATAGGTAGGCAAATGGAAGTGATATTGAGGGATGGGGACTAAGGAACGTGTCCACAATCAATGTTGATAATGCCTCATCAAATGATGGTGTTGTGTCTTATTTAAACGAAAGATTGAAAAAATTCAATGGCCTTGTGCTTGATGGGGAGTTTCTCCATATGAGGTGTTGTGCTCATATTTTGAACTTAATAGTAAATTATGGGTTGAAGGACCTTAGCTCCTCCATATCTAGCATCCACGTTGCTATTAGGTTTGTGAGGTCTTCATCTTTGAGAAAAACCAAGTTTCAAAAGTGCATCCAATTTTCCAGTATTTCCTCTAAAAATCTTGTGTGTCTTGATGTTCCAACGAGATGGAACTCAACTTACCTAATGCTAGATTTTGTGGAGAAGTTCCAAATTGCATTTGAAAGGGTAGTTTGAGGACCCTAGCTATGCAGAGGACTTTGGGACTACTCTTTCTCCCCTACTAGTAGTGATTGGGATTTTCCAAGAGCATTTGTCAAATTTCTTAAGATCTTCTATGAGGCCACCAATTTTTTTTCTGCATTTGTGCATTTGGCTATCCATACTGCCTTCCATCAACTTTGTTTCATTTATACTGAAATCCTAAGCTGTATTGCGAGCCAAAATCCTGTCTTGAGTAAAATGGGTAAAGAAATGAAGAAGTACAATAGATATTGGGGTAATGTTGCAAATATGAATCAGCTACTATACTTTGGTGTAATTCTTGACCCTCACCACAAGTTGACATATGTGGAGTGGTATCTTAAAGATATGTATCCCAATGACCTGAATTTGGTGAGCAAGTTGTCCCAAAATATCAAGCAAAATTTGGCCAACATGTACTCTTGGTATGTGGCAGCATATGAGCAGCCTATTAGGGGTGGTGAGCAAGCTCATGAGAGAAGTTCTAGTGGAGACAAATTTGTTGCTGCTGAAGTGCCATCACATGCGGCTAGGAGAGCTGCCTTTTTGCAACATTTGAAGGGAAAAAACTCAATTGAGCAAAGAAACGAGCCGGAAAGGTATTTGGGTGAACCTATTTAGAAGTCTGATGAGAACTTTGATATACTTGTGTGGTGGAAAAATAATATCTCTCGATTGCCCATATTATCAATGATGGCCAGGGATGTTTTTGCCACACCTGTTTCCACTTTGGCATCAGAGAGTGCTTTCAGTGCTGGTGGTAGGGTTATTGACATATTTAGAAGCTGTCTTTTACCAGAAATGACGGAAGGTTTAATTTGTTCTCAGTATTGGTTGAGGCCTTGTCGCTTCCAATTCAAATACAACAACTTGAGTGATGAGCTTGAAGAATCTAAAAAGATTGTGACTGTTATATGTTTCATTATATTTTTCATCATCTATAATTTTTTGTGGTCTTGGTTCTCATTTGTGTTTTTTGCTTTGTTTGTCATTGTTTCCAAGAATCGCAAAAACTTGTTATAACCGAAACTGGAGCTGCTTCTGCAGCTGGAGATGGTGGTCAATCATCTCAATCACAGCCTATGCGCTGTGATTGATAGGTTATTGAAATGTAAGTTACTAATTACTGCATTTTTTAATTTATTCAATCATATAAAAATACTGATTTTGTTTTTGTTGCCTTTCATGCAGATCTGACTTTTTGGTTTTTTGGAGTCATGTCTTGTAGAACACATGACTTATTGAACTTGTTTGCATCTTTTGACACATGGCACCGCAAACAAGGGTCTTTTTGGGGAGCTGCGATCTTGAGCCTGATTTAGATCTTGAGCCTGAGTTACATGTTCTGAGATGTGGTTAGTTTAGTTTATTCTATTCCTTTTATATCTTTTCATCAGTCTGAGTTTGAAATATTGTTTGCATCATAGACCCACTTTACAATTAGATTAAGAGATTTGTCTCTGTTGTTGTTGGAGACCTAGCAAATAGAGGGGTTTCATTCTGGGTAAATTTGTTATGTTATGTAGAAAAGTTATTCTTGGAAGTGAGCTTCTCTTCCATGTTTTTTTTACAGCAACCTCAATGTGTATTGTGATTTGTCAGGTTTAAGCATTCAATATTATGTTTGGGGAACCCTAGTGCCAGTGGGCAGTGGCCATTGGACAGTTCCTGACTTTATGCAACCTCAATGTGGATTGGAATTTGTTGCCTGCAATAAGCTCGTTTGTGAAACATTTTGGGTATGTTTTCCCTTTAATTCACTTCAAACTGTCACTGCTCTCTAGTCTTTACTGTCACATGGAAAATATTTATTTATTATGTTTAATGGTCTTACTTTATTGTGATAGAGGAGGTTGAAGAAGCAATAGGCGAAGCTGATTTCTCCAGAGGCAACATGTTGATTGGAATTGAATAGTGTGATCGTTATCAGCCACAACAATGTATTGAAGGAGGCCAACATTCTAACTTGTGTTCAAGTTTTTTAAATGAGTGGCACTGGAAACTTAACCCAGCTCCTTGAAATTATATCATTGTAATATTTAATTTATTGTTTTATACTGTTACTGTGGCTTTAAAGTATAGATTTAAAGTGCAGCAGGATTGATTGTTATCTCACTTTAAAGTATGGATTTAATGTATGACTTTGATTGCAGCAGGATTTAAGGTGTTTTAATTTTTAAACGCCTTTAGACTGATTTATTGTGTGGTGAGTTTATTATCTCACTTTAAACAGCAGGATTGATTGTTATCTCATTTAAAGTATGAATTTAAAGTGTGACTTTGATTGTATGGATTTAAATTTTTGAATGTTCATTTTTTTAACTTTTGAATGTTATAAATATTAATCTTTGGACTGTAAAAACTGGGCCCAAATCCGACTGAACCCACCCGCCTCAACCGTAACTTGTGAAATTCGAAACCGACACTAAGCAACCTTGTTAGTGGTCGAAATTGGGCCAACTTTTTCACTGATCGGTTTCGTTAGGTTTTAAGTATTTAGGCCCAAAACCCACCGATTCTAATTGTCCACAAGCTCATGGTCAGGCTCACGATAAATAGGCCACCAACGTACTTTGTCGGCTTGGTTCAGATTGAAACATGAAATATTTTATAATGATCATAACTCAGAAAGCCACCCAAAACTCCATAAAATATACAGTATAAAACATTACCGGATCCTCATTTATAGTAGCCACTTGGACATGAATACAGCCAAAATGCTTTCCCTTGGCTTCTTGAACATCAACAAGCAAATCATCTCCAAGGCTATCTGGAAAATTGTAAAGTAGTCAGAAATATATTCATGCAGTATAATCATAAAAGATGGGAAAGAAGTGAAGGAAAAGCTTACAACGTACACGCGGACTTCACTAGATAGAACGAAAAAAACTCAAGTAAAAACCTTAATAAGTGAGGTGAGAATAAGAGGAATTTATAACTGAAATATCATGAAGCGCATAGACACAAGTAATAAAAATATAACTTGTAAATGTGTAGAAGTCAAATAGAGATCTCCAAATTCACCAATAACTAAGGGCATGGTGAAATTATCAACCTCAACAATAACTTATTTCATAATTACACTAAGAAGTTAAGGGAGGTCTAAATGACCGCATGCTCAAATTGGGTTACCTCTCCCATGCTTAGGTGACCCTATTAGAATTTAACATCTTTTTTAACTGTTTTCAACTTATATTTTAATTCTGGTTACACTTGGAAATATATTTCCACCTCATTTAATTAGTGTGTTTATTTAAATGATATTATAATTTTTTTTAAATAACTTATTTGCATACAGGTCCAACAAAAAAATCATAGGAAGATTAGGTCCCCATCGAGAGAGAATTCACCACTGCCCCTGTGAGGAGAAATCGGAATCGCAGCCCCCTGCTTAATATAATCGTAATCGGAATCGTGCGTAGCCCACTGTGCAACCAATTTCACCTCAATTTCGCAAGGGGATGTATATCAGAGTGATCTGGCATGTCATCTTCATCAAAGTATTATGTATTTCCGCAAAAATTGGGGGGTTTGTGCCAAACGTACGATAAATCGGAATCGCCTCAAATCGCATCAGGCCCAAGCAACCAATTTCACCTCAAATGTGATCTTCTCCACTGTGAGCGTTTCAATTTTGTGCAATAGAAAGTGAGTTATGGTTTCCTTTTTTGCTTTGAGTATTGTGGATGATTTTGTGTTTTCCCCCTTCTTTCTCAGTTCCCTGATGGTGTGATTCTTGTTTCCTTATATTGTTGCTCATCCTTGTTAATCGTGATTTTAAATCCAATATGACTACAAATTGTTGTGCCAGTTCCTGATTTATTGTTAGTTTAGCTTTCATAAGGAACTAGATATTGCTATCATTTTATTGTCTTCTACTGAGGATTTTGTTGATGTTGTGTTAGGCTATTTTTGTCTTGTGGATTGTGTCCATTGTGGGGAACTGGTGCAATTTCTTGACTTATTGATATGCTTCTTGATGATGGGTCAAGGTACTTTAAATGATTTGCTAATTTTTCCATTTAGTTAGTTTGAATCATTTGACAGCATACTAACTTTGAATCATTTGACAGCAAACTAATGGTTTCTTCATGCTTGTGAGCACTTGAGAGCAATTACAATTGGTTTCTTCATATGTGCAACTCCAAAGTAAGCCTAATTGATTTGTAAGAGGAAAATGAATTGGGTAAATTTTCTTCTTTATCTGGTTTATTGTAACAACTTCACTTCATCTTTTTTCTTAATGATATTGATATTTCTAGTCACACGAAGGATCTTGAGTCAAAGAAGGGCATATCTTATATTGTAACTTTAGTTAAGTGTCTTAATGTTATGGTAGGTACTCCACCCAAGTAGGCCATGATGAAGCCACAAGCACTCAGCTACCCGCCCTGTTACCAACAGAAACAAAGCCAGTGAACCACAACATCAAATAGCCCTGAGGAAGATAATTGGATTTGACACCCATTCATACAGAGAAAAATGGAACCTCTTCACTCTTCCTGAAAACTAGTTCAAGCACCTAATTTGGGCAGAGTTATGATTCATAGACCACTATTAGTGGTAGACATCTAGAGAGAGAAAGGAAGAAAAGAGAGAGAAGTAATGAATGTGATATGTAATGTGATGTGATAAGAAGTGAGAGATAGAGAGAAAAATAAAGTGTTTGTAGGTGTCTATGTTATGAATCTTTATTGAATTTGGGCATCATCTAATATAGACTCCTCATCCAAAGTCCCTCCTTTAAAACCAATCATGTTTCTTATGCAACCAAAGAGACCAAGCAACAGCATACCAAACAACTCTAAACACATCATTCTGCTTCGAATTCAAAGTAAAATTAACATGCTGCAATAAATGACTTCTGCACCCACCCTGCAGCACCGTACACGGTACACATACCAAGCCACCGATAACACCTCCATCACACTAGAGATGCAACTGGGCACGTAACCAGCAAATGATCAAAGCAACTGAGAATATATTTCAAAGTAAAGACATTATGCAAGGAAGCTTCCCCATAAGAAAGTATCATGTGCAAACTAAAGAACAGATAGCTCCAACTCATTTTTTCCTCCCAACTTAAAACCAGCAAGCATCCCCAACCCCAGAGCACTCCTCACAAGACTAGCCAATCCCTCCGCCACAATTAAGAAGAGGAATGACTTTATGGGATCACCTTGTCTAACCCCTCACTCCATAGAGAATTCCTCACACGAGATACCATTCACCAACACAAATACCGAGGCTGAAGACAAGCACACATCAATCCATTTTTCACAAAAGTTCATCCTCCTCATCATATAGCTATAGCTGAGAAAACCCCAATTGACGGTATCATAAGCTTTTCCAAAATCCACCTTAAAAAGAAAAGTAGCTTTTCTCCTACTCTTTGTCTCATGGACACCTCACTAGTCACCACCACACTATATAACTTACTTTGACCCCCAAGAAAGCGGATTGATTTTTGTCAATGACCTTGGGCGAAACCGCCTTAAGCCTACAAGCAGGAACTTTAGCGACAATATTGCACAAGCACCAAATTATTAATATATTCATTGAGACTGTGAGGAGAGGAAACTTTTGGAATCAAAACAATAAACGACGCATTACTCCCCCTCAGCCACGCTCCATTAACACAAAAATCCTACACCACCCGCTGAAAGTCCACCTTTAGAATATCCCAGAAGGCTTTTATAAACTTAAAATTAAAATCATGTTGTTTTTTGAATTTTTCATAAAAAAAATCCTTAACCGCACCCTTGATTCTTGCTGGACCATCAACCCAGCTACCATCCGTAACCAGCCGGACCAAAAAATCTGACTTCCTCTTCCAATCGACAATGGTATGAAAGTATTTAGTATTCATATCCCTTATTTGACCCACCTCACTCTAGACTTCTGACATTAGATAGAGTCATTGAGCTTGCAAGCATGCCAGAATTCAACTCCACACTCTCCGCCTTTACATCTAAATCATTAATTTTCTGCACCAGCCCCTTCTTTAAGGCATTGACATCACCAAACACGTCTTCATTCCACCTTTTCAGATCATCTTTCAAAAGTTTCAACTTGTAATGATTTAATAACCACGTATTTGTATTACTTTGAAAAACCAATTCAAGTCACGTGATGCTGTTATATTTATATGCTTCTTCATTTTATATTGAATGTTGTATGTTAGCGTGAATGTGATTCGGAAAGCATGATTTAAATTATTTGATTTAATTTTTGTTATTCTAGTACTGTGTTATTTCATCCGCGCACAATTATAATTTTTATTTATTTATTAATAAATGGCATCCTATAGCGCTTGCATGGTGACTAGTATGATCATAGAACTATATTTAATTTTAAATACAGCTTGCGCGCCGTTTGTTTACTTCTTCTACTTCTTCGTCTCATCTCTCTCCCATTGTATGTAAAACAAAGTTTCTTGTTTATAAACTTATGTAAAATTCAACATATGAAGACGAAGACATTTGAGAAGATCTTTAGAGATCCGTTGGAGATTTCATGATGACTCTAAGAGCTTAGAACATAGGTTAACTTTTATATTATTCTTAGGTGGTCATAACTAAGTCACATGTTATGTATATGCTCGCACGTTAAAATGAATTAATTTAACAAGACTCTCAAGATATATTAAGCTATTTTGTCTTCCAATGAATAACACTGTCAAGATTAATATCAACAAGTGAAGGTCTGCAAAAGCATGGTGACCTTATTTTTATTAATAAGGCGAGATGGGATAAATATAATATCTGAATTTTATTCAGTTGAGCTTGACATAACTAGATATGTTCAACAGAGTTGGGATTAATTCATAAGATGAATTAAAATAAAAGTTATTCACCCAATTGTACAAGTGTTGCATGCGATACAAACTAAAATGAGTTTCTTATGATCAAGTGATATGGCAAAGCTGACTTAAGAATAGAGAATGAGATAAATATGAATAAACCTAGAGGGCAGTGAGTTATGTTTAAATTCATCAGATGAATTTGACTAAGTTTTGTTCACCCAACTCCTTGAAGTTGCATGAGATGCAATTGGAAAGAGTTTTCTACCTTATTAACTTACTATTAAGCGATCATCCAAAGCTGACTTAAGACTTTGAGAAATATGGATCTTGACCCACTATGTATAAGTTTGATTCAATGTGGGTTGGTTTTCTGAATCGGGTTTGCCGTTCTCAGGAAATATGGTTTGCCTTTAATACAAAGGCTTTGGATTTACTCAGCAAAAGTGTATGTTGGCTGTTAAGCCAACTTTTTCTCCTATGAACACTGATGTACAATTGTTTCCTGAGAATGGCAAACCCTGTGAGGATCCTAATGTGTACAGGCGTTTAATTGGTCATCTTTTATATTTGACGAATACTTGACCTGATGTTGCTCGTGCAGTTCAGCAGCTAAGCCAGTTTGTGAGTAATCCCATGGACATTAACCTCAAAACTGCCACTCGGGTTCTTTCTTATCTCAAAGGTTCACCAGCATTGACTTATTTTTCATCAGATTGCACACCGATTCTCACTACTTTTGTAGATTCTGATTGGGCGCCTTGTGCACACTCTAGGAGATCAACATCAGGTTTCTGTGTTTTTCTGGGCAAATCATTGGTCTCTTGGAAGTCCAAGAAGCAAACAATTGCGTCCGAGTCCTTTATCAAAGCTGAATATAGGGCTCTTGGTTCTCTCACATGCGAGCTCCAATGGATTCAATTTTTATTCAGAGAGTTATCCTTGTCACTTCAATTGCCAATTTCAGTCTATTGTGACAATAATTCAGCAATCCATTTGGCTCGCAATCCGACCTTTGATGAGAGGACGAAACACATAGAATATATTAATTGCCACATTACTCATGAGCTCATTGTTTCAAGTCGCATTCATCTGCTGCCAATCTTAACAAATGCCCAAGTAGCTAATGTTTTCACCAAGTTAGGACTATGTATCTCTAAGTTAGGACCACATGATCCCCATAGTCCACCTGGGGGGGGGGGGTTTAGAAAGTGAGCAATTAGTTACAAAAGTTAGTTAGTTACTGTTTTGGGAAACTAGTTTGTTGATAGTGGGTTACTAGTTGTGAAACAGTTAGTTGTCATAGCTATATATATTGTACTGATGCTCATTCTCAATTAATCAATAACAATGCACACGTTTTCTACACACAACAAAGTTTATATTACCCAAACTTGATTTTAGCAATATCCAATCAGAATACGCCCAAATGGGGCATCATGATTCATTTACTGACAAATTAATTATGGTAAAAGGCCAGACCAGCTTATTTAATTACATGTTAAGTCCCTTGTTCTCCATTTGGTTATATGGTATTCAAACTCAACCACCCTTTCAAAAGTTTGTCTCAACAAAAGGAAAACAAAAATCATTTTAATTTAATATGGAGAGATCCAACAACCAAAACAACTTATTGCAACCTGCTTCCTTTCTTTTGATGGGTATCCAAACACATCAATAAATATCATGGAATGTGGATTTCCATTAGTCTAACTCAAGCATACAGTTCACCAACATTACACTCGCCAAGAAAAACCTTGATGCTCCGTGGAGAACCGCAGCTACCTTCAGCAATTAGTGCTCTGTCGTTGGCAGCCATGTGAGCAATAATCTTGTAAATTATTTCAATCTGCAGAAAAAAGTAAACATGTTACCAAATCTATCTGACTAACGTTTCTTAATCAGGTAATTAATAAACCTAATTATTTAGAAAATTAATAGAGAGGCAAATGTGTGTACATCTTCTGGAGCGTGGCATCGGTCAGCTACTTCTTCAAGTGTTAATGGTTCAACAGGCTCCTTGCAGCTAAAAATAAAAACAAATAAAAATATAATTAGTGATGGACCTAACTGGACAATATATTTGTGCAGAGAATGTTGACCCTTTTTATTACCTTTAGTATAGAGTAATAACACATTTTTAGTGGCATAACCATGGATTTCGTTGAAATCTAAGCCCCGGGTACGAGTGGCAAAGTGGGTCAATCCGCCCCGACCAACTTTCATCCCGCTTTTAGTTGGACGGGGCACGTTGACCTACCAACATGAGTGAGTTGGGACCCCGTTTAAGGGCGGGTTTGCCTACCAGAAAATTTAAAATTTTAATGTGACGTAAAACTTTAAAAAAATGGTGGGTTAGTGGGTTGGCCCACCAAAACAAATTGCGTTTTTTTCAAAAGAAAAAAGGATGGCCTGGTAGCTTGGACTGCCCCGTCCGCCAGGTTGGTGATTTTCATCACCTAACCAGCCCCGCCTAGAAGGTTAAGGGGATTGACCAGCCAGGTTGAACCCACTTTGCTATTCATAGCCCCAGGTATGGTATTCAATTTGAATGAATCACAAATGCCAAAAACAATCTCAAGAGATTGTTCAACATTACTTAGTTTTTATCATATGATAGGCCCAGATGCATCCTAAGTAGACATGATGGTGAGACCCACAACTGTGTTCACCCTAGGATACATACTGGCTCCGTAGCAACACTCCAAGAAAACAGTCACCTACAGAACTCTTCTGCACATGCTTTCATCACGATCCAAACATGCCTTATATTTTCAAATATTCTTATATCTAAGACACTGAAGCCTGATATTTTCAAGCATATTACATCATACCTAGCCTCATTTAGCACTGCCAACACCCGCTTCTGAAGTGCTAATACTTCTCCCGCTGCTTTCTTACCAGCTTCCACACCTAACCATCAGATTCAGAACAGTTTAATGACAAAAATGAAACTAGTAGATTAGGAGTTATATGATTCAGTTTGCATCACTCAAGCTTCCACACCTACATAGAGCACTAACCACAGGCACAGTACAAGACAAAGTAAAAAGCAAATTTTAATTATTCAACTGAAATCCAGAAAATCCTGTAATGGACTAAAGAGATCATATGTTTTACCGGGCTGATGATAAGCATTTATGTTGACAAGTGAGGCATATATACCAACTGCTCGTTCATACAGTGCAATAAGGGCTCCAACTGATCTTGGTGTTATTTCTTGCACAGTGACTGTGATGGATTCACGGTCATTAGCATACAGAGCTGACCTTGTTCCCTGCAGAAACTTAAATTTTAGCTCTATGCAAATATTACAACTAATGACAGTCCATAGCTCTTTTAATAGAACCACCAAATGCAATGAGAAAAATGTTTTTAATTAATATGTCGGACCTGTAGCATACCAAACAGGTAGTCGCCACAAGTGACACCTGGTTCAAGCTCCCAATCATGACCAGGTGGTCTGTCACGTAGCACTTCAATGAATGTCGCAAAGAAATTGTGTACACCTTCCCTCAGTTGCTGAATGTAGCTGTTTCACCTTGAAAGTTTTTAGAACTATTCAAACCAAAAATTACAGCAAACCAACATAAAAATAGAATCAAAACTCACGCATGTTGATCTGTGCTTCCTTTATTTCCATAGACACTAATTCCTTGATTAACCTGTGGAATAAAAAAACTAGGGTCCCTCAGCAACAATGTGTCAATCAAGTTAAGGATATTCGAGGCATATGCAAGCTGTAAGCTCCATAGAAAAGTGTGCAGTGTTTGCATACTAAGACAATGTTAAAAATACAATATAAAATTATTTGTGCCAATTCATCCAATCGCTTAAGGTTTTAAAATAGTTGGTTCATGATATGGTATCAAAGTCACTATAACCAAATGCTCTAGAGTTTGATTATTGTTGGCCCTCATTATTCCAATAAAAAGTTGAATTACAACACATATAGGTGAGCATGTCCGCGCTTCAAGCTCAAATGCCTTTTACATGATAGGGCGTATTAAAAATATAATATAAAACCATTCATGTGTCTTTACTTAGTAGGTTAGGCTTTTAGCATAGTTTGTTCAATAGACAATGTTAAGAGTAAGGGTTATGAGTTAGATGTATATTATTGAGTGTATGGGCCCGGCCCATACGTACTTGTACATGTACATCTTACTTTGTACTACACATTACTTCAGTGTAAACCTAGCACTATATATTTATGTGTGTGTGGTGGGGGGGGGGGAGAGGGGGTGAGATATGCTATGATACTCCCACTTCATATTAAGAAGGAGTATAATAGGACCCAACTGTTTTTTTTGGGACAAAAACATCCATATTTTGTTTTTGAAAACAATTAAAGCTATGGGTGTGTTTGTAATTTTGCTTTCCAATTCTTTTACTCGAAGACTAGGATCTTTATATCGCAAAGAAAGTATGTTTTGAATTGCAGAGACTAGTCTTATAGGACTCTCTCTAGTCTCTCCTTTATTTCTTTTCCCTCTTTACAGACAATAACCAGTAATTAGAAAACTATAGATTATAGAGTCCATTAGGCTGTTTCTTGATACAGGGAAACTGTAAATTGATTTAAAGAAAATCATCTAGCAATTCACCCAAAAATGGAGGTCAAAGTATAAAATAATGACAGTCAGGTTTGCTACACATATCACATTTACATACCCGGTTACCATCCAAGTCAAATTCCTTGCCAAGAGATTCCATGACCAGTTGCTGCAAGTATCTACTAAATAATAACATGCTATCCTTATATGGAAGGATGACCATATCCTTAGGAATTAAGAGGAAGAAAAGAACACAATAAGCAATAATGGAATGAAACATAAGACAGTTGCCAATTGTTCATCAACTACATAATTTATACCTTTGATCCAACACCATCTGTAGCCCAATACCAACATAAAGCCAGCAAAGCTGCAGGATTGTCCCTTATCTGCATGAAAGAATATAATAATAAGAAATCCGTCGGTTCTTTTTCTTAGTGACTGGGAGAGTGTCAAAATTTAGCAGACAAAATTGTAAAGTGGAACCAAAAGGGGAAAAATGGAATTTTTTCATACAACTAATTTCCAAAATCAATCACACTATCTTTAAGAAGGCAAGGGGCTTTCTAAAAATTTGATTTTCAGCAGATAAAATCAGCATGACATATTCTCATATTTTACTATACAGGTTTTCCTATTTCCAAATATAAACTTTAATGTCCCCATTTTTGGCTCATCATATATTTGTCAACACTTTACCATCTAGAGGAGAAAACATAAGTTTTTGTTAGTATATTAAAAATGTTATTGTTGCGATCTCACATAAGGCCAGCATAAAGCTTATAAAAGGCTTTGGCAATCCACACCTTACAAGCTAGCTTTTGGGTGGAGTTAGATCTAGCCTAAATTCTATTATGGTGTAAGGGTCTATCTTAGATTGGATATTGGGCCACCCACCACTGCTCAAAAAATCAACATGGGTTTGCAGCTTTCCCAGTGCAACCCATCTGGCTATGTGGATTTCTCAATGCAATCAACTTGTCCCCATGGATTTCCATAGAAATACATATAATCTCTATGCTCCATATGTCCATTCCTAGGCCTAAGGGGTGTGTGTTGAGATCCCACATCGACTAGAGATAAGGGCAACATGGAGCTTATAAGAGCTTTAGCATTCCTCACCTTTCAAGCTAGCTTTTAGAGTAGAGTTAAACCTAACCCAAATTCTAGAGTTATAATATCTTTATCTTATCCTAGAGTATCTTTAAATTACTTATGAGGGTTAGCTTCCATATTTCTTTATAGCCTATTATTTATTTCCTTAGTTAAATAGGATTAGGAGTTAAGTAAGATCATTAATAACTTCCTCATTAAATTAGAATTAGAAATTGGTATTAGGACTGAAATGGGCGAGTGCTTTGTCTTTTGCATCAACTCATTATCAAATATCAAATATCATAATAAAGTGTTTGTTCTTTTCTCTTCTCTTCTCTCCTTTCATATTTGAAATCATATCACCTAGCAGAATAGTCCTTCATGATTTATTTCATCACTATTTCGCTTCGAGTTCCCTAAAGTCTGGGACTCTACTATAATAACATTATAATCCAATATGTTCTCTCTGCTACTTTTTTTTATCCTATCTGCCACTATAATATCATTGAGGAGCCCTTATTGTCGTCAAAATAATCTATATAAATCCCTTCAACCATAACAGCCAATGTCAGACACATTTTCCAGTCACTATTTCAACTTTTTTTTGGATTTCTCTTGCTTTGCCCAAGTCCACTCTACCTATCTCTAATGATTTCAGTTGCTCTGCACTTTCAAAACTCGATGCATGCCCTATTACATTTCCATCTTGGCCTGAGGCTCTCAGATTCAACCTGGCACCGCAATTTTGTCAGAGAAATTAACCTCTCCCTGCGACAATACTGGAGAACACAACCTAGCCCCTTCCTAGAGAAATGAGCTTGGCCCCACAATAGTCATAGAGAAAACACCTTGGACCCATGGCAGTCCAACAAAAATCAATTTGACCTTGCGATAATCTCAGAGATAACAGCTTGGTCAATCCCAGTTCCCAGCTCGTCGCGGCCAGCCTCAAAACTAGGATAGCGGGATCCCGGAAAGCGGGATGGCCGGGATAGTGGAATTTTGGTTTATTTTGTATAATTTATACTATATATATACATACTAAATCAATGATAAATACTTAATAGAATAGAGGAGAAGAGGGTCGAAGTGGGTATAAGAGAGGGAAAGATCGAACAAATCAAAGTTCTAGGGGTTTTCCGTCGTGAAAACCCGGAAATACCCCTAAATAAAAAACCCCAACGTTTACATTTGGGGGGAATCTTGGAAAAATGCTATCCCACTGGGATCCCACCAGGATGGCCGGGATTTTGTGGGATTTTTCCCGGGATCCCAACTGGGATGGCTAGGACAGTGAACTCGGCTCGGATGGGAAAATTAGTCCCAGGACATGGCTGGGATGGGATGGGATGGGAACCCGAGATCCCGCCGGGATTGACAACTTAGGCTTGGCTTAGTCGTAGTGCAAGAGAAATCATCTTGTTTCACGGATGCCCCAGAGAAATCATCTTAACCCTATGGTAATCCCAAAAAATCAGTGTGAAATCTACTATCTCAAATTATAATGATTTATTATATACTTTTTAAAGGGTAAATTTGCCACAAGCTTAAACCTTAGTAGTGTTAGATTGTATCTAAAATATGTTATTATATCTTTATCTTATCCTAGAGTATTAGATTATCTTTTAAGATTGGTTTCCATATTTCTTTATATCTTCTTATTTAACTCCTTATTTAATAAAGGATTAGAAGACTAGTGATTATCATTATTAGTTTCCGCATTTGATTAGGATTAGGAGTTTGGTTTTGGTATAAATAAGGGTTATTGTTTTATCTTTTGTGCCACATCATATCATCATATATCATAATCATACATCATAATAAAGCCTTTATTCTTTCTCCTCTCTTCTTTCCTTCCATATCTAAAACTTGATAGCTTCAACAGTTTCTATCGACACAAAGCACACTGTAGGTGGAAATGAGATATCCCTATTTGACAGGACCCAGGACATAAGAATGAAAGACATGGAGGCAAAGCAGTTAAATACAAAATTAGATGGTTTTCAGTTACAGAATTTAGTAAGGGAAGTAGAAGAAGATTTCATTCTGAATTGTTGGTATTATTTAGACGACCATGCATTAGCTCAGGGGGAAACACTTTGTTGTAGGGGACAACCCTTGGAAGAAGAATCCCCTCCTTTCCTCCGACAGACTTTCAATCACAAGTAACAGAAGCATTCTCCCTCTTTCTGGCTATTTCTCCACTCTATTGCTTGTGGGCTTGTAACATTATTCTAATACAAGCTCACACTAAGTTTTAAATCATGATGATAAGACATATAATTTGAAGAACAAAAATTCACAGGAACACTAGCATCAAGCAATCACAAGTAAAAAGATAAAAATCATTCAGTATTGTAGCCTGGCTTTGATTTTAGCACTGATTGTACCTTAACAGATTATTACTATTCATCGATAAACTTCAGCAAGTTGATTTTATATTTTATTATTATTATTGGTCCTAAGGGTATCTGTGAAGCATGACACAACATTGGACAAGACTCAGATAGCAACACACCAATGCGAATGCGTGTAATGTCTAAAATATACGACACCGGATACCGGACACCACATCTGTGTGTGAGAGAGAGGGGGTAAAGAGAGGGGGGGTTTTCTTAACCATCAATGCATCATTGTGTGGTCAAGATTAGCACTTCTACTTCTCATGCCCTCGCTTGATATGCCTATTAATCGTTATATACACTATGGGGGGGGGGGGGGGAGGGGTACAAGAGGGAACATAAGAAGTGACACTCCCAAATGAAGTGTGATGATGCCCTATTTTAACATTTATGAGGTTTTAAATTTTTTTCTAATATAAGTTTTATGGAAGTTACTTAAAAAACTAAATAAAATTTTCAATAAGAGTTGTGCCATAGTGAACATAAGAAGTGACACTCCCAAACGAAGTGTGATGATGACCTATTTTAACATTTTTCAGGTTTTAAATTTTTTTATAATATGAGTTGAGTTTTTTAAAGTTATTTAAAAAACTAAATGAAATTTTAAATAAGAGTTGTGTCATTCGGGTATCATACCTTATTGAGTATCAGCTAAGGTCTAAGCCGTGTCGACTATTGTCCTAGGCTCCTAGCCAATAAAAATTAATTTTTTCGTAGGACACTTGGTGAGGAGTGCCCGAACACATAAAACGAGTGTCGGACGGGTGTCAGAGCTAGAAAAGTATCCGACACTCCAGCACCTCTGGGAGAAGTTCCATGCTTCATAGAAGGGTATTTTAGTAATTTTGTAATTCTTGGTTGTGGATTTTTTGTGGGCTTAGGTTTATGTGACAAAATCATTATTGGGCTTCGTTCTCAACTTGTAATATCCAAGTATACCTCCTGATTTTAAACCTTATGGGATTATAATTTATTCCTAGTTCTTGTAGCATAACTTGTTGGAGGCCTATTTAAACAGTTGTATTACTTTTTTGCAGACTTATGGTTCCATCAGATTTATGAGAGTGCATCCCTCTTGATTGCGTGATGTTCAAACCCTAGGTGTGATGCTTAGTTTTTTTCCTTCTTCTTAAGGTCTCTACCTTATTTTCTTTAATTTATCAAATTTCTTTGGCAGACTCACTACAATTCATCCCATCAAATCTCAGACACTAATTACAGAGGTACTGAACAGCACCCAAATAGCCACCATTTGAACTCTAAAGCCACATTTACTGCTTGCAAATGCCTCTCAGTAGCCTACCCAGTATAAACCTTTAACCAGCAATTCCAATCCTCACTTTGACCAATAAACCATATCGAATCTCAAGAACATGTACAGTTTATATCAAATGAAGCTATACCAGTAGAAAAGATATTTAAGAAGCTGGATCAAACTTTACAGCATGATGAAGCAAAGTTGCAAGCTAATGCAACTGGAAAGATGACATGGTTTAGAGAGGTTCTTGGCATATGTAACAAAATGATTTGGTGCTAGGAAACTTTACAGTCATGTATGTAGCACATGAACCGTCATTAGTACTTGAACAATAAACACGGGCACATTAAAATCATTAAGTAAAAATTGTTCCTTTTAGTAGACCTTTTTGTAGACTGAGTGTCATCATTGCATTGTCATACAGAAAAAAACTTCATCAAATAGGAACAGCAATCAAAAGAGTCTTCAAATATCAAAACATTGGGTAGAATATTAGGAAACAGATGCATACCACAGTGCTCCTAGTTGCCTCATCCATCAATGATGCACCAGCAATCATTTCTCTAATGTCAATGGTCTGAGCCAATAAACGTTACAATTGAACAGAAATCGTCAAATAAGAAACTGTATTTGCATTTAAGGCCAATTACCTGAAGAGCTGCTGGAAGCAGGCCAACAGCAGACATCTCTGACGTTCTACCTCCAACCCAGTCAAACATGGGAAATCTAGCTAACCAGCCCTCAATTCTTGCAGTATTGTCCAACAAAGAATTTTCTTGTGTTATCGCAACACCCTGTATTATACCATGCATTAGAAGATCATCATGTATACTGACCACAAACTTGCAAGTGATATATATAGGGCCCATATCATTGCAGAATTCAAAACAATGAAAACTAATAGAATATTGCTGATAACAAAGAAAAGACCATGACAAGTAGATGCTAAAAACCAAGATTATTTTAACTAACATAGAAATAATTTTCCACAATTGGAAGACTTAATCTCACTCTTCAATTGAAAAGTTAAAAAGAAGAAACTTAAAATAACTCAAGAAGCTCAGTTATTTCTATACAAGGTAAGAAAATAGGAGGCATAGGCACAGCAGTCAGCAGTGATCCAAAACACTACCTAAAGATTTAAAGGCATTATTCAATAATAATAGCTAAAAGAAAATTTATAAGAAAATTAAAACCTGGAATTAAACCTGTTTTGGGAAATTCAATCCTGCTTCACGAAAGGCCTTCTGTACTTCTAACAAGCCATTTCTGGTCTCAGGGGTACCTCCACTCTGAAAATAAATCAAAACTTTTAATCGAACCACATACACTAACATCATAATCAAACAAAAATATATGATCTCAATGCAGACCTTTGAAATCACTATGACAAGTGTGGAAGCTAGCTCAGGGCCAAGTTGTGCAATCTGGTGATCAATTCCAGCAGGATCTGTGTTGTCAATAAATCTTATCTGTCAAAAGTCCAAAGCTTCTGTAAGGCCCCAAAAATGTCTTCCAAGCCAACAACAGCGGTAGATCTTACTCAGATATTTTCTAGAGAACTAAGCACTAGAATGGTAGTAAGTTAATATAGCACAATTCAATCCTACCTTGCATCGGTCCAAAAAACAACACCCCAAGCTATCACAAGCCCTTCACAGAAAAAATAAACAAGAAGTGGCACACTATCCATTAACCACCACCCCCAACAAAACAATCGATTGCCTTTTTCATAACTTCTCCAAGTGCAACAAAAATGCTCGAGAAACAAAATTACTGCTATTACAGCATATGCAACTTGACTTGAATTTCATTCCAGTATTTTTTGGGGGGAGTAGAATCTTAAAGTAGTCCTTCACTTAGAACTCATTCCTAGAATGAGCAGCGTGCATGGCTGACAAACAATTCAACATTCCATTCACAAATGACATCACGAGTACTTCTTTTGATTGAATTGCATTATTACCTTGAGTGGAGGATTATCAGGAGCAAGTGCCTCAGCAACAAACTGCGGTCCAAGAGCAGAACCACCAATCCCAACAGAAAGTATCTGAGTGAAGCGGCCCTCAGGTGATGAAGGAGGCTTAATCTGTCAAATCCAAATTATGTCATTAATAACCACACATCACAAACAACAACAAAAGCCTTATGTGTGAGGTCAGCTATATGGATCACACACTACGCCATTGAGCTCAACACGTTACAAACAACAATACAATTTAATACCAAGCAATTGTGTATTGTTACAAAAGGTCGTACAGGGAATGTGAGTACAGAAAATATATAACATACTGCGTGGGCCCAAATAAAATTTGTTCTGAAAGTAGTTGCATACTGCAACTACATGCCAATCATATTCATTTATGCAAAAAAAAAAAAGGAACTACTAGTTCAAAACAGCATTTTCCCACCACAAATTGGATTTCCAAGAAAGGGAACAAATGATTATGAACCAACCAAACAATGAGATGTGAACTGACCTTACCGGAGACGACGTCGTTCGCGAAGCTACAAATGGCATCGAGGGTGTTGTCAATCTTGGCCTTGAGGAACGAATTGGGTGCGCGATTCGAGTCCCTGAGCCAGTAATGACCGACCATGCGCCCTTCGTCGGGGTTAGCGATGGCACCCTTCTCGAGCTCTGCCATGGCGCGGAACGCCGCCTGGAACCGTGGCTCCATCTCGTGCAGGAACTCGTCGGTGAACCCGACCCGGCTGACATCGATGTAGAGCCCGAGGTCCTTGTGCTGGTAGAGCCAGTCCACGTAGCGCTGCCACAGGGCGGCCGGGTCCTTCTCGAGCCCCCGTTTCGTGACGGCCGCGGCGGAGAGGTCCGCCGGAGCCTGACGGGCGACGGAGCGGGTGAGGGGGAGTTTGGTGCGGGTCGGGAATGAGGGGAGGAGGTGCGTGCGACGTCGTATTGAGAAAGCAGGGGTTTGGTTTTGGTATTTGTTGAGAGTTGGGGAAGATGAGCAAATGCCTGAGATTGAGGCCATGATGATGGGATTGGGAATATATGTTGATGGTATTTGAGAGTTGTGAAAGGGAAGGGTGGGTTTTTTCAAGCTTTGACCATTTTTGAGATCAAAAGTGCATGTGTGAGAGTGTTTGAATTGTTATGAGGACATGGAAGGTTTTTTTGTTGGTTGATGGGGTTAGGAGAGGAGGAAGTGAGTTTTGTGTGATTGTGTATGACTTGTTTTGTTGTTGGCTTGTGCTGCTGGCGACGATATTAAAGTGAAGAGTGGCTTTGGTTTGGTTGGTGGGAATAGATGTATGTATATGTTGCCTTACCAAACTGGGTCTGGATTCTATTTGGTATTGCCTCCATGCCCTCGCATATTCCCCTTCCTCCTTGATTCAAATGCTTTCTCAACAGATGAAAAAATTTCTCTTTGATATATCGTATATGTAATCTTGTTTCTAATCAAGTAGTTCAAAGTCGATATCGTGAGACTAATCTTTCGCCTCACGGTGAGCGCACTAAACGGTAGGAGGCGGGTCAAAGAGTTTTTCCATTCAGAACAGTTAGAGAATCGAACATTCAACTATTTGTTTAAGGGACGAAGTGTTTGACTATGTTAAATCATTTACTTGTAATCTTTGTTCCATCTAATGCAATATGTATATATAGTATTGTGCTAGGGATAAAAAAAATGACATATGTGGACATACACTTTTGGCCATACATAAAATTCACATACACTTTTTGTTTTTAATCGCTGACTGAAGAATATTCGGTGAAGACGGAGGCCACAAGAACAAGAAGGACTCTTCCACGACGTTTTGAGCACGGGTCCGCCTATGAGTGATATGTATACATATTATATTGTGTTGTAATAAGTCAGGATTGAGAATATGGGTATATGTATTGCATAATGTCAAGAGTATGTTTCAAAAAGAAAAGAATATATATATATATATATATATATATATATGCATTTCCCAGGTTTTGAAAATCAAGCAACATGTTTATGTCACTTTTAGTCACTACGTCACTACAATAACGCCGTGAAAATCGAGGTGTTACATTATACGACTTGGAAGGTTCTTTTTTTTCTTTCAATAAATCATTATGTTCTGGGTTTTTAAACCCGGAATGAACTTTGAATATAATTGCCTTCCAGTTTCTAGAACCCGGAATACAACATATGTTGTTTAAATTATTTTCCTATGTTATAGAAACCGAAAGTGTTATTTATTGTGTTTTTAACATGTATTGCTTTTGTTTTTGTGTACTTATAGATGGTTAAGACACGTGGGATAGAAGTGGTCGTGGCCGAGGACGGGGAAGTGGTGAGGGTGGTCTTATCCCCGGTGGCAGGGGCCGAGGACAGGGTGATGGTGGTCATATCCCTATTGGTCGGGGACGAGGACATGTTGACGACATGCCGCGTCTGCCACCTACTGCTTCAGATCAGAAACGTCGAATCGAGCGAGTCTGGCCCTCCCATCCACCTCGGTAGAAGCGTCAGGTTCATGAGGATGAGGTTCATGAGGATGAGGTTCATGAGGACGAGATTCATGAGGAGGGGGTTCATAAGGACGAGGTTGATGTCCATATGGACGTTGAGAGGCAGGACCCACCTACGCAGGATGCTCAGAGAGGTGAGGATGCATCATCTGGGGACGCGTTAGATGAGGATGCATGAGATGAACATGATGCATCACCCCTTGTTCTACACCAGGATCCACCTTTTCCTGGAGGTCCTTTTGAGCTCTCATTGCTGCTTCGCTACCCCAATCACGTGCCACCATTCTTGTGGCATGCCTATCTCAAGACGAGCGAGGTATGCATCTTTTCTTTCCAGTTTGAACGACATTTACTAGAATTGTTACAAAGTTGTTTGATGTTGATGTTTGGAAATATTTTCAGGGTTATTATGACAGAGGAGACATGACTTTTGCCACTTGTGGGAACAAGTTGGGGAGGTTGAGGTTGAGCCAGTCGAAGCACCCTGAGGTGTTTCGGATAGTTGAGAGATCGACATTGTACCCACTCATGTCTTGTTCATACACGATGATGAATAAGGGCCTTGTTTCAGCATTTGTCGAGAAATGGCACCCTGAGATGTCATCTTTTCGCATGCCATTGGGGAGATGACTGTCATGTTGGATGACGTGTCCTGCTTGATGCACCTTCCCTTCCTCGGTAAATTCATCTCGACTTTGGTAATTAGTCGAGAGTATGCGATTGGTTCTTGTGTCCGGTTGCTTGGTGCACAACAAAGTGAGGTTAATCAGGAGTTCATTGACACTAGGGGGATGTATCTGAGGTTCAGCTTCCCGAAGAAGTGTTATGACAAGGCAATTGAAAGTTTACTTGCTTATTATAAGTACTTTTTTCATTTATTTCAAAATTTTGAACATATTTTATCATCTAATGTTGTCTATATTTCAGGAAAGCGTTGGGACCATGCTGCTCGGCATACTTGCTCCATCTTGTCGGCGTGATGATGTTCGCCGGCTAGAGTCATGCCTATAGTAGAGTGGTGTACCTGACACCTTTTGAGAACCTAGATGAGGTCGAGACGTATGCACGGGGAGCCATGGCACTGACAACGCTATATGATCAGCTCACTGATGCTAGTTATAGACAGACAAAGTAGCTCAGTGGTTACACTGCACTCCTCCTTGCTTGGATTTACAAGCACTTCCCGCCCACTCTTTTTTATAGACATACGGTCCCTTGTTACACGGAGGAGCAGCCTAGAGCGATGTGATAGAAGTGTACGAATCATGGGTTGGAGCCAGTGGCATAAAGGAGACTTCACCTAGATGATTTGGATGTGCACCTCGTTGAGTGGACACCGTACTGTGCTCACAAATAGCATAAGCCTTGGCAGGACGTTCCTCTATATTCGGGGCACATACAAGCACCAGATGTCATAGTAGCTTATCTGCTAGAGCGAGTACTCCGTCAGTTCAGGTACATGCAGACTATCCCCTGTTCACCCTAGATTGTCGGTACACCCGACATTGTAGAGGCTACTGATGCGACTTACGCTGCATTCATGACTCACGTCATCCCCACATGGGCCTATGTTACTTTTCCCGGTGAGACGATACACAAGTACATGGACTGTTACACCCGGGTATCACATCCGTTCGTCATGCCTTGTCTATGCGGATGACTCTTAGTAGTGTGGTAAGTTCAATTTCATTAGTAGTTATCAATATTTACGATTGTACTTTCATTATTCTCTGACATCCAAATTGCATTACATTTCTTGCAGGCTTAGTGGAGGAGAGTGAAGCGGATGCTCACACAGGGCGCAGAAGCACGTGATGCACCTCCGGTTGGTGGGCCTAGCTGAGCTGCCTTGGACCGGACGTTGGAGTACGTGAGACGGAGGACTACGTTGGAGTACTGAGCTGCCTATAGATTTATATATTTTCATGATGGATTATCGGATATTTCAATGATTGTGGAGTTTGTAGAAGTGTTATTCCGCACTTTGATGCTTGGATATATGGATATGTTCTTCGGTTTTTTTGATTATGATGGACTTATGATTCTTGAGTTTATTGACCGATTTGATGAACCTATGAATCTTGAATTTGTTGATGGATATGTTCTCTGTAGTCTCGTGTTGTATACCTTGCCTTTTTTTTCAACTGAAAGCATTTTGGATTCTAAAACTCGAAATACTATTTTTCACTTTCCGGATTCTAAAACTTGAAACCCAAATTAGCAAATTGTATTCCGGGTTTTGAAATCTCGAAATTAATCTTGTTTCGAGTTTTGTAATTCCCAGAGGGGTTTGTATTGTCTTCCGGGATGTGTAAAACCCGGAACACAAAATCACGTATTTTGTGTTCTGAGTTTTACAATTCCCGGAATGGATCATGCTCTGCTTCGAGAGTAACAGAATCCAGAACGTTAATTAACATAATCTATTATGAGTTCTAAAATCCAAAAGAAAAAACTGAAAATGTCTTTTGAGTTTCGATATCCCGGAACATCATTCCAAATAACTCTTCCGAAATTATAAAATCCTAAAGAAACTCCTTAAATGGCAATTTTCATATTTTTTTGGTGTATAAGTGAGGTGACAAATCTGGTTAGGATAAAAAATCCAACCCCCTTTGTATATTACCATTTTTATTATTGAAACCAAGCGAGAGAGGAATATCATCTTTATCATCATTTATCAATATCAAAATTATCGGCAGAGAAAGATCAGACGTACTGGACACTCCGAGTTACAGAGAGACGCAGTCACGCAGGCAGGACCATTCAACTCCACACTTTAATCAATCCCTTCTCCGTCATTCACCGATTCACCACTTCCTTTCACGTAACTCAACTCAGCTCAGCTCAGCTCAACATGATGTGGGAATGGGAACAAGAACAAGAAGAAGAAGAAGAGCTGCACGATGACGATTCCACCCCAAAACCCGACGATTCCCATCTCAATTACGATTTCGATTTCTTCTCTGCTCTCACTAAGCCCAAGGTCCCATAACTTAACCTTCCTTGTTCTTCAAATTTGGGGGTTTCTTTGCTTTGTTACTCACTCTTGTTTGTGTGTAATTAACTAACTAAACCGCCGCATGATGTGGTGTGGTTTGGGGGCAGGATTATTACAAGATATTGGAAGTGGATTATGATGCTACGGACGATGCGATTCGCTCCAATTATATACGTCTTGCGCTGGTGCGTTCTGTGATACCTCCTTTAACCCCTTTCGTTTTCATGCGGAGCTGTTGGGGGTGATGATGGATGCTCATGCTAATCTCTCTCTCGCTCTGAAATTTGCACGCAGAAATGGCACCCGGACAAGCAGAAACGCCAGGAGGATACCGCCGCTACTTCACGCTTTCAAGACATCAACGAGGCCTATCAGGGTATGTGTGTCTCTGCCATTTAGGGTTCCTTTGCTTCTGCTACACTATTTATGCTCCGGCTTGTGTACTTAGATATTTAAGTTGAAGATATTATTAAAGCTGCGTTTAGAAGAGTTTATAAGAACTTATCTTGTACATAAACATCTATGGAAGTGGTTGGATAAGCTTATGAAAATAGTTTAGGAATTAGGATCTACATGTAAGGCTGAACTTATTTATAGAAGTTGTTTAGATTAGCTTATGGATAAGTGGCTCCGTTTGGAACAACTTATTTAAGTTTATCCTATAGCATAAGCGCTTATGCAAGAGAACTTATGTAAATAGCTTATACCCTAACTATAAGTTGTTTTGAGCTTATTTTCATAAGTTGTTTAGAATAGCTTATGTTTATTTATAACATATTTTCAACTTATTTCAATAAATTTCTCAACGTAGCTTATGAATAAGTGCTTATGCGATAAGCACTTAAGGCCATAAGCGCTTAATTAAGTTGTTTCCCAAACGCGCCCTATATCTATCTATTAGCTATTTTGAGTTCAAATAAGCTTATGAGTATACACACACTTAAATTAAGCTGTTTACCTAAACACCATAATTATTAATTATCATTTCTCAATTTTTTGACGCCGACCTACTAATTCTCGAGTATAATAAATTACTTTTAAAACATTAATTGTATTTCTTAATAAGTGTTTTTTGTTTGAATAGACAAATAAGCAGTATCAGATCTAGTACAAACTTATGGTGATGATTAGGAGAAGGGAGGTGCATTTTACGGGCTGTTAGTTTTTACACATATTCATAAGTAATAAGTGATGGCATTTTATTTCTTTTCTGTTCTGTATGAACTTACAATATTGCCATGAGCCCTGTAGGGGTATGACTAATGTCCCTAACTTTTTTGCTTTCATAATAACAAGTCTTACAACTAAGCAGTTTTGTTATATCACTGGAAGAGTGAAAGTGCTGCATAAGTTGGGATCTCAAATACATTATGGCAATCAAAAGAAACTAAATTTTTGTGTGATTTCAGAAATTAAAACCATCAAAAGAAACTGGAAAAACCATAACATAATGTTTAACATTTGAACAACCATAAATAAGTCATGCTTATGGTATAGAATATTGGGTATTAAAAGTGCCAAGAACATAATCTGAGGTGTTACGGATGAAAACATTGTAGTGGACGACTAGTAGTCAAACAAGTAAATATAAGATTGGGAGTACATTTATTTTTGAGAAAGTTGTAACAGCACTTGTTGAAGAAAAGATGGAAAAATCTTGCTTATTATGGTTTTGCCTTGTGAAGAGATGACCCATAGAAGCCATACTAAGAAGTAAGAAGACCTTAATCTAAATGGCTTGAGATGGGTTTTGTCTTAAAACAGCGACATTATTCAGTCCATACTCCATGTAGCTAAGGTTGTAAATGGGTGGACTCAACTTGAGCATTTGAAGCTCAACCTTTGACTTGCTTATAATCAATGGATTAGATTATTGATGCTTCCTGATTCTTTTCGCCTTCCTGTTTTGCATGTTTTCGTCTATAACAATCCTTTTTTGAGCTTGGTTGCTAGGCTTTGATATGATTTCTAGCATTCTAGTAGAGTTAAACATAATTATGTACTACTTTGATGACTCACTGTAATTAATTTGTTCTCTATGCATGTTATAAGCTTACAAGAACGCACCCTCCCTAGTCCCTTCCCTCACAAAAGATAAAAGAAAAGAAAAAGGAAAGGTTCCCAAGTATTTGCCCTTTTTCCTCATTTTCTCTCCAAAATTACTCATTCCTACCGGTTTGTTGTGGAAATATCCCTTTTGTATGGAAAGCATAGTGCATTGAAGTGTGAAACTTATTCATGTGATTTACATTGTACTCTAGCATTTGATTGCTACTATGTCAAAATTTGATATAATTAATCTAGGTATAAAACAACAGCAGCAGTAAGTCAGTAACAACAACAACCTAGCTTTTTCTCACTAGATAGAGTCAGATACATAAATCAACCTTTTATCTCTAAATCTCTCTCAATGGTTGGACTTATAGTTGTCATTGATCTCCTTCTACCTCAAAGGCTCAAACTACTGGGATAATATCCATCTGGTTAGTAACTAGCCTTTTCCACACATGTCCAATCTACCTAAGATGTGACTTGACTATTTTTTTCTCCAATGAGAGTTACCAAACTTTATATTTATTGGTTGTTCTAATAATTTCTTGTCTCATGCAACACTCATCCATCCTAACATTCTCATATTTGTGACACTAAGGTTACTTTCTTTATGGCTTTTTACTGCCTAACACTTACATAGTTTTTGGTTGGATAGGTATGTGTGTGTGTGGGGGGGGGGGGGGGGGGATGGAGGGGAACGAAAACCTTCCTGACTCAATTTCCCCCCCTTTCAAATTTGGGGAGATTTGGAGGACAGAAATTATATGACTGAAATAACTTATGTTTTGAAATCCATAATTGTGTTCTAAAAGTGAGGTATAAAATGTAAAATTGTTTAAAAATTCCTCCACTCCCCCATGAACGAATCAGAGAGGGCTATTTCCCCCCCTTTCATGCATCCTACTTGGACCCTAGGTTGAGATTTCCCTTTACAATTGACTCATGTTACTTGAAGCTTGTGGTATTGTCTATGCTCCAATTTTGACCTCTAAATTAGGACGACCGTAGATGGTCACTAATGCAGTCATCGATGTGCCGCTGCAATTGAGAGCGTGTGACTGTTGAAATGCGTATTGTAGTTATTGCTGCATTAACATATTTTATATTTGCATTGAATGTCACCTATCGTGACTTGCTCTCAAAATCTTACATTTTCTACACTAGACCTCCAAAATCCTACCTTTCCTTCATCATCACCTTGCTATCATCCTAAAATCCCTAGCCTTTTAAATATTCCTCCAAATCTACTTAATAAAGAAAGAGAGGGAATAAAGAGTAATCTGTATGAAGACTTCAAGGCCTGCTGTAGTCCAATACGGCTTGTTGTGAGCTGGTGCAGCTGTAGCACCCACCCTCTTGTGGCTGTTGCGACATTATGTTGCGGTTTCTTTTTTGTTCCTCAAACAGATCACAATTGCCGTATGATGCAGTTGCAGACACTGCCACAATCACAATATTGCAGCAATGTCATGTGATGCAGTTCTCAATTTGAAACCATGTTCTTGCACTCTATATCTGAAGCCGTTTGATTCCAGAGCTTATCTCCGTATCTTTAACTTTTCATTTGTTTCTTCTCTGGACATTCCAACTAAAACTTTATCATCTGCTAAAATCATGTACCATGACACCTTTTATTGGAGATGTTTAGTGAACACACTTAAAACTAGAATAGAAAGATAAGGGCTTAAAGTTAACATTTGGTACACACCTATAGCTATAGGGAAATTTTCTGTATTTCTTCTTTGTGTACATACATTGGTTATGTAAGTTATGACCCTCTCAATCATATCTTGAATTGCTCAAATTTGAGTAATCATAACTATTTTCTTCTCTACAGCCTCCCACAAAACCTCTGTAGTCACTGGAAATCATGCGAGTCTTTTTTATTCCTCCAATATCATTTCATCAGTGTTTATAGCAAGTATATAGTTTCCATGGTCTATCTCCCCAACATGAAACCAAATTGATTTTATGAGGTATGAGTCCCTTGACTTAATCTCCAATCAGTTACTCTCATCCAAAGCTTCATAGAGTGGGTCAGTTTAATCCTATAATTTGCAGATTTTTTTTATTCACCGTTACTCTTGAAGTTAGGGATCAAAGTAATTCTCGATTCCTTCAGCATGCTCTTTGTCCTTATAGTCTGAACAATTTAGTGAGCTACATAATGTCTTTCTCTCCGAACCCCTTCCATACTTTGATAGGTATATCAATTTTTATATAATGAGCATGATATTCTTTGCTTGTTAAGGTGATTTTTGTTATCAGGTATGATTGAATGAGAAATTAAGAATTACTATACATACTGCTAACCCCTTTCTACATCCTATTTTTCGTTACAATACAATATATCTCTTCCGACCTGGCCAAAGCTTGTATTCTATTAGGCATGTAACCCGTAGTGAAGATGGTCCATCTAAGGCTTTGAGAAGATAGATTGAGGTTGAGAAGTAGCTAATGTAAGGATTTAGATTAGGGGTTCAATAAATATGATATTACAATAGCAATACAAACTTAAGTCAAATTTTCACTATCTAACATCTTTGGCTCTATTTAACAGTTTTGAGTGATCCAGTGAAAAGGAGAGAATATGACAAGAACGGGATGCGTTACGTGTATGATTACAACATCATTGTAAGCATTATTTTGCTTTATCCGACAGGAAGTGTGTTTCAAAAGAATGTCCTTTCAACTGAGAATGATTCTTTCTGTTTTATTTGACTTTTTTCATTCTGGTTTGGTGCAGGATTATCTGAACCGTTACAAGGGCCTTATATTGACATGTAATGGCCTCGGAATGAAGCATTCAATATGGTGAAGCAAACAAACATCGCAGAATCCATCTTCCAGTGCATCTGGGACAGTTTTTTGAAGTACCTGGCACTGCATGCCATGCTCTGTTTATGATGTCCTAGAGGGCAACCTTCATGCTATTTTGTGTACAATAGAGTCAAATGCTCCCGCCCTCTGCCTGCTTTCAAATGTCTTTACCAATGTTTTAAAACCAGACTGGTCCTTGAACAGCTGAAGGCACTGATTCACGGTTCAATAGTTCAATTATGGTCGAACCACGATTGAACCGATAATAGTTTAATATATATTTTCAATAGGGTATAATATATTAAATAGTTTATCAATATAAAATGTTTAACTATTTCAATAGTTAAATATAGCTTATTAACATATATTTTTCATATTATTTTATAAGATAAAAATGTAGTATAAAAAATAATAATTCATATATATGGATATTTTAACCTGACATGAGACTTTTATTTAAATAAAATATATTTTTAATAAATTTAAAGTAAAAAATTTGGAAATCTTTTTGGTAAATTTGTTGTTATAGTTGCTCCAAACTGGTTTTATGTCAGATTGATAGAACTAATTTTGTCCAATTTTCATCAGTTTTGGCTTGGTTCAATTGGTTGTCACAAGTTTAAAGATCTACCTATTTTTTCTTTAAATGGATCGGTCACTTGACTTGATATATTCTTACTTCTATCGGTCGCATTGGATGGTCCGGTTTGATTTTAACAATAATGGTGTTCACTAGGAAAATAAATGGATATTTTTAAATATAACATTAATATCTTATATTTTATGAGATATTAGTTATTATAATACAAAACTATAAGAAAAAGATAATGGGAATTTTAGTTTTAATAAAAACAATTCAAAAATTGAAGAAGAGGAAAATGTTGGATGACAAAATAATTAATTAAATAAAAAAAAGAAAAATTAAATCTAAAACTCAAGGAAGAAAAATTGAAGAAATGAAAAGTAAAGAAAGAGATAAATAAACTCATAATCATATTCGGTAAAGTCCACTCAAAGTGACACACCTTAGTTCACGGAAATGATTAGTTGTAAAATAATACCCTTAGCTTGTTATGTTATTTGACAATGATATCCCTAATTAAAAATTTGTTTAAACCATTGTTGATAATCTGCATCTTCATTGTCTTAGTTGATAATGTTGACTCTATAGCTCAGGCGTTAGAATGTCCTCCTCCGACTGTTAGTTGCGGTTGACGACATGAATTGTTTCTCCACACCAAAACCTGCTTCTGTACAAAGACATGTAATGTTTCTTCAGGGAAGGTCTCCAACAAGTGCTCACATGAGCCGTTGAGGCTGTTATTAGTTTTGTCATCGTCGTTAATGGTGTTGTCGTAGTTGATGATGTTGTTGTCATTGCAAGAGAGAGACTGGGGTCTAAAAAATATTTAAAAAATATGAAAAAACACTGAAACTATATTAAAATTTATATTAGTTTTAATATGGAAGTATTTTCATGCAGAGTATCCCCGTGTGAGCTTTTTACCTATAATGAAATTATATTAAATTTTTTTTTTTTTAGATTTATCATGAAAGTATATATTTTTTTTACCCTAATTTTGCTTTATTGATAAATGAAAAAATACTATTAAAATAAGAACTCTTTAATATATTATCTGTAGTCTGAAACGACAATAACGATTTCAAAACTCAGATTGAAAATTTGATATGAGTTTTCTTTTATATATATATATATATATATATATATATATATATATATATATATATATATATATATATATATATAATATGAGAAAGATGTTTTTATATGAGAAAATAAGAATAAATCATGACTGCTAAATCTAATCATGAATGGTCAAAATTAAAACATAAAGTCACGTGACTTTTTAAAAGTCACATGAACGATCGTGATTTATTCTCATTTTCTCATATAAAAACATCTTTCCCATATGATACATCCCCTATATATATATAAATATATTTTCCAGTTTTTCTAACTATCAAAAACAATTCTTAATCTCAAAAATAAATTTCAAATACCAATATAATATCCTATCAAAAATCAAATTTGAAAATCTACTCATAAAAGCTTAAAGCTTGTAAATTTGAAAAGCGTATATTTATGAAATATATATCTATTTTTTTCAAATAAAATTCCAACCACATGCATTTCTAGTAAAAATTTAAAATTTAAAATTTAATAATATATCTAATAAATAAAAAATACATATCCTAACCTCTTGATATCTAAGATATGAAATTAAAATTCTATCTTCATGCATATATAAATTTTCGAGCTATACATACATATACATATATATATATATATATATATATAACAAAATTATATTTTTTCCAACAACCAAATCTAATTTAAAACAATGACAAACCAAAACTAAATCTAATTATATTTTAATCATAAAAAATATTCAGATTTTAATTTCAAAATTCAAATTTCCTAAAATAGGTAGTTATCTACAATTAATAAAGTTAGGGGTGGCAATATGGGCTAGGCCCATTGGGCCAGCCCGTTTGGCCCGCCATTTTTGGCGGGTTGGGTTGGAAAATTCAGCCCACTAACCCACTTCTGACCCACTTTGCTAACCCATTTTTTTAGCGGGTTTTGGCGGGTTGGGTTGGGCCAGCCCGCGCGGGCCTGCATTATTTTTTATTTTTTTTTGGATCTAGAGCAGTACTAAGGAAAACTGGAAAATGAAGTAAGGGTGTGTGTGTGAGCCTTTGTGACTGTAAGGGTTTCTAACTTCCTGTTTCATCCGCGCCGCCGCGCTCTCCTCTCTGACTCCCTCCTCCACCGCGCTCTCCTCCAGTCCGCCGCGCTCTCCTCTCTGACTCTCTCCTCCACCGCTCTCTCCTTCAGTCCGCCGCGATCTCCTCTCTAACTCTCTCCTCCACCGCGCTCTCCTTCAGTCCACCGCGATCTCCTCTCTAACTCTCTCCTCCACCACGCTCTCCTCCAGTCCTCCGTGATCTCCTCTTTGACTCTCTCCTCCACCGCGCTCTCCTCTAGTCCGCCGCGATCTCCTCTCTGACTCTCTCCTCCATTCCACCGCGCCCTCTTCCATTCCACCGCACTTGAATTTATATATTCTTGGATGGCTAACCCAGCTTCATAAGGAATTAAGGATCATGGCTGCACCACCAGCATCTTTAACTGTTTTTCTTTGAATATTCCTTTGAATGTTAGAACTTAGAAAGTTAGAATTTTAAACTAAGACTATTTTTTTTTTTCAACTACATTACAATTTGGCGGGCTAGCCCGCCAACCCGCTAGCCCGCCAAAATGTGGTTGGGTTGAGACTTTCAACCCATATACTAAAAGTGGGCCAACCCAACCCAACCCGCATTTTGACGGGTTTTTGGTGGATTGGGTCCGGTCCGACTCGCGAGCCCATATTGCCACCCCTAAATAAAGTAACCAACTAATCACAAAATCTCTATCATAAAACTAATAAGATAAAAAGAACTTAAACCCTAAAATTTTATGATGATGTCGTGGCTAACAACACCATGGGGGAGAGATTTTTCAACATTTAAGACCAAAATCATATTTTGATTTTTATAAATAATGGTATATTGAAAATTTGTTTTATATTTAAATTAAAATATTTTAGAATTTCTGAATTAATTAAAAAGGATCAATTATTATTTATAACGTATTAAAACAATGATATTTATAACATAATAAAAGTATCACTATTTATAGCATGGTTAGAGGGTAACTCAATATTAATTAGATTGTTTAAATTTGAAAATCAAATTTAAGTTGGTTTTAAAATTTGATTTCATTAAATTTCAAAGACAACTTTTAATGGAAATAATTAATTATGTATAATTATTTGTATCAATTTTTTCGAAACTGATATCAAATTAGTTAAAAAAAGATTCCAAGTATTTTATATACTATTTTTCATTTTTGATGTATAATATTTAAAATTGAAAAAAATGATTTCATCATTTATTTTATAAAATTGATTTAGTTTTTAATTACTTAATTGATCAATAAAATTATTGAATTTTTTAAAATAAAATATTTAAATTGTTATATTTAACAATATTTTTTGATTTTATATTTTTTTAAATATTTGATATATCAAATAAAGGATTTCACGTAAAATTAAGAATCAAAATTTCAAAACTGGTTAGGTTAAAAATAAAATAAAATATATTCATGCTTTCATAAAAAAGATATTTTCTTGTGTTAATATTATTTTACATTTTTTTCAAAAATCCTGGAGTGGTTAAATATATTAATATATTGATTATTGCCATAGGCAGTATTAAAATTCGAAATTAATAGAATAGGAAAAAAATTCAGAGATATTGGTTTTTCGTTTTGGAAGGAAAATGAATGACTTAGGTGGAGGGGACACGTGAGAGAAGGTTATAGAAAATAAACTTTCTTTCATATGTCCCAAGGAATTGTACGCACCACTAATACATCAACTTAGTTTGGAACACCTAAATTTGAATAATCTAAAATTATATCTCATCGTACCATATGATCAATAAGATGAAGCAATATAAATCCTTCAAGTAAAATATTATCAACTCTAATATATCCCTAGTATATTTAAGTTTCTTCAATAAATTAACAGTTTGCATTTCTAAATAGTTATTTATTCAATAATTTCTCCAAGAAAAATAAGTTTTTTTGACGTAATAAATATGTTGTAACATTCATAAACAATAATTAATTTTAGATTTTATTTTATTCATAAACATACTCAAAGTTGTAAAAAAAATATATACTGAAAGTGACGTGTAACCTGTAACAAAAAAAAGGCTAAGTAACCATAAAAAAAGTGACGTGTAACAAAAAAAAATAGTGACAGTGTGTAATAATTAAAATATAGCCGTTACCATTCGGCGATGCCCAAAACACAATATATATATATATATATATATATATATATATATATATATATATATATATTCATGTTTCTTGCATTGCACATAACATTTCTACATTTTTCTGTTCTTTTTCATCTTTCGCGATCTAATCAATTCTCTTCTCCTCCTCCGTTCTCTCTCGTACTCAATTTTTGGGTTCCTTCGTTCTCTTTCTTGTGTTGTGGTTCTGGAATTGTGCAGGTAAGAGGTGAAACGGCAAAAAGGAAGGGAAGGGGCTTGTGGTGTGGTGGCTGGCCGGAGAACATTTCTTGTGCATCGCCACCGGAGAAGAGAAGATTCGGTCGATGTTCTTTTTCATCTTTCGCGAGGTAATCAATTCTCTTCTCCTCCTCCGTTCTCTCTCGTACTCAATTTCTGGGTTCCTTCGTTCTCTTTCTTGTGTTCTGGTTCTGGAATTGTGCAGGTAAGAGGTGAAACGGCAAAAAGGAAAGGAAGGGGCTTGTGGTGTGGTGGCTGGCCGGAGAACATTTCTTGTGCATCGCCACCGGAGAAGAGAAGATTCGGTCGATGTTCTTTTTCATCTTTCGCGAGGTAATCAATTCTCTTCTCCTCCTCCGTTCTCTCTCGTACTCAATTTCTGGGTTCCTTCGTTCTCTTTCTTGTGTTCTGGTTCTGGAATTGTGCAGGTAAGAGGTGAAACGGCAAAAAGGAAGGGAAGGGGCTTGTGGTGTGGTGGCTGGCCGGAGAACATTTCTTGTGCATCGCCACCGGAGAAGAGAAGATTCGGTCGATGTTCTTTTTCATCTTTCGCGAGGTAATCAATTCTCTTCTCCTCCTCCGTTCTCTCTCGTACTCAATTTCTGGGTTCCTTCGTTCTCTTTCTTGTGTTCTGGTTCTGGAATTGTGCAGGTAAGAGGTAAAACGGAAAAAAGGAAGGGAAGGGGCTTGTGGTGTGGTGGCTGGCCGGAGAACATTTCTTGTGCATCGCCACCGGAGAAGAGAAGATTCGATCGATGTTTTCATCATCGGTCCGCGATTTCTAAAATCGACTCTAGGTAATCAATTCTTCTCTTCTCTTTCTCTATTTTGTTTCTGTTTTCCTCCTCTTCTTCTTCCTCATCATCATCGCTACTCTTCCTTTCAGTTCTTCTTCCTCTTCCACAAAGAATTTCTTAAAAGAAAACTCATCTTTTGATGGGTACCGTGGCGGCCCCCGAGGAGGACCAGGTGGTGACTTTGGAGGTGACAAGGGAGGAGCTCCTGCACATTACAGACCCTCTGTTGGGTTAATCTCATTACTGCTATTAAAACAAATGCAGGTATAGAAAATTCATCAAAGCCAAATTCATCCTCCCTGTTTGGTCTCTTTCTTTATGCCTTGCAGGTGGGTTCTTGATATTCTTTGAAACCTAGCTGGGTCTTGAAGCTTTTTTTGCAACATATAAATATTCTTTCTTATATAAAGTAATAAATGGCAGATTAGCTTGGCCTCCTAGATATTTTGAGTCCTACATCTATTTGCCCAACTGATTAATGAGATAATAAGGTTAAATGTTTTGTGGATCTGCTCAATAAGAAATATTTAATATGTGCTGGCCAGATAATAGTGTAGGTTTTCCTATTTGGCTCTCACAATGTTGGCTAAAATTCTCTCGTTGTTCTTTGTTATGTTATGAATTTCCTCCCTTACTAAACTGCTTTTTTAATGTTGTTTCTGTGTGGTTTCCCTATATTTATTTTCCTTTAATTTTGAATTCTCTAACTTATAAATTAATTTCTTTCTACTTTCTTTTAACAAAAAGAACTCAGTTAAAAAGTTCGTTAATTATTGATAGTATCATGTGCAGTGCTTTAGCAGCATTTTATACACGGAATTTCGTAATCTGTAAAAAATTTGTAATTTGTAATCTTAATCTAAATTGATTCGACACATGTCCTATGTTATTTGTGAGCTTGTGGGGCATATATGATACATTTGGTTGCATCATAGTGATTTTGACTTCCATTTTCTTGTTACATGGTATTGGAGCTGTTTGAGTGTCTGAGATAGCTTAAAATCTGGCAGTCTAGTGCTCTTTGCTGCAGCAGAAAATATTTATCAAAACAATTTCTTTTTGTTCCATAAAATGATATTACTGTAATGATCAATTCCAATGCTGGATTAGTGTTGTAATTTGTTATATATTATGGGTGGTTGACGATGTTTATGAATAGCTTGTTATCAAAAAACACTTGCGAATTGCTTGATATCAAGTGTTGAAAGTGAACATGTACGTATGGCCGCACGCTCTATATTTCATTGTGTTGCTTTTCATTCTATTCCTCTACCTTTGCGAAATTCAAAATCTACTGAGTCTACTAATTTGGGCTCCCAAATTGAAAGTGATAACAAACACCTGGGAGATATGACAGTAGAAAGCATATCTCCTAAGGCAGGAAAACAAGGAATTTCCCAAGATGAGGAATCCAAAATACTTGCTTGGCTTGAATCATTTGAAGTGCAAGATTGGATTTCTTGTGTTGGTGGAACTAGTCAAGATGCAATGACATCTCACATTATTGTTGCTTCTGCTTTGTGTATCTGGTACCCTAGTCTTGTAAAGCCAAGTCTTGCCACATTAGTTCTTCTTCCAAGTTTAGCTATGGCTGATATACCAGGTTTTTTGACTGTAATAGAAAGCCAGATTTGGTCAACTGCATCTGATTCACCTGTCCATTTGGTGTCCTTGTTGACTCTTGTAATGATCATGCGTGGTTCTCCAAAGAAATTTGGCTCAATACCTTGACAAGGTTTGTAAGTCTCTTGTTAGTAGGACTGGTTTTCATTGATGTTTTCTGATAGATTCCTCTTGCTGCTTCTAGTTCTATGCTGAGCTGTTCACCAAACTTCAAAGTCTAATTCAAGATGTTACCTTCTATATGTTTCTATTCTTGTTAATATTATTTTTCAATTGCCATTTGTTAACAATGAGTCATGGACAAGACTGGCAGTTGGAGATGTGATTGGAGAAGTTAACAATGCAAGCATTAGGGTTTATGATATGCAAAGGTTGGTTACAAGATAGACTTTTAATTTTGACGTTAAGAATGGATTTAGCCTCTCATTGTCAATTGTGTCTCACCCACACATGTATTTGAGAGAAGTGCACTTAATTTGATTTTGTCTCTTTTATATGATATATATACTGGGTGGAAAAGCAAAAGAAGTACAGATCCTGGGATGGAATTGAGTTAACTTCTGGAGAAAGGGGAATAAAAGGGTCCTACAACTTCCGCCCCTTATTGTTTCTTTAATAGTTGAATGGCCATTTTCTTTGTAGATAATGGATACGATTCCTTTAAAATTAGTTTAACAGTAGAGAGAAAGTTATGCAATCTCAACCACCAATGAGAATATTAACTACTGATATTATATATGCATGAATATTCACTACTTAATTGATTTCTCATTAATGGTTGAGAAATCTTGGGGGAATGGGGCAACGGCGTGGGCCCCGGGGAGGGGCCCAAGGGGAGGGCCACCCTAGGTGGGGGGCCCAAGGGCCTGGGGCCTCGTGGGGGGCCCTAGGGTGGGGGGCCCTGGAGGGAGAGGGCCTCACACGGCCCTGGGGGAGAGGGCCTCCCACGGGGGGCCTGAGGGCGGGCCTCCCTGGGTGGGGGGCGGGGGGCCGAGGGCGTGGGCACGAGGGGGGCCCAGGGGAGGGTGGGGCCTTGTGGGGCCCCTGGGTGGGGGCCTCCCTAAGTGGGTAGCCCTGGCCCAAGGGCGTGGGCCCGGGTGAGTGGGGCCCAAGGGGAGGGCCACCCTGAGTGGGGGGCCCAAGGGCATGGGGCCTTGTGGGGGGCCTTGGAGTGGGGGGGCTCCTTGGGTGGGGGCCCCCGGGGGGAGGGCCTCCCTGGGTGGGGGGGCCCGAGGGCGTGGGCCCGGGTGGGTGGGGGCCCCGAGGGTGTGGGGGCCCCGGGGGGAGAGGGGCCTCCCTGGGTGGGGGGGCCGAGGGCGTGGGCCCCGGGGCCCAAGGGGAGGGCCACCCCTGGGTGGGGGGCCCAAGGGCGTGGGGCCTTGTGGGGGGCCCTGGGGTGGGGGGGCGCCTCCTAGGGTGGGGGCCCCCAGGGGGAGGGCCTCCCCCCAGGGAGGCCCGGGTGGGGGCTCGGGGCCCCGGGGGGAGAGGGGCCTCCCACGAGGGGCCCGAGGCGGGGGCTCGAGGCGGGCCTCCTTGGGGGGGCGGGGGCCTGAGGGTGGGCCTCCCTGGGTGGGGGGGGGGGCTCCTTGGGTGGGGGGCCCCGGGGGGAGGGCCTCCCTAGGTGGGGGGGCCCAAGGGCGTGGGCCCGAGGGCGGGTGGGGGGAAGGGGGCCCAAGGGCGAGGGCCCGGGTGGGTGGGGGCCCCGAGGGTGTGGGGGCCCCGGGGGGGGGGGGGGGGAGGGGGCCCCGGGGGGAGAGGGGCCTCCCAGGGGGGGCGGGGGCCTGAGGGTGGGGGGGCCGAGGGCCTGGGCCCCGGGGGAGGGGCCTCCCAAGGGGAGGGCCACCCCACAGGGGTGGCCCAAGGGCGTGGGGCCTTATGGGGGGCGGGCTCCTTGGGTGGGGGGCCTCCCTGGGGGGGCCCAAGGGCGTGGGCCCGAGGGTGGGGGGCCCCGGAGGGAGAGGGCCTCACACGGGGGGCCTAGGGGCGTGGGCCCGGGTGGGTGTGGGCCCGGGTGGGTGGGGGCCCCGAGGTGGTGGGGGCCCCGGGGGGAGAGGGGCCTCCCACGAGGGGCCCGAGGCGGGCCTCCCAGGGGGGCTGGGCCTGAGGGTGGGCCTCCCTGGGTGGGGGGTCGAGGGCGTGGGCCCTAGAGGAGGGGCCTCCCAAGGGGAGGGCCACCCTGGGTGGGGGGCCTTGTGGGGGGCCTTGGGGTGGGGGGGCTCCTTGGGTGGGGGGCCCCGGGGGGAGGGCCTCCCTGGGTGGGGGCCCCGGGGGGGGGGAGGGGTCCCGGGGGGAGAGGGCCTCACACGGGGGGCCCCGGGGGGAGAGGGCCTCCTTGGGTGGGGGGCGAGGGGCGTGGGCACGAGGGGGGCCCAGGGGAGGGCCTCCCCTGGGTGGGGGGCCCCTGGGAGGGTGGGGCCTCGTGGGGCCCCTAGGTGGGGGCCTCCCTGGGTGGGAAGCCCTGGGCCAAGGGCGTGGGCCCGGGTGGGTGGGGGCCCCGAGGGTGTGGGGGGCCCCGGGGGGAGGGGGAGGGGGCCCCGGGGGGAGAGGGCCTCCCACGAGGGGCCCGAGGCGGGCCTCCCTGGGGGGGGCCTGAGGGTGGGCCTTCCTGGGTGGGGGGCCGAGGGCGTGGGCCCGGGTGCGTGGCCCCGAGTGAGGGCAGGGCCCGCAGGGCCCGGGGGGGTAGGGCGTGGGCCCGAGGGCAGGGGGACTCGTGGGGGAAGGGGGTCCAGGGGGAGGGCGTGGGCCCGAGGGCGGGGGGCCCGAGGGTGTGGGGCCTCGTGGGGGCCCCCCGAGGGCGGGGGAGGGGGCCCGGGGGTAGACGACCTCCCACGGGGGGCCCGCCTCCCACGGGGGCCTGAGGGCGGGCCTCCCTGGGTGGGTGGAGTCCGGGGGGTGGGGCCCGGGGAGTGGGGGGGCCTGGGAGGGCGGGGCCCGGGGCCTCCCTTGGTGGGGGGCCTGGGGGCGGGGGTCCCCTGGGAGGGCGGCGCCCGGGGCCTCCCTGGGTGGGGGGCCCGGGGGCGGGGGGCTCGAGGTCGGGTGTCCCTGGGTGGGGGGCCGAGGGCGTAGGCACGAGGGGTAGGGGGCCCGGGGGCGGGGCCCGGGGGGAGGGTGGGGGCCCGGGTGCGTGGGTCCTCGTGGGGCCCAGGTTGTTGGGAGTGTGCGCCCCAGCTATGTGTGCTTGTGATAATAAAAGATTGATATATAATTTGAATTTGAAAAAGATATGAGCTATATTAGATTAGTTTTATTTTAGAAGAAGATATAATTTGAAATATTTTTTAGAGATAATATAATTTGATAAAATAATTATACATAATATATATATATACATATATATACATACATATATATATATATATATATATATATATATATATTAGATATGGGTTAGTTTATTGATCTTAGAATAATCGAAAATTTAATTAGATGGTATAATATATGTATGTCGGCAAAATACATATATGATTATAAGGCTTGGTTTTTAATTGAGATATAATAGAAGAGTATATGAGTGTATAATATATGTATATGTATATGTATGCTTTGGGCTAGTTTGAGAAATAAAATAAAGTTAGGGAATTAAATATAATTTTGCATGAGCATGCATGCGTAAAGAGTACGTAAGGTTGATATGTCGTATGGTTGTTAATTGTTTGAAGGGGTATCTTCTTCAGATGATTTTTCTTGTGGATCTAGGTTGGAATCTTTAATAGGTCAAGGTAAGGGTAACTCAGTCCTTGGACATGTCTGCTTGTAAAGAATTCTATATGATTATTTTGTGCTTGTTATATCATATGCTTGATTTATTGATGTCTTTATGATCATATGATATGTGGAATATTTGACTATGTGATTACTTGGTTTATTGCCTAAGTGTATCACATGGTAATATTTAAATTTAATTGTTTATGTGATTGATACTATTATCATTAATCTTTGATGTTGTCATATCATGCTATGTTGTTGATATTGTTTTTATATCCTTGTCGTTGGATATGTTTTGTACGTCGTTGGACGGTTCAATTTTGAGATGGTTGGCTAGCATCATGGCATATGCATCTTTTGGTTCACCCAGTCGTTGTTGTCCGACTGTGGATTGTTCCTGGATTTTGGTTCGCCCGGTAATTGTCATCTGGTGGTTCCTGTTAAATGGCTGACCTTGCAAATGGCCTTGTTGTCCCTCTTTTTCGTCGGAGGAGCCGTGGTCGTCCCGTCATTCGTGAATGACTGACGTTAAATATCTGGATCATTATTTTTAGTACAATTGGGTACTGAGCATTGCATACCTAGACTAACCGTAGGTTTTTCCCTTGAAATATTATTGACTTACATTGTTGTTATCTTTCTTGCTTATATTGTTGATATATGTCTCACATGTTGAATATTTGTGGTGTCATTAGTTGAAGTTGACCCTTGCTTGTTTGTTGTGTGGGTGCTTAACGCCAGACTATGAAGATTGGAGCATTTTGAGGGATTCCGTTCCCGAGATGCGAGGAGGTATATCTACTTGATCATGGGGACATGTCGGTGTAGAGCTTTAGCCGAGTTCCACAGATGTCGTCTTATCGAGGCTGGATGCAAACTGTACAAAGAGATCGCTATGGACATGCTGTGGATGTGCACTATTACTATTATAAGTGTTATATGACTATTACTATTCCACCGCGACCTTTGCTAGACTTGATATATCTGTTCGATGATGAGATGCAGCGGCATGCTGCCAGTGGTGTTGATCGTCAGGGGTCACTAGTACCTTAGAAAGCAATGCTGAGTCGATTGACCGTTGGCTCAGTAGGGAACGACAGTGGAGGGCTCAACCTGCTAGGATGTGCATAGAGCGTGAACGAGAGTTGGAGCGTCAGACAACTGGTCGTAAAGTATCGCGGGGTTCTATTCCATAGTGTGGTTAGAGCTTGTTCAATTGATTGAGTTTGTATCGTACCTTGTCATGAATCAAATCAAAGTGTTTTTCTAAAAGTCATGTATAACAAAATCATATTTTTTCCAACAACCAAATCTAATTTAAAACAATGACAAATCAAAACTAAATCTAATTATATTTTAATCATAAAAAATATTCAGATTTTAATTACAAAATTCAAATTTCCTAAAATAGGTAGTTATCTACAATTAATAAAATAACCAACATTTATCACAAAATATCTATCATAAAACTAATAAGATAAAAAGCAACTTAAACCCTAAAATTTTATGATGATGCCGTGGCTAACAACAACACCATGGGGGAGAGAGATTTTTCAACATTTTAGACCAAACTCATATTTTATTTTAACCTCCTGGAAATTTTCATGAAGAACAAAGATGAACAAACACCAAAACTTCAACGTTTATATGAAAATAAGATCTAAAACCCCAAAACACTCATGAACTTGATGATTCTAACATGATCACTACATGCAACTAAGAATTATTTGCAGCTATTTATAGCTGAAAACCCAAGCCAGACCTACTTATCTATCAAGTAACCTCAGTATTATCATTAATTACAAACAAATAATAAAAGATAAAATCTGAATTAATAACCCTAGATGCCAAAGAATATTCCTACTCTAGAGGTTCCTCAATTCTAATTTAATTAAAACTATTAATTAGGCAAATATGCACACAAAAATGGACTTAAAACAAAGTAGCCCAAACCTGCTCAATTATATGAGTAGACCGCGGCCAACACATATATTTGTGCCTATATTTTATATAATCACATAATATCACATAGTAAAACAAGAAATATTTCCCTTAGGAAACTATAGCATATAAGTCGCACCACATATAATAAAAAGGAAAAATATTTCCCTTTTACCTTAATTATTTAACTAAGATCCAACATCATAAATAATATTCATAAAAACATCCAATTACATTATTAACTAGTTGGATTTACCTGTGCGAGGCACATGTAACTTTGGATAAACTTAAATTATTGTGTGTGAAATGATTTTTTTTTATAACTTCTTATACATGTTGTTGTTAGGTCGACAATAGTGACCAATACTGTAGCCGTGAGAAATAGTTACTTAGCAGTAAACGGTTGGCGACAATTTGCGCTTAACTCTCATGGGCAAGGATCGAAACCCCCTTCTGCATGATCGAGAGACAAAGTTAGCTAACTACCATGCCATATCCTGTGTTATGTTTAGATGTTATTTTGTCATGTTGATTCCTCGATTATTGATATAGGAATCTTTAGCCTAGAGTGCGTCGTCCTCTCTCCGGGAAACAACAGTGCTGCAAACCCACTCGAGGCATCATTAATGACAATATCATCTCTCGATCTAATGGATGTTGATAGAGTGTTCCATACAAATGTTTTAGTTGTTCCTCCATACCCATACATGAAGAAAAAACCACATTTGTTTAATAGAGGAAATCAGAATATTTAAATTTAATTTGTAACTTAATATAATTATTTTTTATAATATGTAATTATTGCTAATTTTATTTGGAACATAATTAGTCATTAATGATTTTTATAAATAATGGTATATTGAAAATTTGTTTTATATTTAAATTAAAAAATTTTAGAATTTCTGAATTAATTAAAAAGGATCAATTATTATTTATAACGTATTAAAACAATGATATTTATAACATAATAAAAGTATCACTATTTATAGCATGGTTAGAGGGTAACTCAATATTAATTAGATTGTTTAAATTTGAAAATTAAATTTAAGTTGGTTTTAAAATTTGATTTCATATTAATTTCAAAGACAACTTTTAATGGAAATAATTATTTATGTATAATTATTTGTATCAATTTTTTCGAAACTGATATCAAATTAGTTAAAAAAAGATTCCAAGTATTTTATATACTATTTTTCATATTTGATGTATATATATTCTTCTTTTTTCTTCGAAAAAAGATATATATATATATATATATATATATATATATATTTAGAAAGCGAAATTATATATTAATAAGGAAGTGGCTGTCACAACACCAAGAAAGCTGCCCTCCCACCACAAAAGGGAGCGACAACACCAAAACAAAAAGAGAATATACAAAGCCCCACCCAAAAACAGCCTCACATATATATATATACATATATATATATATATATATATATACATATATTTTCATATTTAAAAAGGGTTCCAATTATAATTAATATTTAAAATTGAAAAAAATGATTTCATCATTTATTTTATAAAATTGATTTAGTTTTTAATTACTTAATTGTATCAATAAAATTATTGAATTTTTTAAAATAAAATATTTAAATTGTTATATTTAACAATATTTTTTGATTTTATATTTTTTCAAATATTTGATATATCAAATAAAGGATTTCACGTAAAATTAAGAATCAAAATTTCAAACTGGTTAGGTTAAAAATAAAATAAAATATATTCATGCTTTCATAAAAAAGATATTTTCTTGTGTTAATATTATTTTACATTTTTTTCAAAAATCCTGGAGTGGTTAAATATATTAATATATTGATTATTGCCATAGGCAGTATTAAAATTCGAAATTAATAGAATAGGAAAAAAAATTCATAGATATTGGTTTTTTATTTTGGAAGGAAAATGAATGACTTAGGAGGAGGGGACACGTGGGAGAAGGTTATAGAAAATAAACTTTCTTTCATATGTCCCAAGGAATTGTACGCACCACTAATACATCAACTTAGTTTGGAACACCTAAATTTGAATCATCTAAAATAATATCTCATCGTACCATATGATCAATAAGATGAAGCAATATAAATCCTTCAAGTCAAATATTATCATAAAAGAGGTATCTTTTCTTTTCGAATTTATATTTTCTATTAATCAAATTGAATTCAGGATATCAAACAATAAAAAGACAAAAGATAACTTTTTTTTTTGAAGCGGCAGAGTTGACAATCTCATAACATATGCCTTCTCTCAAAAGGCTCTCAAATTTGTTCATGTGATTGCTCCAGACGGTGCACTGTATCGTGTTGTTCTACAGAAAAATAAGTTAGACACTAATAAAACGGTTTTCTTATGACGCTAAAGAGCACAAAATCATTCTAAAAAGAATTAAATGATTTTTAACATACCTTAGCGTCAACAAATAACATTTCAATGAAGTCGTAGAAGGAAAACAATTTAGAAGTATGCAATAGTTCTCAGTTCTCACGATTGATTTTTGAGTTTATTCTTTTAAAATGATATAGCAGAGAAACCGTAGTGGTACAATTTATAGCATCAAGTGAGGAGACTAATTGTTAATAAAAATTCATATTTGAAAAAATATCTTAAGAAGATTGTAGGTTAACTATTTCCTATTAAAATATGCTTAAAAATTTTATATTAATTAGTTATGATTCATTCCTTATTTTAAAATTTGGTTAAATATTTGGTATTAATTAGTTAGGGTTCGTTCCTTATTTAACATTTGTAATTAATATCAATTTTTTTTCCTATTAAAATTTGGTATTAATTAGTTATGATTCGTTCCTTATTTAACATTGGTAATAAATTTTATAAATATTAATTATTTGAAAGATATTTTTTAAAAAAATCTTAAGATTGTAATTAGTTATGATTCGTTCCTTATTTTACATTTGTAATAAATTTTATAAATATTAATTATTTAAAAGATATTTTTTTATAAATTTTGATATTAATTAGTCATGATTCGTTCCTTATTTATTATTTAGAGTAGGGTTTTAATGGGTAGGTCATAGTGGGGATAGTTAGGATTTATACCTTATTTTAGAGGGTAGGTGGGTATAAACCTTCTTTTATATAATACTAGTTGGATTTACTTGTGCGAGACACTGATAACTTTGGATAAACTAAAATTATTGTGTGTGGAATGATTTTTTTTTAACTTCTTATACATGTTGTTGTGAGGTCGACAATAGTGACTAATACTGTAGCCATGAGAAATAGTTATGATAGCGGAATTGCAAGTGCACGATTGTCTATCGCGTAATATAAAAAGATCGAACCCAAGTGATAGGTGTTCTTATTATTATAATATTTAGTACTTAAACAGAAAAATTGAAAGGTGAATATATGATGTTGGTTTTTAGAACAAAAAAAGAACAAAAGCATAAAAAGATTAAAAAAAAATAGAGATGATGAGAATTAAGCTCTTGGGTTGGTTTACATAGTCTATAAAACATGCTAGAAATCTCCTACTTAATTTCTGAATTTTAAATCCATTTTCATGATGCTATAGCCTAGTGTAACTACAAGTTAATTCCTTAAGCATTGTAGATCTTTCTTTTTAATTACTAAACCCAATTCCTTGGTACCTAGTTAACTAAAGAAGAAGATGAAGAAGATGTTCGGGCCAACATAAAGTTACGTCCATCCTAATTCCTTAGCGATGTATACTTATAACCTTTTTTATTTCCTAGTTCCCTTACTACTCACCAAATGGCCTTATGTAATAAGCAATAAGCAAAACCTCTTGTGATCATCAAGATAGAAATTAAGAACATGGAAATAAAATATGAAAGGAATTATTATTCAGAAATGTAGAAAAAGACTAGAACATAAATTATAAACTAAAACAACCCAAAAAACTTAAAGAAGAAGTTAGCCAAGCATGGCTAAAGGAGTCATTGAATTACCCTGGATAGGAGCTCAAGTATGGCTTCCCACAAGTCCTAGGAACAATGCTCAAAAGGGAGAAAGAGAGAATACTTGTTGTATAAGAGGTGTGTTTTACAAGTGAAGAAAAGGGTCCTATTTATAGTAAAAATCCAGCCTCCAGCGCTTGAGCGCTGGCATTCCCAACGCTTGGGCGCTAGGATGCATTAAAAATCCACTTCCTGTCCGAGGCCCAGCGCTTGAGCGCTGGCTTTCCAACGCTGGAGCGTTGGGACGCTGCTTCTTCATCTTCAAGCTTTTCTTCCTTCTTCATTCATGGTAGTGGGTTTTGATTGCCATAAAAAGCCACTACTCAGCCCTTGTTAAATTCTGAAACCTTCCCCCCACTACCATCAATCCTTCAACATAATTTTCCATGTGCTAAATTAGAGAGTGATTCTTCATATTCTTCTTTTCCACTTTTGGTCCTCTCTTGGTTAGCACTCCAATTCAAGCCCTTTTATTCTCTCAATCTTCACTTTTAGTCCTCCACTCTTGAACTTTTACAATTTGGTCCCTGATTTCCTGAAACTTTACACATTGGTCCCTGGACAAAAATGATAACTAAACCAGCTTTTTCTAAAAATATAAAATAGCTAGAAAATTTCCTAAAAATATAAAATAAAGCTAGAAAAAAAAATAAAATCTAATCTATATGCAAAATGCAAAATAAATATAAAATCTACATAAAAACAATAAAAAACCTATATGTGACTCAAAAATAATAAAATAAAAAGACTAAAAACTACCTAAAAACATCATATAATATCCACTCATCAAGTTACTTAGCAGTAAACGGTTGGCGACAATTCGCGCTTAACTCTCATGGGCAAGGATCGAAACCCTCTTCTGCATGGTCGAGAGACAAAGTTAGCTAACTACCACGCCACATCCTGTGCTATATTTAGATGTTATTTTGTCATGTTGATTCCTCGATTATTGATATAGGAATCTTTAGCCTGGAGTGCGCCGTCCTCTCTCCATGGCTAAGGCTATTGCTTTTCGGTGGTCCCTAAGATTAGCTATCAGTTGGTTTTCAGCCGTATCTATGTTGAGACCGATTGCTTGTCGTTGGTGGAAAAGTGGAAGAAACCTTTGATGTCCTCTTCTTATTTGCATTCTATTTTGTTGGATTGTAAGAATTTAGTTTTGGCTTTTTCTGTTTTTGAGTTTGATTTTGTCCGCCAATCTGGGAACTGTGTTGCGGACTTCCTCTCTCGTCAAGCTCTCTCTTTTATCAATCGTGTTTGGGTGGAAGAGGGGCCTCCGGGGTCCGGGCATTGAAGCTTTCTTGCTCTCTGATGTAATTGCATCTGCGACTTCTTCTTAGTATTATTTCAGCTTCCTAAAAAAACATACTTGATTTGTTCAAAATCTTTAGACTTAAGTATATTTCTGTAAAATGTTCATTATTTACATTGTTTGAACTTTACATTAAAGCTTTCACTAAAAAGTTCAAAAAGAATTTGAATTCAATCTCAAATTACTTGTGAATATTCATTTGTTTAGAAATAAAATCAAACCGTGCAAATGCACGAATAACTTTTGATATATCAAAGCTAAAATGTGTGTAATATTATATTTTTGTAACATTTTATACCTCTAATTGTAAAAAGATATAAATGGTTGTTAGAGATGTATATTTAAAGTTATATTAATGTTAAATTTAAAACAAAACTTTGGATGATAATTTTTAAAAAGATGAGTCTAGGATATCTACGCTGTTAATTAACCTATTTATAAGGATTAACTAATTTATTATGATTCATTTTGAATTACTAAGTATAAATGCTTTGATTATTTGATCCCAAATCGCAGAAATACTAATTAATATATTAAACTAAAAATCTAGTTTTAGATCAGATTTTTTAAATTGTGAATAATAATAGGATACATCAATACTATCATTTGATACCAACTTTTGAAAATTAATAGATGGATATTTTTTTTTGGAATTCTAAATATTTGCCATAACAAACGGTAAAAGGAAAAAGATTTTGTCAAACTTAAACGAAAATATGATTTCAAAATAAAGATTTCAAATCCTTTATTTTGTAAATATTTAAGTGGGACCATATTAATCACGTTATAATGTCTTTAGATCCAAATTTAATTTATAACGTGGTTAAAAACGATTTTGTCAAATTTCATTTATAGTTACTTTTTAATATAAATTGGTTCAAAATATCGTGTCGTTCTATACAAAAATAAGATTTATCGTGTCGAATCTTAAGATTTGGTTAAAAAATTAATATTAATTAGACTAATTTTTAATAAAAATTCATATTTGAAAAAAATATATTTAATTTGGTATTAATTAGTTATGATTCGTTCCTTATTTTTAAATTTGGTTAAATATTTTGTATTAATTAGTTAGGGTTCGTTCCTTATTTAACATTTGTAATCAATATCAATTTTTGTTCCTATTAAAATTTGGTATTAATTAGTTATGATTCATTCTTTATTTAACATTTGTAATAAATTTTATAAATATTAATTATTTAAAAGATATTTTTTAAAAAATCTTAAGATTGTATGTTAACTATTTCCTATTAAAATATGGTTAAAAATTTGATATTAATTAGTCATGATTCGTTCCTTATTTAATATTTGTAATAAATTTTATAAATATTAATTATTTAGGGTAGGGTCTTAATGGGTAGGTCATAGTGGAGATAGTTATGATTTATACTTTATTTTAAAGGGTAAGTGAGTATAAACCTTCTTTTATATAATATAATATATAAATATAAATATATATATATATATACATAGATAGATAATAATACTATTATTACCTAATAATATTTAATAGTTTGGAAAAGACTAAAATACTAGTTTCTAGGGTATTACGTGTTCAACCCTTATCTTCTCCAAACTTTTCTCTCCCTCTCTCATCTTCTCCAACGAATCTTTCCATCCCTTCAACCCTCATCTTCTCCAAAGTCTGCTTCTCATTCTTCTCAAACAGCTGCGCAATCATCCCCATCATCTTCACATTTTCCTCTATCATCCTCTTCAACAACAATCTTTTCTCACCCTCACAATCATTTTCCCTCTCCTCCTCACACCCAACTTCACCCTCCACTTATTCAACCAAACTCGTTCCCACACGCCCTTCTCCAACATCCTCCTCCTTGTTGATCAAAGCTTCCATTTCCTCCCCTTCTTGATGCTCATCATACCCATCTTGACCCTCCTATTTTCTCTCAAATTTCCAATTCTTTGACCATGTCGTTTCACCTTTTCAGCTTGATTTGAAGTTGTCAACCTTCAAATTCTTCATTCTCCTGAAATCAAAGGATCCAGATTTTAAGTTGAAAAGCAAGAAATTATATATGGAAATAAGTCAAATCTACAATGCTTTCTTTCAATCTGTCAATCTCTTATGGAAAATCCCTGCAAAAATAGAAGAAACAAATCAAAAAGTTTGAGAACAAAATAGAAAAATGGGAAAAAAATTTATTGTTTGGTCTGTTGATTTGGAGTGGAGAAACGGTGTGTATATATGCAACAACTTGAGTCACAATATGGGCGCTAAAAAAAGTCAACCATCAAATGTGCTGGTATTGGTCACCATGAATCCATGGTGTTCGTATCTGGATCCAACTAAATATCCAAGGTTGTTCTCCAACTGACATGTGTACAAGATGGAAATTGTAGACGTGGCTGCATGATTTACTTCCAAAATTTTCTGGTTTGTATCTTTAAGAGATTTGGATCGGTGAAACATAATGGAGCGAAAAAGAGTGAAACATAGTGGAACATAATGAAATAGAATAAAATCACCTTTCTATTGTTTGAATATTTTATTGATGGAATGAAAAAAATTTATCACTCCATTGTTTTGGATAGTGAACGGAAAATAATGAGTCATAACTTTTTTGTTTCTATATTACTTTTTTTTATTATATGTAAAATTGGAGCAAATATTTATGCATGTTCTTCATATTTAAATTCAACCAGTATATTTCTAAATAATGTTTTAAACAAGTATATTATAAGTATATTGTTCCAGAATAAACCCTAAAGCCAAGTTGGTCAGCTAAGCAAAGAAACTTTAGAGTATTATTCGAGTGTAAAAGTGAACATACATTGAATAATGGAACCATCCCTTATATAATCATAGAGGCTTCCAACCCTAAGTCTAAGTACATTGTACTCGGCCAATCACTTGCTCACCAAGCTGTGTAAGGTGGAGAGAAGATATCAGAGTATCTTAACCGTGAAATCCTACCGACCAAGTACATAGCAATCCAGCCTGTCACGCCTTCACTGGAGCATTTCGAGCCCTTAAGATCAGAACTAGGCCGGGTTGGTCAAGACCCATGACGGCCCATTACACACCATCCACCCTCAGTCGGGCCTCACCCCCTCCATGTCCTTGGTACTTGGCTTGCCTCTCGCTTGAGCCAAATGCACAAATACCTGGCCGACCTGCTCTAGACACAAGTCGGTCCTCTAACCCCGTACATAGCCAACTCGCTTAAATCCTCCACCGGTCCATATATCAATCCTTAATATCATTAATTTTTAATCATAAATTGTTCATTAATATAAATATAAATATTTTGTTATTATCTAAAGTTTGTTTTTAAATTTAACATAAATTATAAATTATATAGTTCAATTGAAAATGGCTAAGCCAAACATATTTCCAACATTTTCATTTTCTGAAAACAAAAAATAAGAAGTCAAACCAAACAAGTTTTCTAAATATTAAAAATTTTAAAATGAAAATCATTTTTAGAAAATAAAAATAGAAAATATTTTCTCTAACCAAACATACCCTAATTTACACATTTTTCTCATCCACTAGTAGCTCTTTGGTGATATTATCAATATTTGATATAATTTGTAATTACATAAAATCACCTTCCTTATAATTTGCAAGTACATGAAATCTGCCACTGTCCTCCACCACTACCACAACCAGCTCCACTACCACCGCCACCACTACCACCACTGTCACGGTCATCACTACCAGGTAACATCCATCACCACGACCACCATCACCCTCCACCACCACTACTTCAATCGTCTCTAACACATATAACATCCAACACTACCATTATATGAGCATGTGGGTTGAGCAGGCGTCATTTTATGTGGCTCACCAAGAAAGTTAGTTAGGTTGGCTCGGCTTACTATCCCCCAACCCGTGGTGTTGAGTTAACTCACTTTGACAATTCTATTTGTAATGGGCATGGTTCCATTAGTTGGACCCAATTGTGAGATATATAGCACGTATTTTTTGTTCAAATGAGAAAGCACATTTGAACTTTGTAATTTAATTACCAAAAAAAAAAAAGAATTTGTAATTTGCATGATTTCTCTACTTGCACACCCTTTGGTTAATCTATTGGGTGTGTTGTTGGGCTTCGACTTACTATTTTTCCCGTCCCAAGAGAGAAGTTGCATTTCGTTGGCCCAATCCAGAGCAAATACAAAACTAAAAATATTTTAGTAATGATATGATATTAATCTTTTGTTGACAATTTTAGTATTGACTAAGATATTTACAAATGAGAAATTTTCGTTTCATTGAATACTTATAAGGCTACAAGTCATTGCTTAGAACAAACGAATCCAATCTACCCCACCCAGTTGGCATGTATGTGTGTTTCCACATCGCGTGAAGCCGTGAATTCATATTCATTTAATTTGTTCACAGGAATTAAATTCAGCAGAAGTGTCTTTGCAACACATATATCCTACCTGCACCATATATAGTTATATATAACTCTTTATTTAATGAGTTTTTTTCCATTCACAAAATTAAAATATATAACATTGCTCGTAAAAAATCAGATATACCTAATAACATTTATCAGAATTTGTGCAATGAACACTATAATATTGGAATTTGGGTTAGATCTAATTTTATTTCAAAAGTTAACTTAAAGTGAAGGTTATCTGACTACCATTTATAAGGACTATTGGGGGCATATCACTGGTAAATGTTTTTTTATTGGGCTATATTTTTTTTTATCTATTTTTTCAGGAAATGAGTTTCTTTATTCTCTGTAGGACCGAGCTCTCTATCTGCACGTACATGTTCCTCATCTTTTACCACTTAAACTATCATTCGAGGGCTATCACTAATCAATGTGGGCCTTCTCACGCGTAGGATTAACATTTAGAGCTAGAAGTTTACGTGACCGAACATCTGCAGGTGACCCATTTATGGGTAACCTCATAAATAGATCTAAGATAAACTTTGATACAATCTCAAAATTTGACCTAAACCCAACTCTACCCAACAAAAAATAAAATAAAGATACCTCAAGGACCTCTACAATTTTTAAGGATTATTTTAGTCATATAGACTTCGCAAACATTTGGTGAGGGGGAAAATGAAATTAAATGATGATTAATTTGGATACTAGCTAGTAGCTACTGAACAGGTTTCTTCCTTGGAAGTTTTTTTTCTTTGTTTTATTATCATTAATACTGAACATAGATTATTAGACCCGATTTCACATATTGACAAGTTTACTCATTGACATCCATGTGAGGATGCATGAAACATGATTCTGTGAGGCAAAGGTACCCAATGAAGGGTCATATATATATTTTAAGACATGATAAGCTAGCTGTGCAAACCCCGCATGCACGACAAATATAAGTACAAAACTGTGTCCATCTGCACAAACACAAACACAAGGAGCATTTATATCCATATGCATGAGCTAGCTAGTACTCATCTGAATATGAATGCTTGGTTCCCATCAACACATTACTTAATACTAGTAGTAAATATATCATCAGAATTTAAAACAATTTCGGACGTGTCTGGTTCAGTGTTTGTAAATTATTTTTAATAATAATATTGAATTGATATATTTAATACATTTATCAAAATTGCTTTAAGATATATATATATATATATATATATTTAATTACTAAAATAGATTTTCATATCCTCAGATACTTCTCTATCCAAATTTCTTTTGTATTACAATTAACTATCATTGATATATACATTGTTAAAAAGAAATAGGGCTGTCCTATATAATTATTTTGATTAATATTATGAATTTAAAGTTTTAATATTTTCACTTTGATAAGATTTTATTTTACAATTTGAAATATTATTGTTTAACATAGATATAATAAATATCAAATATATTAAGCATTCCTTGAACAATTCATGAGTTATAAATAATAATACTAATAAGAATTCACATTCTCACTTAATAGACAATTATTAGGATTAGTACCCAACGGAAAAGCCAATTAATTGTTTTATTCGCCTGAAACTTAATGCTTGTTTGTTACAATATTGTCTAATAATTGAAGGTCAAATTAGTTATGATAAAAGTGAGTTGAGAGTGAAGTGATTTATATTAGATAAATTATAAGAAAAGTAAATTATGCATGGTTATATTATGAGATTCCATAGTTGATAATATCAACCTTAAAAATTAATATTTGTAGTTTCATATTTTAGCAGCTTCTAGCTGCCTCTTGGTCCCCTTTGATAGCAATCATTACTCCATTCTTATTCATAAATTTCATAAGTAAATGTTGAGTAGAATTCACTGCTCCAAGATCATTCAAGGATGGAGGGCCTAACAAAATTTTGTGGGCAGATGGAAAATCAACTACTAAAAAGCGGGTTTTAATTTAATTGTTTTACGTAGCTGCTCCTTTACGAACGTCATCCTCATCTCAATGTATCCCTTTGAGGAAATTCTATCCCCAGTAAATATGACTAAATCAATTTTATACGCGATCAGATCATAATCATGGAATTCCAGAGCTTTGAAGCAATTGTAGAACATGACATTTGCTGCACTACTCGGGTCATCAAACACTCGTCGTACTTCTGTGTTGGAAATTGTAGCTGAGATAACTATTGGATCATCATGACCAGCTAGGAATCCTTCATAGTCCTTTTGGTAGAAAGTAACCATAGGCTCATTCATCCGACCTTAAAGATTTTCTTTTCCCTCCGAGATCCCAGTAATCTTCAAAATTTCCTTCAAGTGATTCTTACAAGAGTTAGGTGAGATACCTCCTCCAACAAAACCCTTTAAAATTGAACGGTTGAACGGTTGAACTTCTCATTCACCTGAATCATCTTCCTCACTTTCTAATGAGGACGGGTATTGCGTTTCAAAGATACACACAAAAGAGGAAGTGCACTCTATCGCAAAACTAATATAGGAGTTAAGTCTCAATTATCATACCCAAGGGACTAAGGCATGGGCATTTGGTTTTCAAGGATGAGCTCATTGTTTATGAAATCCAAGAGTTGTTGCTTGGTTGTAGTCATGCAGAAAATTAAGAAAGCAATTAAAATGGAAAAAAGAGTTCAAATTAGAGAAGTCTCAAAGTTACGATAATTGTTGAATCAGATCCTCCAAATTTATATATTCTATCTAAGATTTCTAAGAAATCCAACTATACTCTTTAAACTTTTAATACGCCGTCAAGCTATATTAAGTACCTACAAAACGCACTACATAGCAAAAACCGCCATGCAGACGTGGTGGAATGAATAGGGGTGAAGTGCGGGAAGCTATCTAGAGTCCTAGAAAAATTATTATTAACTACCTACACTTGATATCTTCTTAGTTCAATTATATTAACCATCCCCCCTAAGGGAGAACCAACCACTAATTACACTGTTAATCACATTGTAATATCGCGAAGCATAAAGAATAAATATAGAGTACAATAGAAACTAAACAATAAAATATATAAAAAATAGGGTTCACATTATCACCTGCATCGCAACCTTGAGAGAGGATGTTTAACTACTCATGATAGAAAGTGAAAACACAATGGTTGTACCGGAGCGCTTCAATAATCCTTAGATATGAATCCTAAACTCAGGTCCTTCGTCTCTATCTTAGGTTTCCTGTACTTCTTTATTCGGTTTCTCCGTCCATCTTTAGAACCGACCTTTAAATTCCTCTAAGTAGACTTTAATTAGGTTTTGAAACAATGTTGGCTGCTCGACCATGCACGGTCGTGCATGCAAAGATGCAGGACCGTGATAATTTGACAATAAGTGGTCGTGCTAGCACCTTGCGCAGTTGTACTTCAATAATTTAACTATGATCAACTATGCTTCTCCTTCTCCATGACCGTGCTCCTACTCTTGAACATCAAACAACTCTTTGCTCCATCTTCCTTGTTTTTCTTCTCTTTTTTTTCACTTTTTCCACCTTTGACCTGTGTATTGCACATTTGTCATAAGACATGAGTTATATAGAGATAAAGCAACATTCAAGCACGAAACGATTTGAAAAACATATTGTCTCTCGAAGTTCTTTTTTGTTATAAATCCTTCTTTTAAATTGATTTTCTTTCCTATTTTGACTTTTGTTATCGCAATGATCGTCTTTTTGTCCCACTTATCCTGCCAAGCTTACTTCTATATTTACATATTTGGCCCCTCTTCTTCGGAACTCCACCGTATCTTATGTTGGTGATTTTGCTAGGGAGGTGTGAAACAGAGTTCCGACCCTAATTGCTTCACAAACCAAATGGATCGTGAATTTCGAATCTAGACGAGACTGACGTGGCTTCTTTATAGAACTTTGTTAAAAATTCTCGTAACGACTCACTCATTCCTTGTTTCAATTTCCTAAAGTATGAGAAGTCTTTGACATCCCCTCTCAATTGATAAACTGATGGATAAATTGGGTTGAAAGCTCTTACCAATTCTTAATTGATTTAGGAGGAAGCGATTGTAACCATCTTAAAGCTCCATTTTGAAGGTTAGGGGAAAAGTTCATAAAACTAGGGCATCATAAGCTCCCAAGAAAGTCATGGAGGCGAGGATCAAATCCAAATGTTCTGATGGGTCGGTGTTCGAATGTTTGTCTCAATCCCGGTCGACTTCCTAAATCCTTTGAGGGATTTCAATAGACATAATTTCTATAGAGAACATGAATGTTCTATTTGTCAATACACCTAAAGTTTGACCCGATTCTTCCTCAAAGAAAGTTGATGTTCTCACACAACTGCACGCTGGCTCTTCTTGATTTTCTTATGACGAACTTGTTTCCCTAGAGGTTTTTTCGCATGGTGTTTCTGACTAGGAATATGCGACATATGGACTGATTTCTCTAAGTTGTTGATTCGCCGCTCGATTCACTTGACAAATTCATCAACTTCCAAAATATGATTCCCAGCTTGATCATGAGATGTTTTCTCTCGATGTGTTCTATGTAAGGAATTCCTAGAGAATGTTCTTTTGATAGTGATTATCCGTTAGATTGTTTCCTTCTACGCATTTGAACCATTACGATTGGAGTTGATTACGTATTCCCGTAGACGACGCCAAAATGTTCTTCCAAAATCTGAGCTACTTGATGCTCTTGGTCTTCTACGGTGGTGTGGGGTCCTAGTGGATCTTCCGGCACAGAGGTGTAGTGTTGACACAATGGGGGGGGGGGGCTAGAAAGGAACTCCCATGCTCAAATCGGTATGAGAGCGTACATAGAAAACCTCAAAGTGATAGAAGAACAACGAGTAAGCAAAATGGGTAATGCTTGTATAAATGAACGATCAACATGTACTTATAAGCATGGTGTGAGTCACATTCGAGGCGTTGAGCCTTACTGAAGTCTTTACATGGACATCCAAGATAATGACTACTTGTAGACCACCTCACTGTTGTCCTAAAAATGTACCGGCTTAAATAATCTCCACTGCATGCTAAACGAGATGAATTCGCATTTAGCCATCTCGGATGGCCAACATAAAATCCACTAAATTGTGAATCATTCGAGCTGCCTTAGAATATATTGAACTTAGTAACCTTTTGAATTGACTAAAATACTAATAAATATAAAATCAAATGTCTTAACAGAAAATTAATTTTGAGAATAAAAATTAATTCTGAAAATAACTAGATCTCAAACTCATTCATCTAATCATAAGTTATTATTTATATGAAAACCAATGTGAAGCCAATAATATAGTTCACATGTGTTTAAACATCAGTTAGTAATGTAAATGGACTTTAATTTCATTCCAGTCAATAAAAATAATTTCATTTACTTTTTGTTTCGTAATGGAGTGTGAATAGTAAAATCTATTTACACCGGTGCCATAAGTATTTAAAGATAACTTTGTATCCCCTCATTAGGCCCATGTAGCAAATGATAATAGAAAATTAAGATAAAGATAAAACAACTGAAGACATGAGTTAAAAAAAATAAAAATGGTGGGTGTGATTTACTCTATGTTAAGCTCGGATCTCAAACAACGAAGAAGACTTTCTTTTGGACCATAAGGCAAAATCTTAACATCATTCGTGCCTCTCTAAGCTTTCCCTATAATATAGTAAAACAAAAGTGTGGGAATATAGGCTTTGAAATCTGCATAACACTGACACGGACCATATGCGATAAGTGTGTGTGTGTTTGCTACTTGCTCACGACCAAGGAGTCTAAAGAAGAAGAAAAAGTTGAATTTTAGAGACTAGAGAGAAAAGGAAGAGTTTTAAAGATTAGATTGGAAAAGGGTTAGAAATTTGTGTCCTATTAAAGTCTCTTTTGGAAATCTATGTTTAAGCACGTCTATTGCTTGCTATTGAATCCAAGAAACTAGCATCCTAAGTGAAACTTAGATTCACTAGAGATTTTTTTAATGTATTATAAGTATCACCCGATTGAGTTGGAACATCTAGATCATGATGTAGCTAACTCTTCTAATATTTTTTTTTTCATTCACAAAACTCAACTTAAGATATTAAAAGAGAATCAAACATGCAACACTTGAACCAAATGTTCGATGATTTCCCTGGAGTTTTTTTATCCAATGTTCAATTCCATATTTTACTATTAAATTAGTTAATTATTGGTAATTTAAAATGATGAAATGTGGTCAAACAGCTACTAAACAGGGGATCTTAAGTAAAATTTGCATTGCTTTACATTAAAGGGATAATCTCGGGTAACAATTGGTCGATGTTCGAAACACTCGCCTTGTTTGTTTTTTTAATCGGTCATATGGGATTGACTAGTGCTCATGATCGATGAATCACGACTAGAGGTTATAGGAAGAGTCAAAATTGCTGTAGAAATATTATCAGCTAACTAAAATGTTCATATGCTAGTGTTATTGTTAATACTAAAATTGTAAAGGAATCTAAATGGTGTAGACTATTAGAGAGAGATAGGAAGATAGGAGAGATAAGTGATAAGTGTGATATATGATGTGATGTAATTGAAGAAAGAGATAGAGAGAAAAAAAAGGTATCCAGAAGAGTCTGTGCTGATGTTTGAATAAAAGAGGAAGGTTCACGAAGATTAAAAGGTTAAGAGTAAAGTTAAGTACGGCTATATAAAAGAAAAGCCTTACAAAGGCCTCTTGGTTCAATCTAAGGATAAACCTTTTTCACCAATTTGAAATGTAAACCTACCTCTATGGGGACTCGAAATGCAAGCTTCACGACTAATGCAAAACACAAACTTTCATAACCAGCTCAAGGTGAAGTTTTAAGGCTCAACTTAAGGACAAACTCTCATGATCAGCTCGAAATGGAAGCTCCAATGACTAGCTCGAAATGACTATGGTCGTGACTAGTTTGGATTGTATTCCTACAAGACCAAATACTTCAAGGCAATTTCTAATACAAGTAATTAAAAGCCAATTCAAAATCAAAGCATCCAAGATCTACTTAAAGAAGTCCAAAGCCTCCAAGCCAATCAATTTCAAACGGTCAGTTCAAAGTTAAGCTTAAAGGCAATCTAAACTCAAGTCTCCAAGACCAAACAAAACACAAGTACACAAGGCTAACTCGAGACGAAGACTGTATTTACGTTGGAATTGCATTTTGTGTTTCCTGCACAAACAAATGGATCCAAATGACAATTTAGGACTTGGATCAGGTCCTCGGAGTGGACACTTTTACTTCAATGACTTATTAGTTCTACTATGCAGCTATTGTTCGAAAAGTGGTTCGAAACTGTGGTGGTTGTCAAAAATAATTTAGAAAACTACGGAGTCAACCAGTGAAATCTTGTGAAGCTTAGACCCCGGTGAGCCTAATACTTAGATTTTTGAAAAGGGTTTTGACTCCCAAGGAGTGAAAAAGAGCCAAACTATTCGGTGATAACTTGGCGAATTGGAGTTCAAGTGAACTCACACTCTTGTGTCGAAATGGAAAGTACAAGCTATCCGGTGATAATTTGCGTTGTCAGGGTTCCGGTGAACCAAGACATGTGTAGCCTCTTGTCTGTGTGAATTGAATTAAATTGAATTAACTTGTATAGCGTCATGTCAAGAAAGCGATAAAGCAAAGTAAATTGAATTAAATTGCATAAAATGAAAGGAAAAAGTGGAAGGGACTCTTGTGCATTAACTTTTGTAGCCTCTTGTCTGTGTGATCAACGTCTGGGCACTTAGTGTGTTAGTACTTCAATTTCCAACTCTTAATCCAGAATTACAAAGGCCTATTTATAGTGCTAGAATTGTGAATAACTAACTAATCATAGGGACTAGATTACATGAAAAATAAACTGCCTAGATCTAAGCGTTCAATCGGCATGCCTTGGAGCTCCTCGAATTCACATTCTCAAAATCATGGCTTGGTTTCCACGTTCTAGGTAGTGCCTGATTTCGTGGAAATGGGGCACAAGATTCCTTATGAAGCTTCTAGGCTCTTCAAATTGTGTGCTCTAGATCCTTCTAGTTCCGATTGTGCTTCGAACCTTGCTCTCGATCACGTCTTCGAAGATGATCTCAAGTCCTAATGCGTTGGACCCCTTCTAGAAGTCAATATTCTCTTAGGATCATGTTTGAGAATTCTCCTAAGTGTTGGGAACTCGTTGAAGCACTCTTGTGCTTCTCGAGTTTAGTACTCTAAATCATCCTGGCGCTTCGAGCTTCCTTTGACACTCCTTGCCTTGGCCGAAGGTTACGACCACATCTGCTCGAAACGCCCTTGTAAAGAAGGGTACCCCTTAATTCGAAATTCCAATGTTAACAGGCTGAATGATCTATTTGAAGGAATTCTAAGCATCCACGGTTGAAAGACATAAGTTCAAGTTCGCAGGGAGTTTCTTAGAAGTTATTTTCTAACGAGTTTTTTCAAGTGTATGACCGTAGATTAGGAAGTTATTTTCAAGTTTTAATAGTCTCTGTAGGATTAGCTAGCAGTTATTTCCTTCAAGTAGAGTTGTCAATTAGACCTTTGGCCCCGGGGCTAGTCCATTCAACCCACTTTTTGGCCCTGTTTTTTATTGGCGCACTGGCAAGTGGGAGCCAAATAAGCCTCAATCTACACAACTCACTCGTTTAGTAGGCTTGATAGGGACAGCCTCAAGGTCAACCCACAGTCTCACGTTACATTATTTAGTTTGTTTTAAATGTGATTTTAAAATTTAAATTGACTAAAAAAAGATTAAAATAAAGTAATTCCCAAATTTAAATTTGATTCAACGCCAACCTGCACGACTCGCTCGAACCGACATAGACATGCCCTGCCCGACACTGACCCACCCGACTCGACGACAACCATACCGTCCTTGCATCGACCCGCATGAACCCTAAAATCGGCTAAAAAGTAAGGCAACAAAAATAAAGAAATAATGACTAAGAAACTAACCAACTAGCTAAAAAAGCATAATAGAGCTTGAAAATGACTTCTTGTAAATGCTATATTTAAACTTCTGACGAACAATGTCGTCGCTAAGTTAGTCGGTATTTTCAAATTATCAGTGACCTTTGTCATCGACACCCCAACGGTCTCTTTAATGTGACCATTATAGGTGGTTACTAGCGGACATGACTGTTAGTAATTTGAAAATACCGATTAACTTACCGACGAATTCAGCCGTCGGTTCCGTCGGTAACTAGCGACATAATTTGAAAAGACCCCAGGTTGCTGATAATATAGGCTTTCAATTATGAGACGACATTTTAGTGTAACGATGATCTAGGTCGTCGACAAGTTGGCAGCACCCCCTTCCGCTTAAAAAAATCCGCCAAGTTTTCGACGAAAAATGTCATCGACAATAGATATTTTAATTATAATTAGATGACTATCTGCTATGGCTTTAAGACCTTCGTAACTTTCCGTGGGTACTAAAATAGTAAAATCTTTTATTGTAGTGTAAAAATTGAGAATAAATTTATATTAATTATATTTCTCATTTCACATAATGTGATTATTTGATTCTTATAATACAGATGGAAGGTAATGTACAATGACTTCTTTTCATGGTTTGGATTGGCACGTATAAATCATCCCCGCATATGTAGGTTGTGAAAAAATAAAAATCGAAGATGAGATGTTGCTATGAACATGCACAAATTACTTTGTCCGGAAGCCATGCTCAAAGAGCATACGTATATGGAAAAAAAATGAAAAACTTTTCAAAGGAGCAATGCTTTGCATAGTCGAGGAGCATCTGAATGAATGATATAAAAACAAAAACAGGATAAGGATTGGACCAATGTTGTCTACAAAATCAAATTGAATTCAATACTCAATTCCTTTACAAATTCCCATGGTGCAAGTCCCACCTCTCTCTATCAAACAATAACTAAAACCAATAAAACAAATTAGTGGCATTCTTTTCCGTGTGTGCTTGCCAATTTAATGTTGCACGAAATTGATTATGCAAACTTGATTTTAAATGCTGAGAAGTGTCACGACAAATATAACTCTTAACAAGAAATCCTTACCTCTAAACTAGCTTTAGAGTTATAAGTCTTTTAAATTGTAATATGGTATTAGAACTTATCATAAATTCATTAAGTGGAGACCAACCGTATATGGGTTACCCGCAGATGTTCATTCATGCATATTCTATGCTCTAGGTGTCCAACCTTAGGCGTGAGGGGTGTCTTGATCAAAGTCTCACATTGACTAGAGATACAACCAAATTGGTGGTTAATTTAGCCAAAATTCACTTATATGACGCTGCATTACAGTGTGCGAGTGAAACAAAAATCCAAAAACAGTTTAAGGACTAGATTCGAAGCCCTCTTGGGTTCTTTAGTGGAGATGTTTTAAGTGTCAATTCCGAATTTTTATGAAGAACAATATGAAGTTCTTTCAAGAAATTTGAAGAAAAGAAGATGAACCGAGCAATGTAATTCAATCTTCCCAAGAAACCGCAAACTTCTTTTTCAGTTCGTGGGGGCGGCATTTCTTGGATTGCTCGCACCTTATCTGGATCAACTTCTATGCCCTTCTGACTCACTATGAATCCCAGTAGCTTGCCAGACTTAACTCTGAAAGTGCACTTTGCGGGGTTTAGCCTGAGTTGAAACTTCCTTAGCCTCTCAAACAGCCTGCGCAAATTAATCAGGTGCTCTTCTTCGGTTGTGGACTTTGCGATTACATCATCTACATAGACTTCAATCTCCTTGTGCATTAAGTCATGAAACAGAGTGACCATTGCCCTTTGATATGTTGCCCCGGCATTCTTTAACCCAAACGACATCACCTTGTAGCAAAAGGTTCCCCACAATGTGATAAACGTCGTTTTTTCCATATCTTCTGGAGCCATCTTGATCTGATTATAACCCGAGAAACCATCCATGAAGGAGAAGAAGGAATTTCGGGCTGTATTGTCCACCAGGGTATCGATATGAGGCAATGGAAAGTCATCTTTAGGGCTGGCTCGATTCAAATCTCTGTAGTCCACACACATCCGAACTTGCCCATTTTTCTTGGGCACTGGTACAACATTGGCAACCCACTGAGGGTATTTTAAGACGGCTAAGAACCCGACATCGAACTGCTTTTGTACTTCTTCTTTGATCTTCAATGACATTTCTGGCTTCATGCGCCTCAGCTTCTGTTTGACTAGGGGACATTCAGGCTTCAAAGGCAACTTGTGAACTGCAACACTAGGGTCAAGCCCGGGCATATCCTGGTAGGACCATGCGAAGACATCAACATATTCGAGGAGCAAAGCAATCAACTTAGTGCGTGCCTCCTCCATCATGCAAGTGCCAACCTTCACTTCTTTCTTACTATCTTCGGACCCCAAATTGATCATTTCTATGGGCTCTTTGTGCGGCTTGATTTCCCTTTCCTCTTGTTCTACCAGTCTTTGCAACTCAGAGGAGGGTTCCTATTCTTCATCTTCATCTTCCTCAGCTTGGTTAACAGGGCTGTCAAAATTGTGACATGCGGGACTAGCACTATTACTTTCGAGAGAACCGGTTTCGGGCCTGCATTATCGGAAATTGGCATAAGGACAATAAAGGGAGAGAATAGAGAAAGAGAAGAAAAGCATGGCAAGATAAGAAAAAGGGAAAATAAAGGATGATATGGAGAATTCAAAATGCATTTTATTCATGACATGATTAAAACAAAAGTGAGCCCTTATTATAAGATTCTATCCTAAAGCCTTGGGCAGAGCAATAGGAGTGGCACTACAAATTACTTTGTTTCAGATTTAAGAACTACGGGGAGTTCAAATATATCCCAGTTGTCAAGCTCATCATCTAGCACACAGGGAAAGACGAGATCCACACGTTCATCTTCAGGCACTTCTTCTGCAGCCACCGCAACATGGCTCAACACAGCAAACCCAGCACTTTGGAAACTCTGACGGATATCACAGATAGGGATTCCTCGAGTCATGGCTTCTTAATTTTCTCGTTCGGCAGCCCTTTTCTCTCTCTTCTCTGCTGCAATTCTTCTTTTATCTGAAAGTGTGGGCGTATATCCCAGCCCAGCACGGTCCTTATTTGTAGGAAGCTCTATCAGGCTAGCCCTGCCTTGGCCTTCTTTGCCCAATCCACTACCATAAAGGTATCCTTTTTCTATCATCACTCTCGCTGACATGCTCGATGGCCCAGATAATTCTGCCTTAAACATTGGAGACTTCTCTTTTTCTTGAGCAGTGCTAACAATCTCCAAGGATTGCAATGAAGTTTCCAGGTTCCTTCTGCAACATCCACATATGGGATCGATGCTGGCTTACTTATCAGCATGTCTTCTTCGGCGGACACTATGATGAGTTTATCATCAAGGAAAAACTTAACCTTCTGCTGGAGCGTTGATGGCAAAGCTTTTGCAGGATGCAACCAAGGTCTCCCTAGGAGACAACTATATCCTGGCATCATGTCCATCACCTGAAAGGTTGTTATGAAGGTTACTGGACCCACCTGAATAGGTAGATCAATCTCCCCCATTACTTCCCTTCTGGCGTCGTCGAAGGCCCTTACCACCATTGCACTAGGCCGCATGAATGACCCTTCCACTGACATCTTCTCCAACGTTGGCTTAGGTAACACATTCACCGAGGAGCCATTATCCACAAGGACTTTAGACACCATGTGATTCGTGTATTTGAGTGAAATATACAACGCTTTATTGTGTGTCACCCCTTCGGGCGAGATCTCGGCATCGAAGACAGTAAGGAAGTTGTTAGCGGTAATGTTGCCGACAATCCCTTCAAACTTATCGACTGAGATATTCTGGGTCACATGTGCTTCATTCAAGACTTTTAACAACGCCTTCCTGTGAGGTTCGGAATTTATCAAGAGGGCTAGGAGGGAAATCTTAGCCGGTAAACGGTTCAGCTGATCCACGACGGCATATTCACTCTGTCTGATGGACTTTAGGAACTCGTATGCTTCTTCATTTGGATCAGACTTCTTGGGTTCTCGCATTACCTGCTCAAGACTCTCATCAGCTACTGCCTCTGTATTTTCTTTTTCTTTCATCTTTTCTGAAGTTTCCTTGGCTTCCTCTTTCCTCTTCTCAGGGGGGCTAAAAATTCGCCCACTTCGGGTCATTCCCCCAATTCCAGCAACATTGGTTACAACAGGGGCATCAATGCTCGCAGCCGGACCATAAATCTCCGACCCAGGGGTTTTTGAGCAAATCTCTGCTTCATATTTCCAAGGCACCGCCCTACTGTCCTTATAAGGAAAAGGAGCTGGCATGCGTATCAGAAGAGGGATCGGCTTTCTAGGAAAGTCGACAGGGGTGCTTTTTGCATATCGGACCACCAAAGGTCTTGGGCTAAGAGGCGCATGCTCTCCAGCCATGCAAGCATCATCATCATCCACCTTACGCCCGATCTGTACTGATCCTCCATTAGCTTCTGAAGGACTGCCTTGAACTCCACACAATCTTGAATCAGATGGTTTGCCTTGGGGTGAAACCCACACATTTCTTCTTCATTCAGATTTCCGCTAATCATTCCAAACTTGACCATCTCGGCAAAAACCACCTCATTGGAGTCTTGATCTCACTTACACTATTTACCAACTTCGATTCTGGGCCATCCTCGATCGCGTTGGTAGATGCCCCTGTGTGATTTGGAAGGGGATTCTTCTTCCGATACTAGGATCATCTTCCTCTGTGAAGGTCAGCCACTTTGCATCAATCAATGCTTCCACTCTATTCTTCAAGGTATAGCAGTTTTCGGTGGAGTGACCCACCACCCCTGAGTGGAAATCACATTTAGCATTTGGATCATACCACCTAGGATACGGGGGCTCAACTGGTCTTGCTGGAGAGCGGACAATCAGTGCATTATTAATGAGGTGTGGCAAGATTTCGGTGTAGGTTTTGGGGATCGGATCAAAATGGGTTCTCCTTTCCCACCCTCTCTGGTTCGTGTTTGCCCACGAACCTTGGTTCTGCACGGGGTTTTGTCTAGGAGGTGGGGGTTGTGTTTGAGTTGTGGCTGGCGGTATATTGGCTACTGTTTGTTGTTGAGATTGAGGGGGTGATTATACTATGGGTGAGGGGGATATTGGTAACTAGAGGATTGTCTTCCCTGCCCATCAAAAGTCACGGCTTGTGCTTCACCTTCCCTTCTCTTTCCTCCGCCAAAAGAAGACTTCTTCGCGGCTCCGTCAGTGGCCTGAGCGATCTTCCCACTTCTCAGCATGTTCTCCACTCTCTCTCCAATGGTCACCATGTCCAAGAAGTTAGAGGATACACTTCCTACCATCTGATCATAGAACGGAGTATGGAGGGTTTCCACAAACATGGAAATCGTCTCTTTTTCTGTTACGGGCGGGTAGACCTAGGCAGCCGTTTCTCTCCATCTCTAAGCGTACTCTTTGAAATTTTCGTCCCATTTCTTCACCATATTCTGGATCTGTATCCGGTCAGGGGCCATGTCCAGGTTGTACTTGTACTGCCTTAAGAAAGCATCTGCCAGATCTTTCCAAGAATGGAAATGACTCTGCTCCAACTGTGTATACCAACTTGAAGCTGCCCCAGACAGGCTATCTTGGAAGAGATGGATAAGAAGCTTCTCATCATGAACATGGGACGCCATTTTCCTGTAGTACGTAAGTTGGATTACTTCCTTGGAGTTCAAGTTCAGCATCTGCAAGATGGGTCTTTTCTCCTATCACAATCTAAATACATAGGAGATCTTCTTGACAAGGCAAATATGATCAATGCAACAAGGAAATCTACGCCTATGCTTAGTGGAGCAAAACTCAGCAAACATGGTACTGACTTACATGCTGATCCATCCAACTACGAGTCTGTTGTTGACGCATTGCAACATGCCACTCTCACCATACCTGAAATTAGCTATGCTGTCAACAAAGTCTGTCAGTTCATGAGCCAGCCTCTAAATGTTCATTGGAAAGCTGTCAAGCGCATACTTAGATACCTCAAAGGTACCATCTCTCATGGTCCGCATCGCAAGCCCTGCAATTCTAAAGATGTCGTTCCCTTGACTGCCTGCTGTGATGTTGATTGGGGTTCGGATCCGGACAATAGACGTTCCATGTCTGGTTCATGTGTTTTCTTTGGACCAAACTTAATGTCTTGGAGCTCTAAGAAGCAGCCGATTGTCGCACGGTCAAGCACTGAAGCAGAATATCAAAGCTTGGCAAACACCACTGTTGAACTTCTTTGGATTCAATCTCTCTTCACGGAGTTAAAGATTCCTTTCCAAAATCCTACAGTATACTGTGATAACATGGGAGCTGTGGCCTTAACTCAAACCCTGTTTTGCACACCAGAACAAAACATATGGAATTGGACATATTTTTTGTTCGAGAGAAAGTTCAAAACAAGTCATTGTTTATCACATTCCTGGTCAGGATCAATTGGTTGACATCTTCACCAAACCTCTCTCGCCTCAACACTTTGCATCAATGAAGGCCAAACTCAATGTGTTTGCAAAAACTGCTCTTTTTCACCCACCTTGAGTTTGAGGGGGGTTGTTAGAGAAATGCAGTATTGTCTGATACTATCGTCTGAATAAGTTAGCATTTTATCGTCTGTATGGCAGCATCGTCTGCCAAGTTGAATCGAATGCATAATTGTATCGTTTGGTCAGTTAGTCATGCCAGTTGTCCTTGTGTGACAGGTGACCCAGAATTTAGCTGGTGAAACTGATGTTCATACAATCCATGAGGACGATAAATCTATATCTGCTTTACTATAATTGAATCATTAAGGTTTAGCAAAAAACAATACAACAAGGAAAAAACCTTTATTAATCACTCGGTCAACAAACTATAAAAAGAAGAAGATATAGAAGGTTGAAGACAGCTGAAACTTATTGAGTTCTTAAGTGCAAGCATTTTCTAAGTTATCATTCTTTCATTGTAAAGACTCTGTAGTCTGTATAGATTTAAGCTTAAATACTTAGAAAAAATACATGATTGCAAAAGAGCTTACATTGTCTACTCCGCATCTCTTAAGGAGAAAATTAGTATAATTCCTTCTTTACTTCTGTAAATGTTGTTGAACCTGAATAGGCTTGGGACGAAAATACTTATAAGGAAAAGTATTGTGGAATACTTATTTTTAGTGGATAAACCTGGTGTGGCCGAGAGGTAGCCCAAGATTTAATGGTGAACCATGATAAATCTCTTTGAGCATTTATTTCTCTTAACCCTTACTCTTTAATTTACTTGTTAGTTTTCCGCTGCTACTAACAAGAGTCTATTGAAATTTTTTATTATCTATATCTTCTACCATTGTTAAGGTTTGTGAAAATTTTTAAGACCCAATTCAACCTCCTTGTGTCCATGTGTGATCATTTTAATTAATGGTTGGGTTAAGGGTGGTTCTTGGAAGGATTAACTCTTAGCGTAGCAAGGAGGTTGCCTTGTGTTTCATTGGTGGGGGACACCCACAGTGAACCCATCACTGTGGGTTCAGTGGCTCCTGGATGCATTAGAACTTCGTTTAGAGCTGCATTTTGCACTGTTATTGCGGGGATTGTTCTGTTGCTTTTTAGAAGTATCAGTGATGTTGGAGGACTTCTATTATTGGTGGTGGGCTTCATTCAATGGTGATTTTGTGCAGGGCATGTAAAAAATGGTGATGAGGTTAGTGGTAGAAAATGGGTGGGATTTGAGAGATTTGAGGAAGAAATGGAAATAGAAGTGCATGAAGAAGATGATGAACGATTTTAGATGACGGATTAGAGATTAGGGATTTGAGTTTAGAAATTTTTGACAGAGATTAGGGAATTCATTTTTAATTAATAAAATTAATTTAATTTGATTGTTCAGGTGGAATTAAATTTTAATTAAAAATTATATTTCGATGCCACAACAGACTCACTTATACACATGGGTGTGCCACATAACTCTAGCTAGAAACATAGCAAAGTGACAGAGAGACTGTAACTCCAACTTAGGTGATGACCAAAACCATGCTATTTCACCAAATGCAGGGACATTTTTCCAACTTTACTTTGATATGGACTAAAATCAAATCTCGTTAATTTTACAATTACAAAATATTCTTGTTTGGCATTGTATTGGGTACGACAGTATAAGCTTATACAATACGTTATACATTGTTTTATGCTAACATTGTATTGTATATGTTTATCCATGAATCCACTCTTATACATTAAAATGATGAATTATTTAATCAAGCTTATAGATGTGGGATAAAGCCTAATAAGTTTATGACGTATAAGCCACTTGAGAATATTTAATCCACCGCCACTGCCACCACCACCATCATCACCCTCCACCACTGTCACTGCTGCAACTGTCACCACTGTCGTCGCCACCGCCTCCACTACTATTGCCACCACCGTCGTTGCAGCCATGGCCACTTCCACCACCCTCCACCACAAACACCATTGCCACCACCACCACAATCACACTGCAACCACCATTCGCTGCCACCACCCGAACCACCACAGCCACTGCCGCCCTACAACACTGCCGCCACCACCACAACGCTCTCTAGCACCACCCTCGCCATCGCCTCCACAACCACCATCACCACCACTGCTATCACCACCCTACCGCCACGACCCACCACCACCACGGTTACTGTCACCACCACCACTACTGCCACAATCACTATCCTCCATCACTGTCGTCACCGCTACAATCACATCGAGTCAATTACCACCCTCCACTGCTGCCACCTCGACCTGCGTTGCCACCACCACCTTCCACCATCTATATCGCCCCTATTTGACAAAATTAACTATTTTATAATGTTATCAAATTATTTTAAATGTTAATTATTTGATAAATTTCTTTTAAAAGAGTTCAAAATATATAACCTTCAAAACTATTTTTTTATGACTGTTTTGAAACTTTATCAAATAGCAACTTTTAAAAGTTATTTCGGCTGAGTTTCTACAAAGTTTGTCCAAAAACTATTTTTTCATTAACAAATATCTATAATTGTATATGAAATTGGTATTCGTATATATAGATTAATTCATGAAAAATAAACATATGATTGTATTAATTCAAACAATATAATAAATTATATATTATATGACCATACACTGTATAGTATTAAATTTTTATCAGGTCTTATCCTACCAGACCTGATAGATTTTTTTGCCTAAAGAGACTTCGAATCAATCACAACTGTTCAGTTGGTTTGGATCGGATTTCACGTATTTTTACCTTTGAACCTAAACTCAACCAAACCGCCGATGATGTTCGGCTTGGATCGGATGGGTTGATCAGATCGCTTTTAAAATAATTATAAATATGGAATATATAAAATGAAAAAATAACTATTGAAAAGTTGCATAAAATAATGCACCATGAAAATAAGTAAATCCAACAAGTAATTGAGGTGAATCAACTAGCAGGGTACTAATTTCTCCCAACAAAGAAGGCAATTGAAGTTAAACCCAACAGAACACTAATAGTCATATAAGTTTGTGTTCGTGGTTTAGTTCAGATTTTAATTTCTTGAACTAGGAATCTGAACCAAACTCGTTGGATTTTCCCCTCCAGAATCCAATCCAATTCATGAGTCAGATCCAATCCGTTTTTCTGGTTTCGGATCAGTTCAGTTTCACACCGCCTCATACTATCAAACTTTATACTAAACAACACAATTTTTAGATAGATATTTGTTAATCAATATTAGTCAGCCGCGATCGTGGGCACGGGTTTAATTAAGAAGTGATACACATGAAGATGTTATCATAATAATACTTAACGGTATCTCAGCCGGCAATGATCATAAGAATAATTCTGTCATAAAAAAACTAGGAAAGAAACAAAAACAAAATACTTACTTGCATGTGATCACTGATAATAGCAAGGATGTGATTTCAAAGAAATCAATGCCCTGAGTCATGTTTCTTATATTTAGCACATTTATAATAACCAACATCATGCTGCATGGTGATTGGAAATACAGTAATCAGTTGAAAAAAGCATACACACAGTCACAGAGAATAGTAATTAACGGCTTGTGTATAATATCTGTCAATTATGGTTTCCCACGAGGGAAGGATGTGAAGTATCCTACAATCTTCAATCTTACGCACCAAAAAGTTAAATCCAAATCGAGTGCATAATTTTGCGCAAATGTTTCGGGATGGTTTTTTTATTTTATTTTTGAAAAAGGGTGGTTATTTACATGATGAGTATAATTTTGATATTCTATCATTGTAAAACTTCTTAAATTAACAACCAAGCCTCCAATGTCATGTAGGAAAAACAATTATATTTATTTTTTATTTTTAATCAAAATAATGACTTGTTTTCTGATATGGCGGAATATAATTATGAGAAAAAAATAAATTCTATTAATTAGCATCAGAATAGCGCCAAATATCACGACCGACGCGAAAAAATAAGATAGTGTCAAATATCTTTTTAAGTGCGTAGGGTCTGTTTAGCGTCAGCTCATGCGACACTAACTTAGCATCGGCTTCTTTGACCGACGCTTTGACAATAGCTTCGAGCCCTATAACGTGAGCTCAGGAACTAATGCTAAGTTGATGCTAAATTGATAGTAGTGTTGACTTTTGTTCAGTCGACGCTAATGAGAGTTATTTTCGGTTTAATGGCAAAATTTCTTGTAGTATGTAAAGTCCTTCATGGATTTTTGTATGCTTCCCCATATTATTATTTTTTTAGTTCAAGGTATCTACCGCCGACAACAATGACTAATTCCCTAATTGTGGGTGCTCACACTATACGGTAAACGGCTTGCCAAAAAATATATTCTATTCGCACCACATCTCACCTCCATTGATCTGTATTTATATTCTTTATAATATGAAATAGAAGCACTCTATTCAATGATGACTTTATTCTTCAATCAATCTCCACTAAATTGTAACACTATATATCATCCATTCTTATTAAAAGAATAATGAAATTCAATTCCGGACACATTGTTTTACTCCATATATTTTCTATAGATCTTCACATTTTTGTAGATTCGTTGACTAAATATTTTGGTGTTTTATACCTTTTTATCTATGTGAACGAATTAGCACCAAAAAATAAATATATATGCACAACATCAGTATTTCAGTTTAGTAAGCAGGTCAATTATATATACATGACAAGTTGACCTTCAAATTAGAGTATGGTTATTTTCCTTTTCATTTTAGCACACTGTCCAGTACTCTGTGCTTTATTGTGCTAATACTAACAAGGGAACAGATAGGTGTGTACTGTGTAGGATTTGCAGATATTAATTGAAAGGACCAGTTGAAAGGCTTTCCAGTCCTTTTACTTTTTATTTGTAAGAAAAACAACAAACTCTTATTTGTTTCTACCATTGCTCCCTAGATTGGTCCATAAAATGGGTGAGTACAAAAATTATTGCTGTCATTTTTACCTGCTGAGGGGAATCCAATGAATGTCATTGTGTTTCTGCAATCAATATACAGGAAACATTGATAGTAAGAAAATAGTTTAGAAATCAATATTAATTTCAAAAACAAGTAAAATGAGAATCACTCTCAATCGTCTTATGGAAGTTAGATTGACTTAGGCAGGTTTGTTAAGTTAAAAAATTGACTTCACGATTTTCTAGAAATTAAAAGAAATTTATTTTTTAGGAGTTTTATATGAAGCATAAATAATTTTGTATTTTTTATACATTCTTTCACCTATGACAATATATTGTTTTGAGAAACTATTTTATGACTGTTTTTAGTATTTCACGTTGAAACTCCACAACCAACCCAGATCTTACTATCAAGTAAGTACCATGTTGGTTGGCCGAGATACAAAAGCAAGAAACATCTCGTTCGAACACTAGCCGAATGGACGCAACCGAAACGATTAATGAAACATCACACGGTTATCTAAAGATAACCGTCCTTGAAAGTCCTTTATTAAGGGTCACAGAAATAACGATCACAATCTCTATAAGTACAGGTTCGATTGTTAATTTATATAAGAATTACTCATTTTTCTAATTCATTATTCTTCTATGACTTGATATTCTCTCTCTATGCTCTCATACTGACTTGAGCATCAGAGTTCCTTTGCAGATACCCCCCACACCATGTCAGTTTCTCACCACCGTGCTGGAAGATCCTTTAAGATTGTGAACCATCGCGAGAGATTCAGAGCATCTTGCAGCTCAGATTCTAGAAGAACATTTGGCGTCGTTTGTGGGAAAGATTATCTAATTCCCAACGCAATGGTTCAAACACGTAGACGACAACCGTCTGACGAAGAATCATTCTCTCAGAATGCCAATGGACAATGCTTATGATCCAACTTCAAAGCTTGACGTTTATTCGTTAGATCAAGAAGCCGCTACAAGTTTTGGAGAAATATATCCATGTGTCGCAAATCCTTACTCACAACCATCAAGCAGAAAAGTCTCCTAGGAAGCGTGTCTATCATGAGCGAACGAAGAAGCAAGTTGAACTAGAATGTAGATGAGTGTAATGATGACTTACTTTGAAGAAGAATCACGCCAAACCAGAGGTGTGCTGGTGAAAATTTAGAATCATTTTTCTTCATAAGTTATTACCATAGATATCCCAAAAGACTCTTAAAAGCTGACCCGGATAGAACCATGCATCGGGGATACTGATCGAACATAACATTTGGATGCTTTCATCACAATGCTGGTGGAAAACTTGACTTTTGTGGATGTAAAATGTCAGAAGCAAACCGACGATGGAAGACAAATTCGGTGAAAAGACATGCCATGAGTTTGCTATAGCAAGAGGGCTTCAATATCTGAAAGGGAAACATGAAAAGCCAAAAGAATAAATTCGGCAAAGTAAAATTGATGGAATGGATTTGGCACTAATGAACTTATGAATGTCAAAATCAATTCAAGTGTGAGCGTCAAAGAAGATCACATGGGTATGAAGAATTCAAGATAGAAAACAGTTGTCCAAGCAACAGGTTAAGGAGAGGGTATCCGATGAAGTCAATTCAGCGCTTTTGAAATAGGAATCAGAGAATTATCAAATTTTAGCACTAAAATGACTATTGTCGATACTAAAAAAATGGCTAACGTCCATATATGGCATGAAGAGAAGGTTAGGCTTTCATGAAGATTAGGCTTTCATGAAGATTTTAAGTGTAAACACCAAAACTAAGCCTTCTTTTTAGAAGAAGAAAAAAAAACCGCTTCGACATTGTTGAATAATTACCATAACGCCACAAGTTGTATACATTTGAAGCATAGGAATAATCCGGCGCGCGAGTTGTACAACTGTAATTAAGATTTGAATTTCATAATGTTTTGAATTCAGTAGTTTGTGGTTACATGCAATGACTTGAGCTATTTTAGGCTTAGTGTAGATAGTGCTCAAGCTATAGGTTTAATTTTCTTATTTTTGCTATAAATAGTATTTAGGAAGACTTAGAAGGGGTTAGGCATATGAAATAACACCTATTTGTTACCAGATTCCGGAGAGAGTCAAGTTTCTAGTAAATCTCAACTAACTTTCTTCCAATCTTGTTGTTTTTTCATCTCTTGCTATTCCAATTCAAGTAACTTACTTTTCCAATCTTTGCATCTTCGTGGAATTGCTTCTATTGCTTGATTACCGATAAAGACACAACCTTGCATGCTCAAAACTCTTTCTTTCATCATGTTTCCATTCCTTAAATTTATTTTTTCATTGGCATTTGTTCATATGAAGTGCATGTTCATAGTCTAAGTTTTCTAGCATCCCTAAGCATTTCTTTTTCTTGCATTGTGTTGTGTTTATTTTCTGCATAAGTGTTAGAAAGGATCATCTTTGTTCATTTGACTAGAATTCATGAAGCTTTTAAGTTCCCAGTTTAGGAGCATATATTTAGTTTCTTGCATTTTAGCTTAAGTTTAGTTGTTATTTTTCCTTTCATCTGCATACTAATCTAAATATAACCATGAATTTCAGCATTCTTATCATGTTTCTTGGTATTCATAGTTGAAATAGGTAGTTTCCAAATTCTTTTGACATATCTCTGAACCTAAACATTTCTTAAGTTACTTATCATTATGGTATTTTAGTCATTTGTTATAAATAAAGAAATGACACAAGAAGGGGTTGAATTGTGTGCATATAAAACTTGACTTTCAAAAACAATTATTAGTTATCAAAAGCTTTTTGTGAACGATGACCGCGGAAAACAATTCATCAGAGTGTAAACGATAAAGCTATAAACGACACACACTTTAATGCAGCGGAAATAACACGAGTGAGAGTGTGGACGATGCATGCTGTAAAGTTATAAACGATGCAAGCAGTTAAATGTGCAAACGATGCAGGCAGTTAATGTGCAAACGATACAAGCAGTAAACGATGCAAGCAATAAAAACAACACACAAGAGATTTATCCTGGTTCACCCCCAAAACGATAGGGTTACGTTCAGTCCTTGGCTTCACCGACATTTTCCACTATTCAACCCTGAATTGTACAAGTATTAAACAGGATTTCTACCAAGTATTCGACAGGAATTCTCCCAGTATTCGACAGGACTTCTCCCAAGTATTATACTGGACTTCTCCTAATTCTTTTACAAAAATATACACTTCTACAAAGTCTCTTCAGAAACAGTGAGGTAGAAAGTTTAAGCACAAGAAAACTCTAAGTATTTTTGGTAGAGGATATGACTCTTAATAATATACTTGAGGTTTGGTGAAACAAAGATGATTGGACAATAGTTTCTCTGTTTGGGTGTGAAGAGATAAAGAGATTTGACTCTTAAAAAATTTCACACTTGGACGATTTCACTCGTTGTGGGTTTGACACTTAAGTTCGAGTGAGGCTTAGAAGATTCAGAAAGATTGAGAGCTTGAATTTGAATTTCATTGTAAGTCACCAATTCGCCAAGATCTTCAGTCTTCAAGTCTTCTTATTTATATCTTCTCTTCAAAAGAACATTGTTGAAGATGTTGAAAATGAGACGCGATTTCTTCTTCTTCCCGTTCACCAACGGATTTCTTCATTTAATGCTCTTGGCCGTTGAAAGCATGGCATGGCTGTTCTGAGCAGTAGATAGCTTGTAGCAGTTCTGAAAATCTCTTCTTTGGCTTGTACTTGATGTTGACATGGTGAAGAAACAGTGTTTTCTTCGTCCTTGTGTTTTGTTCTTCCTCGTTTCATCTTCTAATAATGGTCGTTGAGAGCTTTGCATTCAATGCATTCTGCTTTTCATTTAACGCATTCTGACATCTTTCCTTGTCTCGTGAACAGTGCATTTAATACTATTGAAGAGAGGGAAATTAGAGTCGTTGATATTCTGACTTTGTCACGTGATTCGAGCTCTTCTCCTTGGTTTGTGCTTGACAGCTGTAGACAACTCATAAAGCATATTTTCTTTTAATAAAGCATATTCTCTTTGAATAAAGCATATTCTGCTTCACCTTGGACGATGTTGTCTCTTTTGTCTTTTACTTCGGACGATGCTTTTCGTCTTTTGCTTAGACGGTGCTGTCTCACTTGGTTGGACGATGTTCTCGGAATGAGACAGTATAGGAGAGAAGTAAGGCTATATAATCTTATTAGAGAAAATTGTAAACCCTTTTACATAAGCCTCCCTTGGCTATTTAAAGGGAGGAAAGCCATAAATAACATTTAATTCAGACTAAACCTATGGGCCTCAAAGACCAGGCCCAATAGGTTACAAAGTTTACCCCCTATGTATTACAAATATCCCCCTGGGGTCGCCGCCCTTCACTAATGTTGGTCGCCCTCCTGCTGTCATGGGGCGCTCGCCCTGTCCAAAAGCCCACAAGACACCGAGCTTGAAGTCTGAAAGCGATGTGTCTTAACTAGTCTTCGAAGGTCTTCTCAGTGATGAATGCCAACCCAGACGATGTTTTTTGTCTTTTGCTTTGACAGTGCTTTCTCACATGATTGGACGATACTTTCCATTGGTTGTACGATACTCATCTTTGTTGAATAATGCTTCTTATCTTAATCAGATGATACTCTTTTCATGCAGACGATAGAGCTTCTCCTTTGGACAATGCTTCTCATCTTGGTTGTATGATAGTTCTTCACTGAATTATACTTTTTCTTTGAACGATGGATGGTTGAACGATGCTCTTCTACATATATGACAATGTGAGAAACCAATACTTTTCCTTTCGTTTGAATGATAGGGATATTTCCCGAAAACCATATTACAGAGTTTAGGAAATAAAATTGTTATCATTCAAAACATGAGAAATGATCTAACTCGTTTGAACCTAACAATTTTAACACTTCTAGTAGTTTTGGTTACTAAAATCAAGGTATGATGTCGGCCATTTAGCCAATTGTTTTCTTTCCCAATTAATGGCCCGTAGTTTCTATAGATATTTCTCAGCTAGACACCAAAACAAAGGCTCAATATCACTATAGATTCCTCTTGACCAAGGTGCTACACGTAACATTCATCAGTGTCGCAACCGAGGTCGCGGCGGGACGGCGAAAAAAAGAATAGGTCAAACAGACAGAGTTGCCACTAATGTTTATTTGAGGAAAACACTAGAAAAACCTAAAATTGATAAATAGCCTACGAAACCTAAAATCTAGGTTCGGGAGTCTATTACGCGCGGGGAAGGTGTTAGCACCCCACAGCGCCCGTCTAAACGGTACCTAAAATTGTTTGTGTAATTTCCTTAGCTTTCTACATTATTGATTTTACCCTTACTTATTTTTATTATTTAATTCCTAATTATTCCTAAGAGAGAAAGAGAACAAAATATTTTTGTTATTTTTTTATAGCCTGATAGGTGTGAACCTAGTCCTACGTACTTCCCTAAAATGGAAGATCAAGGCTTACGCAGTTCTCGAGTAATTTAAGTGATTAAAAAAAGGGCGTGATCTAAGAAAGGGATGATCTAAGAGAAGAGTGATTTAAGAAAAGGATGATGTAGGAAATGGATGATTTAAGAAAATTATGATTTAAGAAAGGAACGATTCAAGAAAGGATGATTTAAGAAAATGGTTATTTAAGAAAATGGTTATTTAAGAAAATGAATGATTTAAGAAATGGATGATTTAAGAAAATGGATTATTTAAGAAAAGGGATCATTTAAGAAAATGGATGATTTAAGAAAAAGGGTGATTTAAGAAAAAGGGTGATTTAAGAAAATGGATGATTTAAGAAAATGAATTATTTAAGAAAAGGGATCATTTAAGAAAATGGATGATTTAAGAAAAGGGGTGATTTAAGAAAATTGATGATTTAAGAAAATGGACGATTTAAGAAAAGGGATGCCTGGCGGGATTGTTACCCGGTCCTACGTATCTCTAAAGAGAAATCAAGGCTATGTAGTTCTAGATTTTAATAATTTTTAGTTTCTTTTTAGTCTTTTTTTTATGAAAATGAGCAAAACGGCACGAGGAACGACATCCCACAAGTGAACAGTCGCTATGTCGCATCACGTTTGAGAATTATTAAAGACCGAATCTTTTCTTTTATTTTCTTTCTTTTTATGATCAAGAAACTGCTTTACTTATCAATGAACCATGTTCATCATCAAGAAACCATTCCTACTATCAAGAACCAACCTTTATCATTCAGAGCTAAATTTTATTTTCAAGACTCGATTCTCATGGCCATGAAGCAACTTTTATCATTTAAGAAACAATAACAAAGAGATGACCAAAGACCCAATTTTTATGATCAAGAACCAAGTTTTATTGTGAATCTAATATCAAAATTCAGTTTTTTTTATTGTCAAGATGCCACCTTGTTACCAGGAACTGACTTTATCTAAAAGATCACATCTTAATTATCGAAGGATTCAAGTGATGATTAAGAGTCTCATCAAATAGTATCTAAGCCAGAAATAGAGAACAACAAATCAGCTCAGAATGTTAGGAAGCTAAAACCCTCACTACTGTCTGTATCCATTCTGATTGAACAAAGGCACCAAATAATCAAAACATAACGAAAATAATAAAGAAACAATGCCGAGTGTACATCAAGCATGAGAAAAGGGATACAAGGATTACAGACATAAGCAAGAAATCTTAGTCAATGGAGGAAATTAGATAGAGAACACCAACCAACAAAGAAGGTAGAGACACCATCAGCTGTATATCAAAACAAATAAACAAAGGACTACACAGCACACACTATGGCAGAATCATCCCATTATCAATCATTACACAGGCCCATGGGTATTAATGAATTCAGCAACAATAATAATCATCCAAGAATAAGAATCACCAAGGGTGTGAAATCACATGAGTAGAAAAACAGATTGAAATCAAAGATGAGAAAACAGGGAAGGTTTGAAAAAAAAGATTAATACCAAACTAATAGACACTGCTGCAGCTGAGGTTTGGCGGCGTGGTGTTTCGAACTGGTTCAGTGATACAGGGGTTCAGGGAGGCACCGGAACGATACTGAGCAGCAAAAAGCAGCAGTGGTGATGGTGGTGATGACGTCGGAGACTATGACGATGGCAGCCCAGTGAGGAGCAGCGGTGGAGGTGCAGCGAGGTGGTGGTGCGACGACGGCGAGGAACAGCGGCAGAAGCACAGCAGCAGCGTCACGGCGAGGTGGTAATGGGCAAGGTCGGGATCGAGAGGTTGAAGAGAAAGGAGAAGTTTTGAGGAGGGCGGTGGCCAAGAGAAAGGGAGATTCGATGATGAGGGCGGTGAAGAGAAGAGGGGCGGCGGCCAGGGAGTGTGTTCGAAGGTTGGAAGGAAGAGGAAGATCGAGATTGAAGGAGATGACGGCGGCGAGGTCTGGTGGTGGAAGAAGGTGAAGAACGTGAGGATTTGATGGAGGCGAAGAGATGAGGGAAAGAAGAAGGGGGACGGTGGCGGCTGTGTGAGAGGAGAGGGAGTTAGGTTTTTGTCTTCAGAGAGTGAGAGGGAGCTGATTAGGGTTTTTTGAGTGAGCAGTGAATAGTGTGTTGTGAGAATCGAGGTGGGGAGTATTTATAGCAACAGAATTAGGGTTAGGGTTTTTCTGCACCTTCTTTTTGTCTTCCCTCTCTCTTTTTTGTTTCTGCTTCTTTTTCCCTTCTTTTTTTTTGTTTCTGCTTCTTTTTCCCTTCCTTTTTTTTTTTGCTCCTTTTTTCTTCTTGCACGGGCCACTTGGCCCGTTTTTTTTTTCCTTTTTTTTTTGTTCAGCTTTCATTCTCCCTCTTTTATTTCCTCTTCTTTTTTTTTGTTCTTCTTTTCTTTTTTCTGGGCTTCTTTCTTCCTCTTCTTCTCTCTTTTTCTTTCTTTTCTTTTTTCTGGGCTTCTTTCTTCCTCTTCTTCTCTCTTTTTCTTTCTTTTTTTTTTTTTTCTTTTTATTCAAAATTGGGCCCGGACAAAAATAGGTGTCAACAGCTGCCCCTCTTTACTTGTTTCTTACTAGGTAGTATGAGAATATTACTGTTATAAGAAACGAGTAAAGACATGACACATTTTTGTCCGGGTGTCAAAAGAGAACACAGTAAACTCGGGTTCAAAACCCGAACCACTGTCAAGCAGGGATCGTCTAAGCGCCACTCTGGATCTGCTGAAAAGTAACACGGATCGTCTAAGCGCCACCGTGGATCTGCTGGAAAGTAACAAGGTTCGTCTAAGCGCCCCCTTGGATCTGCTGAAAGGTAACAGGGATCGTCTAAGCGCCACCCTGGATCTGCTGGAAGGTAACACGGATCGTCTAAGCGCCACTGTGGATCTGCTGGAAAGTAACAAGGTTCGAAGCGCCCCCTTGGATCTGCTGAAAGGTAACAGGGATCGTCTAAGCGCCACCCTGGATCTGCTGGAAGGTAACACGGATCGTCTAAGCGCCACCGTGGATCTGCTGGAAAGTAACAAGGTTCGTCTAAGCGCCCCCTTGGATCTGCTGAAAGGTAACAGGGATCGTCTAAGCGCCACCCTGGATCTGCTGGAAGGTAACACGGATCGTCTAAGCGCCACTGTGGATCTGCTGGAAAGTAACAAGGTTCGTCTAAGCGCCCCCTTGGATCTGCTGAAAGGTAACAGGGATCGTCTAAGCGCCACCCTGGATCTGCTGGAAGGTAACACGGATCGTCTAAGCGCCACCGTGGATCTGCTGGAAAGTAACAAGGTTCGTCTAAGCGCCTCCTTGGATCTGCTGAAAGGTAACAGGGACCGTCTAAGCGCCACCCTGAATCTGCTGGAAGGTAACAGGGATCGTCTAAGCACCACCCTGGATCTGCTGGAAAGTGACAAGGATCGGTCTAAGCGCCACCTCGGACTCGCCAACTGCAACTTTCAATATGTGACAAAGGTATGCATGCTATGAAATGTAATGCATGCTATGAAATGTAATGCATGATATGTACCATATGTGATGGGGTTATGCATGCGATGTTGATGCTTTTGATGCAATGATGCAAATGATGCACAACTTATGAATTTGAAACTCAAACTTGAATTATGCTGTTTAAGAAAAGACTTTTGCTAGCTTCCTTGGAAAAATTTAGCTCAATAAGCACATGCGTGCCCGGAAACTCAGACAGACTCAAGCTTGTTTCACTTGGACAGCTCACGTGAATGGATGTGAAGCTTGCCTCTTTTGCAAGATCTTCCTCTGAAACCTGACTGAGAAGGGTGGGTCACCTGCTTATTGAAAGTTTATCTGAGTCGTCTGATGCTGACTTTGAATTTTTCTGACTGATGGAGGTCTTTGAGGCGCCCCCTCTTTTCTGTTGGTTTTGAGTGGACTGAGAGCCTCTTGGTCTAACATGTTAAATGAGATGTTGAAATGCTAAGTCATGTTATTGAACCTGTGATCTCTCGCTTTGAAGCGCTATCTAATTAAAATGCATGACATGAGATGACACATGATGGAATCAAGTGACAGAGAATTGCCCCAGTTATGTTTGGGGTGGATGGAGAGCATGAGTGATGAATATCAGGCTGTCCCAGCTTGGGTATAGTTATAAGACATAGACCGGAAAATTGCCCCGGTTTATACTTTGAAGAATGAGCATCAGAAGACAAATGATTGTTCCCATTTGAAAGAAATTGATGGAAAGAAAAATGAATACCCCAATCCATACATTGAATGGAAACATCGATCGCCCTAATTTGAAAAGAATTCATGACAAAATTGGGCGATTTCCCAGGTTTAGTCTTGGACGATGAGCATAGGTAGCATATGATTGCCCCATTCTGGGAACATTGACAAAGCATGGACTGGAAAATTACCTCGTCTTGGATTATGAGAGATAAGCATCAGAAAACAAGTGATTGCTCCAGTTTGAAAGACAGTGCACTAGAATGATGAAAAAGTGAAAGCTAGACAATCTCTCGGGTGTAACAAGGATGACAAGGAGTGGAATGATCAATTGCTTCAGTGATGTCTCAATCGGTTGGAAGAATTTGTGAGAACAACCAAAGTAATACTTCAGCCTGAGAGTGGAAGAGCAAGTAGTCTGCCCCACTTTGAGAAAATGTATGAGGAATTTAGATGAGCACATGCCCCAGATCAGAGTACGTGGGAAGACTACTAAGAATAGGTAATTATCCCAGCCGAAGAATGACCAGGTACACAAAAGATATGAAGTGAAGCTTAGACTGTTTCCCTAGTCTGATTCGGGTGAAGAAAAATGGCTTGAGTAATTGCCTCAGTTGTGACATAGAGAGATCGGGGAGAAACCAGAAAATGGGCCCAACATCAGGGAAAATGACAAGCAATGAGTTGAAAAGCTGCCCCAATTGAGGCAACGAATGGTAGTCCGGCAATTGTTCTATTGATCTTGGCTCCCATTTGAGGTCTGGATGGGCATGGAAGAGATCTTTTCTTGCTTTTCTTCTGACTGATTGGGCTTCACTGCGGTATCTAATCTTGAAAAAAAACTTTGTGGAGGCAACTATTCAGCGAGCATCCCTTTTTTTTTGAGCAAATGAATCAGGTTATTGTGTCTCAAAATTTGGTTCAAGAAAGTGTGGACAATTAATCCTTGATCGGAATGGATTTTGTCGGGGTGGTAATGTGGCTAAGGTATAGTGGGTTATGAAAGGAAGGGTATCAAAGGCACAAACAAGTGTTTACGGGTTAATGAAGACGAATGATATGTGGCTAAGGGATAGTGGGTTATGAAAGGCAGGATATCAAAGGCACAAACAAACAAGTGTTTATGGGTTAATGAAGACGAATGATATGTGGCTAAGGGCTAGTGGGTCATGAAAGGAAAGATATCAAAGCGTTTACGGGTTAATGAAGACAAAGGATTTTTTAGTACTTTGATCGAAACTTAGCACTAATTGTTCAGAGAGTAATTCTCTTCTTATGGTTGGCCAAGACTTGCTAAGAATTTTTTTCTTTTTTCTATTCGTTTTTTTTTTACATTTTCATCTTTTTGACCTTTTTTTTTTTTGCTTCTTTTTTTTTTAAATGGAAATCTTAAGCAAGCTTGGCGCTAATATTGTGCTAACTCTAATGTAAAGTGATCCTTGTCTAGGGTTAAGGGGAAGGTTTTTTGGCTCAAAGGGGGTATCAAGGGATAATGTTATGAGGTAAGGATAGAGAAAGATTGCCAAACTTCATCTCAAGGCATGATTGATCACTTTCAGGAACCTAAGTCCCAGACGAAACTGTGGTGAACTTGATTAACTTGCTCTTTTTTGATGCCCTAACTTTTGCTTAGGTCGCCCTTTCGGGTTTTCAACCTAACCGGCCTTTTTCTCTTTTTTTTTTTTAGGGATGACCCTTGCGCCTTTCTACATAAATGAACATCTGCTAAAGCTTTCCTATGAAATCGATCAACTTCTCACAAATAAGCGCTTGCAACCGCAACAAAAGTTGCCCCAGGTGCTCTTGGTCTTCTTCCATGCCAGCTTGTGTCCTTAGAAATCAAGAAAATAAGTTCTCCCGCACTTGAGACATTAGCCATTATGAGACGCTAGGAATGATTTGTATGAGATGGAAATGGAAGGACAATGAGATTGAGATTGACAAAGGAAAAGACAATGAATGAAGCAAACAAACCAAAGAAAAAGAAAATTCCATGCATGATTCTTAAATAATGCTTCAAAGAAAGTTAGCAAAGGTTCAACATTAACATGACATAACGAAAACCTTATGTTAACCACATCAATTAATAATGCTAGACCATTAAACTCAGGCGCCTTGATTGCTGAAAGATTGGCAGATGTCGCCTCCTCCTTCTTGAACGAGTTGCCAATAAGAGCAAACCGACGGATAGTCGAAAGCCTCTGCGACCTTTGTTGCAATAAGCAGCTCATCACTGACGAAAACCAGACAACTTCAGTGTTCTCTTGTGAAAGATCCATGAGGCCCAACTGAGAGTATGATGCTAAAGTTCATCCTTGGAACTTGCCAAACTGGGGGATAATGGATACTCCAATCTTGAGTCAAAAACACTTCAACATTGAGGGAACAAATCATGCAAGTGCAGGTCATCATGGTCAAGTGGCAGCAGAGCGGGGGACTTGGTAAAATGAACAAGTGTTTCGGAAAAAAGGTTGAATTATAGGGATGGTGATTGGGGGATATGTGATCATGGGATGGTTAAGGGAAATGTGATTGGAAAAATAGTCTTGAGGTGAGATGTATGGATAGAGTAGGTAAGGATCAACATAATATGAGGTGGGTGGGTAGGGCCTCCACGAATGAAATAGCCATACAGTGAAGAGGAGGGCGATTAGGTTGGGATGAGATGATGAGATTAATGCTAGAAAGAAAGTGAGGTAACAAATGGATGGAGGGTCTTAAGATGAAAATGAAGTGGTAAGCTGTATGGTAAGTATCACCGGGACAAAATGAGGTGGGTGCATAGGGCCTCCACAGATTAGATTGAAGTTAATAGCTTGTGTTAGCCATATGGTGAAAAAGGTGAAGGTTCGTATAACTGGTAGGATGGATAAATATGGGTAATGATCCTTACTGGTGCAAAGGGTGAGGAAGTGAGATGGGTGGTTGACTATATGGGAATGCTGCCATTGCACAAATCCTGTTCTTGACTCATTCATGATCGGTGTTGATCTACCCTTCTGCGCTTTTGCCCCCAGTGTTTGCATGATAGCATCATACTCAACCTTCTTCAAGTCTGGTTTCTTGTAGGTTCAGATTCCGGTATCAACTGCATTCCAGGGCTTTAGCTTGAGCTTGTCACTGCTTTTTCTCATTTTTTTTAAACTTATTGAGACTTGAGTTCTCCAAGGAAATGCAAATGTGTTTGGAAACCTTTTTGTTTTTTTTTTGTTGTTTTTTTTTTTTTAGAAGATGGCAACCATTGTGTCCACTGGAAATTTTATTAAGCACCATTTTTGAAATGTTAGAGAGAAAACCATGGGCATGGTTGCCAAATGTTTGGATGATGCAAAAACTAGGTTAATGCAAGTGATGATGCAAAATGCTATGTTGATGCAAAAGCGGGTAAATGCGAGCGATGATTATGTTGATGCAAAAGTGGGTAAATGCAAGTGATGATGCAAAATGCTATGTTGATGCAAAAACTGGGTTAATTACAGAGCATATAAAATGCCATGAAATGCATGAGCATGGAGTGATGAAATGCAAGAGTGTTTTTTTTTTATGATTTTTTTATATAAGATGAATGATGCATGGAAGGTGAATTTTTTTATATATGATGAATGATGCATGGAAGGTGAAATTTTTTTTTTATGTTTTTTTTTTATATATATAAGATGAATTATGCATGAATTTTTTTATTTTTTATGAATGATGCATGAAATTTTTTTATGTTTTTATATAAGATGAATTATGCATGAATTTTTTTATTTTTTATGAATGATGCATGAAAGGTGAATTTTTTTTTTATATAAGATGAATTATGCATGAATTTTTTTATTTTTTATGAATGATGCATGAAAGGTGAATTTTTTTATGTTTTTTTTTTATAAGATGAATTATGCATGAATTTTTATTTTTTATGAATGATGCATGAAAGGTGAATTTTTTTTTATGTTTTTTTTTATAAGATGAATTATGCATGAATTTTTATTTTTTATGAATGATGCATGAAAGGTGAATTTTTTTTTATGTTTTTTTTTTATATAAGATGAATTATGCATGAATTTTTATTTTTTATGAATGATGCATGAAAGGTGAATTTTTTTATGTTTTTTTTTTATAAGATGAATTATGCATGAATTTTTATTTTTTATGAATGATGCATGAAAGGTGAATTTTTTTTATGTTTCTTTTTTTTATATATAAGATGAATGATGCATGAAGAAATATGTTTATGTTTTTTTTTTTTTTATGAATGATGCATGGCATATTGAACGATAATGATATGAAAATAAAATAAAAAGAAGAGCATGCTCCCATTTGTCCTACAAGGGTAAAAACCTAAAGGGTGAGATCTACTATATTGGCCAAAACCTCAACTGGGTGGGGACTATAGTCAGATTACGTACACTTTCCCAGGTAGGTTCTAGACTCCTAAAAGGCCCCCAGGATTACCCCCGTCATAAAGACAAGGTCCCGATGATCAAACTATTTGACGAGTTGACACTAGGCCTCTCACGCCAAATAGCTCAATGACCGGTAATAATCTGGGTGGTGACTCAATAGTTGACGAGTAGACACTAGGTCTCTCACGCCAAGTATTGAGGCACCGCTACTCCTAAGCTTGCACCGGCTCGGGTATAGAGCCCAAAAGTGTGTGTCTCAAAGTGAAAGTGAAGTGTGTGCGTTGGGAGCATACAAACCTTTTTTTTTTCAAGAACCCTTTCCTAAGAACTACCCCACCTGCAACATAGCCAGAAAATACCAGATATAGCAGTTTATTTAAATTGGTCATCTACCCTAATACCGCATGCTGAAAACAAATTATATACAAGGTAGAGAAAATATGTACAAGGGAATTAAACAAAAAAAAGCAAAAATAATGAAGGGTAAAATAAAATAAAAAGAAAGCTAAGACAAAAAACACAAACAATCAAGATAGGCCCGACTCTCAAAGTGTCCCCAGCAGAGTCGCCATCTGTCGCAACCGAGGTCGCGGCGGGACGGCGAAAAAAAGAATAGGTCAAACAGACAGAGTCGCCACTAATGTTTATTTGAGGAAAACACTAGAAAAACCTAAAATTGATAAATAGCCTACGAAACCTAAAATCTAGGTTCGGGAGTCTATTACGCGCGGGGAAGGTGTTAGCACCCCACAGCGCCCGTCTAAACGGTACCTAAAATTGTTTGTGTAATTTCCTTAGCTTTCTACATTATTGATTTTACCCTTACTTATTTTTATTATTTAATTCCTAATTATTCCTAAGAGAGAAAGAGAACAAAATATTTTTGTTATTTTTTTATAGCCTGATAGGTGTGAACCTAGTCCTACGTACTTCCCTAAAATGGAAGATCAAGGCTTACGCAGTTCTCGAGTAATTTAAGTGATTAAAAAAAGGGCGTGATCTAAGAAAGGGATGATCTAAGAGAAGAGTGATTTAAGAAAAGGATGATGTAGGAAATGGATGATTTAAGAAAATTATGATTTAAGAAAGGAACGATTCAAGAAAGGATGATTTAAGAAAAATGATGATTTAAGAAAATGGTTATTTAAGAAAATGGTTATTTAAGAAATGGATGATTTAAGAAAATGGATTATTTAAGAAAAGGGATCATTTAAGAAAATGGATGATTTAAGAAAAAGGGTGATTTAAGAAAAAGGGTGATTTAAGAAAATGGATGATTTAAGAAAATGAATTATTTAAGAAAAGGGATCATTTAAGAAACTGGATGATTTAAGAAAAGGGGTGATTTAAGAAAATGGATGATTTAAGAAAATGGACGATTTAAGAAAAGGGATGCCTGGCGGGATTGTTACCCGGTCCTACGTATCTCTAAAGAGAAATCAAGGCTATGTAGTTCTAGATTTTAATAATTTTTAGTTTCTTTTTAGTCTTTTTTTTTATGAAAATGAGCAAAACGGCACGAGGAACGACATCCCACAAGTGAACAGTCGCTATGTCGCATCACGTTTGAGAATTATTAAAGACCGAATCTTTTCTTTTATTTTCTTTCTTTTTATGATCAAGAAACTGCTTTACTTATCAATGAACCATGTTCATCATCAAGAAACCATTCCTACTATCAAGAACCAACCTTTATCATTCAGAGCTAAATTTTATTTTCAAGACTCGATTCTCATGGCCATGAAGCAACTTTTATCATTTAAGAAACAATAACAAAGAGATGACCAAAGACCCAATTTTTATGATCAAGAACCAAGTTTTATTGTGAATCTAATATCAAAATTCAGTTTTTTTTATTGTCAAGATGCCACCTTGTTACCAGGAACTGACTTTATCTAAAAGATCACATCTTAATTATCGAAGGATTCAAGTGATGATTAAGAGTCTCATCAAATAGTATCTAAGCCAGAAATAGAGAACAACAAATCAGCTCAGAATGTTAGGAAGCTAAAACCCTCACTACTGTCTGTATCCATTCTGATTGAACAAAGGCACCAAATAATCAAAACATAACGAAAATAATAAAGAAACAATGCCGAGTGTACATCAAGCATGAGAAAAGGGATACAAGGATTACAGACATAAGCAAGAAATCTTAGTCAATGGAGGAAATTAGATAGAGAACACCAACAACAAAGAAGGTAGAGACACCATCAGCTGTATATCAAAACAAATAAACAAAGGACTACACAGCACACACTATGGCAGAATCATCCCATTATCAATCATTACACAGGCCCATGGGTATTAATGAATTCAGCAACAATAATAATCATCCAAGAATAAGAATCACCAAGGGTGTGAAATCACATGAGTAGAAAAACAGATTGAAATCAAAGATGAGAAAACAGGGAAGGTTTGAAAAAAAAGATTAATACCAAACTAATAGACACTGCTGCAGCTGAGGTTTGGCGGCGTGGTGTTTCGAACTGGTTCAGTGATACAGGGGTTCAGGGAGGCACCGGAACGATACTGAGCAGCAAAAAGCAGCAGTGGTGATGGTGGTGATGACGTCGGAGACTATGACGATGGCAGCCCAGTGAGGAGCAGCGGTGGAGGTGCAGCGAGGTGGTGGTGCGACGACGGCGAGGAACAGCGGCAGAAGCACAGCAGCAGCGTCACGGCGAGGTGGTAATGGGCAAGGTCGGGATCGAGAGGTTGAAGAGAAAGGAGAAGTTTTGAGGAGGGCGGTGGCCAAGAGAAAGGGAGATTCGATGATGAGGGCGGTGAAGAGAAGAGGGGCGGCGGCCAGGGAGTGTGTTCGAAGGTTGGAAGGAAGAGGAAGATCGAGATTGAAGGAGATGACGGCGGCGAGGTCTGGTGGTGGAAGAAGGTGAAGAACGTGAGGATTTGATGGAGGCGAAGAGATGAGGGAAAGAAGAAGGGGGACGGTGGCGGCTGTGTGAGAGGAGAGGGAGTTAGGTTTTTGTCTTCAGAGAGTGAGAGGGAGCTGATTAGGGTTTTTTGAGTGAGCAGTGAATAGTGTGTTGTGAGAATCGAGGTGGGGAGTATTTATAGCAACAGAATTAGGGTTAGGGTTTTTCTGCACCTTCTTTTTGTCTTCCCTCTCTCTTTTTTGTTTCTGCTTCTTTTTCCCTTCTTTTTTTTTGTTTCTGCTTCTTTTTCCCTTCCTTTTTTTTTTTGCTCCTTTTTTCTTCTTGCACGGGCCACTTGGCCCGTTTTTTTTTTCCTTTTTTTTTTGTTCAGCTTTCATTCTCCCTCTTTTATTTCCTCTTCTTTTTTTTTGTTCTTCTTTTCTTTTTTCTGGGCTTCTTTCTTCCTCTTCTTCTCTCTTTTTCTTTCTTTTCTTTTTTTTTTCTTTTTATTCAAAATTGGGCCCGGACAAAAATAGGTGTCAACAATCAGCATCGAGAAGCGAGACTCGGTTTAGTCACGTCAGGGAATGGAGGAATATTTGCAAGCTTCTTGTCAAATGTCTTTTTATTGACTTCATCACATTTGGCCAAGAAATAGCTTTGATCAGCATCAACATTTTCAAGGACGTCGTCTTCTCTCCACAGAGATAACTTTTGGTGCAAGGTCGAAGGAACTGCTCCAACTCCATGAATCCACTCTCTACCCAAAAGCAAGTTGTAATTCTCTTTAGTAGGAACTACCACAAATAGAGTGGTTCTTGTTACCGTTCCAACGGTAATTTCGAGTGGAATAACATCAAGTGACTTATTTTTCTTTCCTTCATAGTCGGAAAGAACCAAGTTATGAGGCTGAAGATCTGCCTCGGTCTTGCCTAATTTCTTCATTAAAAATTTAGGCATTAGATTTATTGCCGCTCCTCCATCGACTAAGACTTTATTGATCCATTTGTCTTCAACTCGAGCCCAAACAAACAGTGGCTTCAAGTGTTTTTTTCATTTCAGGATCCAGCTTTTTAAAAACCGCATTTTGCTCTTCGACCCCTCCTTTAGTCATTATGTAATAGCACAGAGGGTTGTCATCTTCTTCTTCTTCGATGTAATAATCTTCTTCATCTTCAGTTACCTTTGTAGTTTGGTCAAACTCAGAAGGGAGAATAGGCACTACGTTACAGATAATGTCTAAACTTTCAGTATCACTGCCACAGTTATCAGTGATCAAACCTTCATCTTTAGCAGTCAATGCTTTAGGAGGCACAGCTTTCGGTGTGAACGGTTCATCTTCAAGACTTAATTTAGGCTTGTACGCTAAGTCCATGTAAGGTAGAGTCTTACTTCGACTAGACTGTCCAGTTTCAAAAAAAGACTTTCCTTTTTTATTCACTTTTGTCGAAGGATCTTTCTTTCCATAAACCTCGACCACAGCCTTCCCTTTTTGAACAGCAGTTCTCTCTCGAGCGGCCTTTCTCTTTCTCTCAAACCTCCTCCATGGAGTTTTAGTCATGGGCTTAGTTCCAAAGTAAGAATTTGGAACGTGGGAAGATCCTTTGAAGTATGAGAACTCCCACTTCTAAAAGTGGTATGTCTCATTTCGACCTTTGACTTTAAAGCAAGTTTGGGTCGAAATGCGGAAACCCACTGGTTAGGTCGACCCTTTTCCGGAGGAATGAAAATTTTCCTCTTGTGAGTTGAATTATGTTGAGGTTTCGACTCGAATATGTTCCTTGAACCTAAACGTTGGGCAACACGAAGTCGATGCCCTAACCTTTCAATTGCTGGTTTACAACTTAACCTTCTAGCCATTTCTACGGCTTTTGCAGCATTTCGATCGAAGACAGAACTGCATCTAGGACACATGGTTACTTTAGCATCCTTTTCTTTGAACCTTTTCAAATACTCTAGAAAAGTTTCATCTGTTTTTGGATAAACTTCCTGCATCTCGTTATCAAATTCTTCGATCAGATTGATCTTGGGTTCAGGAATTCCAGCAACATTTATAGTACAAATTGCTATAGGCTCCACAAAAATTGTATTTTGAACCTGTAATAGATCAGAATCGATCTTCATTGTTGTTTTCTCTTTGGGTTTGAAGATCAACCTTCCGTCCTGAATGGCACCTTGGACCAAATCCCTGAATTTAGTACACTGATTAGTCCAATGGCCAAAATAATTATGATACTTACAAAATCTTCGACCTTTCCTCTGATCAAGAGAAGGAACTTTCTGATCAATAGGAATGTCGATTTGACCATCTTTTACTAAGATATCATAGATGGTCTCACATTTTGAAATATCAAAATTATAAACTTTAACAGGAAACTTTGAATTTGAATTTTGAGGCATATCATTGTTAGTTGGCCTCCATTTATTAAGTGTTAGCATTTTTCAAACATAAGGAGGACCTTCCTTGAGTTCAACTAACTGAACATCATGGCATTCAAAATCCTCATAAGGCTCGAAATTCATAGATTCATCTTGACCTACATTGCTTGTTTCGATATAGGCTATTTTCTCTTTCTTAGGCAATTAACTATTTTTTAATTTCTCTTGCCTAAGGTACTCAACTTGTTTAATTTTCTTGGCTAATTGCGCCAAATCTCTTATATGTTGAGTATCTATCTTTTTTCTGGTCGAATAGTCTAGTCCACCAGCGACAAACTCGACCAGTTCGTGTTCAGGGACTTGTATGAAGCATTTCGACTTCATATGTCAAAATCTGCTTAGATAATCATCAACTGATTCCGATAGTTCCCCTTTAACACTTGCTAATTCTTTGAGAGTAACTTAAGATTCACCTCTAAAGTACTGATCATGGAAGACTCGCTCTAACTAGTTTCAATTAAAAATCGAATTTGGTGGTAATGTTGTGAACCAAGTAAATGCGTTCCTCGTCAAAGAACTAGGAAAATATTTCATTTTCAAATATTCATTGTTTGCCAGATCTACAGCTTCAACTTGATATCTAGCAATATGTTCAATCGCGGGCTCTTCAACGTCCCCTGAGAACTTAGTAAATTTAGGGACTTTCCATTCCCTTGGAAGTTCCGTTTGAAGAACAATCTCAGGAAATGCCGAAATAAAATGTGGTCGATTAGCATAGCCCACATTGAATCCATGTTGATTCAACAATTGTTCTACTATATTAGTAACATTTTGTTGCCCCCCCAAAATTATTTTACCGAACTCTTTCTAAAATTTGTTCAGCATTTTGGTTTCTATTAACCACAACTGAGACTCCTTCATTTTGACCAAGATTAACTTGGTGAACAGGTTCGTTATGAGAAACATGTTGGTTAGGTTGAATTTATCACATTTGAGGTTGATTGATCGAATGAGGCGCTTGTCGACCAGCATGAGCGATCTGTCCAATTATAGGATCTGGTGTGCCAAAAATATCTGCAATTCTACCTAATTTAGTAGTCAATTGTTGATAGGAAATCGTAGCGTCTCTAATCATAGGATTAAAGACTATACCAATTTTTTGAGTCAATGTATTGACTAACTCATGGTTACTATCGTCCATTTGTAGCCTAAGTACATTTATTGTATTGTTAGTCAAGGCAAATGGGGATCCATCTAAATTAGGAAGTGGAGGTCCTATATTTCTTGACCCAACTGCCCCTGATCCTGATGCTACGTATTGGTTTCCTGGGGAACACGTCGAAACCATATTATCAAAATACATCATATGATAGGTTCCTACTCCTTGCATCAATGACCAAGGCATCCCATAATGTTGATTTACAAAGTTTTGGGGATTTCTATTACTATTCCAAGATCCTGGTTGAACGACACCAACAACAGCCTGTGAAATTGCAGGAGTTGTAGGATTCGGAATTGGAATTGGGGCCGTAACATGTGACAAGATTGGTCCTGTCGTGTATGGATTTGATGTCTGACTAGGATTTAATCCAATAGGCAATGAGGAAATCGTTTGAGACAAATTCTGACTAGTCGAGACTGGTTGTGAATTTTGACTCATTGAAACATTTGCAACTGCCATATCTTGGTTGAAACAGTTTCCACCCTTTGAGGATTAATACTATCGCTAGTATTAACCGGACGTTCTACATTGGCATTAGAAGCATTACTGGGTTCAACATGAGACCCTGGAGATTGGTTTCCTCTAGAACGGTTGGTCATACTTACAAATTTACCACTCCATAATAGTATACACTGATTAAGAAATTATTTTCTAAGATTTAGAAAATTAAGGCACTAGGGATGATTTCTAATGAAACATTTCCCTTTGGTCCCACTGGGCGTGCTAATTTGCTTACTCTGATTTTTGGTAATCAGGTAAAATCACAAGTGAATCCAAATGTTGATGAAGAGGCTGGATTTTGATCCTCTTTCGAGCTCTGGGATATGGAAATTCCTAGTGCGTGAATTGTGTAAATGGAGTGGGTGAGCATGGTGTCCGTCGAAAGTGTTTCAAGCGAACTAGGTAAGCAATTTTAAAGGAAAAGACTGAATTTAAAACAAGTAAAAGGAAAAGGACAAAACAAAGGGAAAACTGCATTGAAATGTAAATTGCAGGAAAACATAAAGAGTTTTACATGAAATTTAAAGGGTTGGTCAGTCGAACATCGCTCAGTCATTCACGTTTGACTCGTTCTTGTTGCACTGCATCACGGTTGCTTGGACTTATGGCCTTAGGGTTTGAGAATTAACGCTTACGGACGTGTTGCGAATTGAACGAAAGACCCCGATTCTGTGCATGTCTTCTTCTATTTATAGGTTGCATCTTCAACTGCTCATAACTGATAGGTTCTTTAAGCTCTCCACGTGTCCCATGCTTATTTCTTTGCTTTCCACGCGTCTAATCTGAATAACTGCTCATAACTTCTGTCGAAATGCCTCCTCATGCACACTAAGGCTTTATTCGAAGACAAGTTTAGAACTTGTCCATTTTAAGATCTTGTCTCCAACACGAATTCGACTTCGACTCAGTATGCCACCTTAGTCGAAATACTAGAAACTGTCTAATTAGCCTCAGCTAAAATATTTTTCCTTTTGGTCGAAGTCACTTTATTATGTCATCTTCGACCAGATTAGGACTTGGGAAAAATCCCAGGCTAACACATCCAGACCTTAATTGCATGCACTAATTTAGGTCGTGGGACTCAATAGCAAGACAAGTCTCACCAGATGTGCCAATTTGTTGGTTTAGAAATAGATTTTTGACTAGGTAGTCGCATGGGTCGGCTGAGAAACCAACGTAATGATTACTTAATCAAGCGATTACTTGAGGAAGGAACTCTGTTCCTCAATGCAAGTTCCTTAGACGCTCCAAAATTTACTTAGTGATTGTTATTAAGAGGCTGTGAACGAGGTAAATCTAGAAAGCTAAGGGGAACGACTAAAATGGATAAAGACTTAAAAACTGAAATATAAAAGCTTGAAATAAACGGTAGAAATGTATAGGGCTGAAAGACTGTAAATAAAGTAAAGTACTGGAAAGTAAAGAAGGAAACTAAATGACAAAGGAAATATGAGAATTTTGTAGATATTGATTGATTGTTGAGTTGTGTCTTTTACAAATGACTATTCCCCTCTTTATAAGGGAAAAATTCGGCTAACTTACAACAATTAAAAATCACCTACCACTAACCCACATTTCTGATCCTTACAAGCACTCATAGATTATGGGGTGTTGGTGTTTTATCTCTCCTAGTCAGCCTGAAAGGTTGTTTTGAGCTGATCTCCCTTGTATCAGTCAATTCGATGGTGGAAACCGCTCTTCCTACTTTCATGGGATTGAACCTGTTAGTGCTTATTCACACATGAAAGTACTTTAGAAGCTCGCGAGATATTCTTAGTTTCGTACTCAAGCTTCTGTATTTTCCCTTAAATCGTCTCCATGTACATGACTCCTTTTGCTCAATCGTTTTAATCCTGCCGCACGAACAGCTAGCTCCAATTCTTTGACTATTATCCTAATAACTAGTTTTATATTAGCGACTGGCGTACCCTTTCGGCTGCTAAAGTAGTCGTTCATATTTTTTTTGGTACCAACACGTTCAAATATAAAAGAAAATCAATCTGGTCAAAGTAAGTAAAAAATAGAAATTAATTTAAATTATTAACATATTAAAACATTTTCATGTGGTCAGTATTTTTATTTAACTCATAAGACATAATCATATACTCAACAGTAGTTGGATGCATTCAAAGTGAAATGTAGCTTCAATGTGAATTTTACATGATTCTCACCTCATGTTGGACCTTACCTACTTGTCGCCTCAGTGTGGGATTCCCATCAAATAAAAATAAAATAAAATTACAACGTGATCACATTCATATATGATCAAACTTTTGTACTTCTTTCATTTTGATTAAAGTAGGATCGAGATTTTTTTTTTATATTAAAACACATTTAAATTTTTTTATAGGAATTAATTCTTGAACTTCCTATCCTCAACTCATATGTTTCTATCTCTCAGCACTTGTACTATCTTTCGGAGAAAAGTAGAATCTAAATGGATGTTATAATGCCTATTTTCACCCACATTTTAAAAAAAAAACTATCAATTATTTTATTCGCATGTAGGTAGCAAACTTTATTATCTGTTGGGTACTTGTATATCCAGATTTAATTTTATTACCCACATTAATTTCTTAATTCAATGTCTGTGAAATTTTGCTTACACTTATAATCATATTTGTTAATATGTTTACGTAATTCAAGTATAATCTCTAGCTAGAAATATATTTTTCCATAAATTAAAAAAAGATAAATGTTCTTAAAATTGTAGCATTAACATAGAAAAATCAATTAAAAGCAAAACATAAACTCAATTGATTTTTTTAAAGATAATCCATTTTTAATCATAAACACAGTACAAACACAACCAATTAAATGAACTAAAAATTGTTTTAAAATATTTTAAATACTAATTTTATGAAAGAAATATATAATGCACGTATGAGTATGAGCACTGGAATACTCGTTACCTGCAAAATCTTGTGAGTTTTTATTTATATCAAGGCCCAAATTTATTCATAGTTGCATCTGTCTTAAATATTTTACTGGTGTTGTGACTCGTGTGATGTACGTGCAACACACAAAGCAATATTTTTTATGATTTAATCTAAATAAAAGATTTTAAGAAGAAAACCAAAATAAAATGAACAATATATTTTGTAAGAAATTGATTGGAGTGTAAGGATAATGCCTAGTTGGTTGGTAATCACTTATTTGTTGGGCCAGTGAGATAAGGTAATGCAATCTCATCTTTTATCCTATGGTTTGATAATTGTGTTTAAAACATAGGTGCTACGACTAAGTTTTACTCACAATAATAATGTTAATTAAAATTGAATTAATTTATAAATTGTGAAAATATTGAGTTTGTTTGTATAAAAATAGATAAACTTTTCCTTATCACTTGTTACTAATCGGTTAATATTATTTCGTTACTTATATTATAATAATAAAAAGTAAATAATTATTCTTTTTCTTATGCATTGGAAAACAAAATAATTATTCTCTAACAATAAAATGAACTACTCACTAAAATAAATATTAATTTATTAATAATAAATATAAACTAATTTTCTATTATCTCCTGTTATTACAACTATTTCCCTAAGTATTATAATATTTTATAATTAAATATAGGATAATTAGAATAAATAATTTTTATAAATTTAATTATTTTTTATTATTTATCACTTGTCACTACAAGTTAGAACCAATTGGTTTCTATATAATTTTAATAGAATTAAATAGACTAATTAATAAAAGAAACTTTAATTTTAAAACATATACTCATTTATAAAAAATAAAACATATAATTTTAATAGAATATTTAATTTTTAAAAATACTAATTTGGAAAAGATAAATTTAAAAAAAAAATGTTCAGGGAAATTTTACTTTAGAGTATAAGCTAACTAAAGTACCAAAATAATAATAATAATAATAAGGTAACTGAAATTAAATTTGCATGGACCCTTATCCGTCTGGATTCATGATTAGACCTCAGAAGTTTAAAAATAAAGGACTAGATCTGAGAAATTATTTAATTTGTAAATTCAATTTTAATGAAACAGAGATTTGTTTTTGGCGGGGAAAGGTGGAGGGAAGTAACAGCTAGTAGATTAGAAAGAGAGAAAGGCCATGAAAATAAAGGTAAGCTCAGAATGAAACGGTGATGGACCAGTGTCAGACAAACACGCGCGTCAGCATCAGACACAGACACAGACACAGACACACTCTCTCATCTTCCTCCCTCCTTCCACATTGACTTATTCCTCCTTTACTTTTTCGGCCTTCAAAAAATAACTTCAATTTTTGGAATTTGATTCTTTAAAATAATTACTTAAAAATAGATATTATAGCTAACAACTTTAAAATAAAATAAAAATTATTTCCAAATAGACATATATTTATTATAAATTTAATAGCTAATTTTTAATTAACAACTACATTTTTTATTTTTGTCCCAAATAAATATTTTAGATAGAAGAATTAAATTCACACTATTTTTCTTTGAAGTGTATTAAATTGCTCTCGCAATTCTGAATATTTGCCTAAAGATGCGGCTCATAAGGATCAAACACTCAACCTAGGGAAATTTCACACCATTAAGGTTTATGACAAAATTTTATGTATTTTTATGATAAGTATTTTTATAATTTAAAATTGAGGAAAATTATTTTATAGAAGAGTGTAGATAATATTTTTGGATAAATAAATGAGGTTTCTTTCTTGTCATTGGATTTCATATGACATTGGTGACATTTTTATCTTATTTTCAAGTTGTAAGTCATTTTAAGTTTTATTATTACAATGTTGTTTATTTATTGTTTCTTTTACTTTACCTATACTTTAAGTTGCAAGTCATAATATTTTTATTTTTTAATGTCTTAGGAATGACACGAAAAAGCCCAAGTAAATTGGGGAAATGAATTATATTGCTAATTTAAAATTTTGATACTTGTATTTCATATATTTTTAAACAATTGATTATTTTATCCAACACAAGTATTCTCTACTCAAGACTCAAACCTGAATATTATTTATAATTAAATATGGACCACTTAACTCAATCACATGGGTGAAAATAGTTTATTGCATACTTGGCCGTTAAGACATTTAGGATTTTACTTTTACTTTTTTTTAATTACTTTTAGATTCCTCACTTTCGGTTTTTCTATTTAAAATATGCAGCAATAATTTTATTATAAAAATATGGTGGTTGAATTGAAATAGGTCAATTCTAGGTTTGGTCTTTAATTTGGATTTATGTATATTGAAAAACTGGAATTGTCTAAATAATCCTATGAAAAATTTGGGTTAATTATCTTGTGGACCAATAACATTAAAGATAAGTGAATTAAGAATTTCATATTTATCTATTTATCCGTAATATCATTGATCCACTTAGGACTATGATAATTTAACCCAAATTCTTCGTAGAATCATTTAGATAGAATTTGTTTTCACTATTTTTGGGGTCAAAATGTTTTTAGGGTTAATAGTTCAAGAGGTCCCTGAACTTGTACTAAAGTTTGCGATTGGTCCCTCGCCGGAAAAAAGTTTGCTATAGGTCCCTCTGTTTGCACCAAGTTTGCATTTAGTCCTTGCCAGAAACCGGAGCTCCGGCGATGGCATATGTGGCGTGCTGACTGTGTAAGTGATGATTATGTGGATTTTTTATTTTCTAAAAGGTAAAACATGTCAGAATTTTAACAATTGCTAATCACCCTCCAAATACTTCATATTTTTAATTTCTCCCCAAACTAAAAAGCTAAAACCAGAAAAGCTAAAATCTAAATTGTTTCAATTAAAAACCCAAAAATTGAAATTCAAGAAATTCTTCTTCCTCTCCCTCGCTGGAAACCTAGGTTCCACCTTCTTCTTCACCATCTTCCTCTCTTCCTCCTTCATCTTCACCATCTTCTTCCTCTTCCACCCAACCAACCTTCTTCTTCCAAGGACAACATGATAAAAACCCAACACCACAGATAACAAAAACCCAGCACCACAAATTCAAGATAGAAGGAATTAAAAACCAAAAAAACATAGAATATTATCTATAACAGATTTTATTTTGTTATTATTTGAATTTGAAGATAGAATATTATCTCTGAGAATGGAATGCTATTTTCTGAAGTTTTGGTTTTAAATGTTGGTTATTAAGTGGTTATTTTTTCAGAATATATTTTAATTAAGTGCAGATTCTGTTTTTGTTTTAAAACAATATCTTTAGGATTTGTTTTTAAATAAAATGTGATAAGGATTTTGGTTAGAATTAATAGAGGAAAATCTGAAAACAATCTTCCCTAATATCACTAGGGTTTCGAGTAGCTATAAGAGGTAGGGCTGCAATTTCCTTTTCTTTTATCTCAAGCAACAACTCTTAGTCTTCAAGTGTGCAAACCCTCTCCTCTTTGCTGCTGCTTCTGCTGCCTTTCTCCTTTCTTTGGGGCCAAGTTTTTGTTCCTCCTTTCTTCTTCAAGAGTGCTAGTTGGTGGTTCTCCGATAGGCCTCTTGTGCTCTTCTATTCTGAGTTCTTCTGACGAGAAAATTCTATAGTAACGTAGTTCCGTTTCCGTTTTCCTTTCTTCTCCCTTCCTTCTTTCCAAGGTTTGATCACGAATTCCTTATGGTCTCTTCCTTCGACACGTTGACGGACTCCTCTTGAATTTGTGGACGAGCATGATTCGTTTCTGGTTCTTATGATTGAACGACGATACGAGGTTGGTTTCCTTTCGCTTTCTTGAGCATTTTTTGGATTAAGGTCTTTATAAACCTTCAAACCCTAGGAGTTTCTAAATAAGAATATCTGTATTGAAGCTTTAAAACTTGGGAATATGTTGTTGTTGATTTGTCTTGGAAGCCTTGTTTATGAAAATTATAATCAAAACCCTTTTTGTGAGTGTTTTCTTGGAAAATTGGAATTTCAGACTTTCTGGACAGAGAGCCAGCGCATGGGCACTGGCCTCCTGGCGCCATGGCGCTGGGATTCTGCACTGGGCGTGCTGCCAGACAGGGAGCCAACGCATGTGCGCTGGCATCCCAGCACATGGGCGCTGGGGCCCTGTCAGCCCAGTTTGTTTTTTTGTTTTAAATTGTTTTAGATCCTTTTGAGGTTAATTTCCATTCTTCCAATGATTGATTGACTGTTATTATGTGTTTATCATGTCAGGTTAATTTTGAAGCTTATGCGATACGTTTGATGGTAAGGGTAACTCGGTCTTAGAGCGTCACGTCGGTTTGTGTTTTGGTTGTGTTCTTTCTCTTTTGAATGATGGATATATCTTGTGAAATTGTGGATTGATGGTTCATGAATACCTACTGAAATTTGCTATAACATGAGGGAATGATTTAGTATGTCATCAGGATTGAAATTGGTGATGTGATTATAACATGATGATGATTATTTGTCATAACATTTGCATTATATAGGATGTTTGGGTTGTGGTGACGGTAATTTGTCCCGTGTGATCTTCTTGTGGGTGATGAGATGAGTTTAATCCTAAGTGAATCAGCTCTGAGACTTTGTGGGTGATGGGATGGGTTAAATCTCAAGTGAATCTGCCCTGAGACTTAGGGTGATTGGATGGGTTGTCATTCCCATGTAATCCTCTTGTTCCCGTTTGGAACGAATTCGCTCTCGTTTGGAACGATATATTTGGCCATAGTTATGCATATAGTTATTGAGGACTAACAAGCACGTTTTGTGGAATTTAACTTGAGTTATGTGAGGTTATAAACTGCTGTTGTTTTCTGTTTTTGTTTATAAAATGGTTAGTGCTGTTCTTGTTCCTGTTTCTGTCTTACAAATGTTGTATATATATATATATATATATATATATATATATATATATATATATATATATGTTGTTTTGTCAAGAGTTATCCCTTTTCGTTTGATGTTTGGGCGCTTAACACCATAGTTTTTCAGAATGAGGATTTGCGTGACAGGTAAATGATCCAAGCTTGAGGAGACGTCGAGATGACTACAAGATTGTGGAAGACTCTTGAGAAGACATCTATTTTATTTTCCGCTGCTTAAATGTTTTGGGCACACCGTTGGTGCAAGGAACTTTATTATTTTAATTGTACGTTGTTGTATTTATTTTATATGTTGTTTATTAATATATGGTGATTATTGAGCGACGTCCTATTCTGTTTTGATGAAAAAAGAGAGTAACTTCGAGAAATGTTTTTTTTTTTTATATTTTCCGCTTATCACTCTGTGACCCCTGACCCGAAATTGTGGTGTTATAATCATCATGTTGCGATGCTTGGTGTACCATTGCCACCACATGGGCCTTGAGACCCTCAGGCAGAGCGATACCATCTGCTCGAGAACGCTACGAAGTGGACTCATCAACAGCAGCTCCTGTCGCTGTGGAAATCTAGTATGCATGTCCCGGTTCCAAAGTGTAATTTAGCTGTTGCGCCGGGGTTGACAAACCAGAAAAGGTCTTCTGTTTTCTCCCCTGAATGTGTTTCACATGCAGTATCGTGGAACCTCTGTCTTCCCTCCCCGCGACCTGCATTTGCTCGTGCAAAGGTCTCACCCTTTGGTTCGACCAACCGAACAACCACACAACTCAATGCGGCGTCCAGTAATTACAGTCCACCACCGAATAGTTGAAACAATCCACATAGCCATATAAATGATCATAAAAGCCACCAGAAAACCCCCTGAAAACCCAACCATCCCCCAACCAACATTCCCATTCTTAAGACTCACCAGGACTGGTTGTCGTTGAAGCCTTTGTCACCCCCTCCCTTTAGGTTTGGAACTTCCCTACTACACAATCATCTTCTATTAACATCCTAAACAAACCACTCTCATCCTCTTGCACCTCGACAAGCTCCCTACCATCACCACGGGCATTGGTCTCCCTAAACTCCGCCGCAACAATAGACTCCCCGTTCTCCCCCTCACTCATATCCAATGATCCTGACATCTCGTTGGTCATCCCCTAGGGACGACCATAAGATAAATTATGAACACTAATAAAAGAACCCTTGTAAGACCATCGAATTTTTAATATTTATGTTTTGGTCCTTGGACTATTTCATATTTATGATTTGGTTCCTGGACTATTTTATAGTTTTCAGTTTGGTCCCTGTTGACCTTTTGGCTTTGTTTGACTTTTTCGGTAACAAATTTATGTTATTTTTTTAGTTTGAATTCGGAGATAGAATAATATCTCCAAATATTTGATGCTAGATTTGGTTGTTAATGGAATATTTTATAGAATATCTAGTGCAGATTTTATTTATTGTTTTCTCTTTTGTGCTGTATTATTTAAAACTGTTTCTTTTCTTATAACTGTTGTATTATCGTTTCCGTTTTTGTAATTGCTGTTACTGCTTTTGTATAATTGTTGTATTATTGCTCTTGTTGTTCGTTTTAGGAGTTAACCCTTTCTACTTGTTTTATTTGTTGTTTGGGCGTTTAATGCCATAGACTTTCATAATGAAGTTTGGCGTGGAGGTTAATTGTCTTGCAAGCTAACAGAGACTTTGGATTAACTTGAAGATTTTGGAAGATCAACTAAGAGTTGAAGAAATTTTTTTTCTGCTGCTATTCATACTTAATGTTTTTGGGCACACTGTTTGTGCAAGCTATATTATTATCTTGACTATACGATGTTTGTTTTAATGTATTATGGATATTATTATATCTTAATATTTATTGAGCGACGTTTTGGCTTTGAAAATAAGGAGTGGATTTTGTAAGGTTTTATAAGTTTCCGTTAATTACTGTGTGACCCCTGACAGGAAATTGGGGTGTTACAACCCTCCATCTCCACCACTAACGACATGCTCACGCCATCAACATGTACAGTAAAAACACCATCCTCCCTCAACAGCGCTGCAACCTCTACCAAGATTCTAGCAAAGTCGAAATGTCGTTTTTTTTGTGTCATCATCCATACGAAAAATGCTACCAATAGAGTTCCCCATGAGCACAAAGAACCTAACATTCCATGCCCCAACGGTACTCGCCACAAACAAATCCACATAAAGTGGACTTCACTGTTGAATACTCTAACATAGCCTCCACCTCTTCAAAAATATCCTCCAAAAAGCTCTTCCCCTCCGTCAAATAGAAGTCCCAGTCCTATTTGGAACCAAAATCCAAAAGGGCATGTTTATCACCCAAGGATTTGATACTAAAAGAAGTGAAACCTTTCAAAACACATTTCTCATGAAGGCTTGTGTTGTCCTGCACATTAAACGAATCTGCTCTCAAACATATTGCCAACCATTCTCTATCCTCAGGTTCTATCGCATACTCAAACCCGTCGTAATGCGAAACGTCTTTATCCCCGTTACCAGACCCTTCCCTCATGCTCCTTTACACATAGATATGTTTTGGTTCCTCACGTTGATCACTATCCTGGTCACGAGGACCTTGGTGACTACTGTTTTCCTCATCCCTTTGTTGAGCATGAACCTTCTCCTTGCAATTGACCATAGCCTGCGTTCTTCCATCAAGACCCTCATGAAACCCTTCACTCATCCACTGAGATTTATGGACATGTGAGCCATTGCTCTTGGTTGGTTTAGCATCTTATATAAAGCCCCTTTTACCTATAAAAAATCTCCCTCCAAGCGCATCCCATTGAATCGCCTGATTGCAATCCACGCCTCCTGATCAGTGTTTTAATTGACGAAGCAAACTTTAAACCGGCATCCTTGCTTCCGACGTCGTTGGACGTAGACATGTTGTAACCATCCATCCTCTAGAAAGATAGATGCAATCTCCTTTGCACCCACCCATTCTCGTATACCATAAATGAAAATGGTAAATGATTCCCTTGCTTCCAGCCGACTACGCTTCTCAATCTCTCTTCAAAGCGTCGATCCTCACTTCTTCTGCGGGATCTCCAAACTCTTCTACTGATCAGTGAGATGATGTGGAGGTGATGACTAGGTAAAATTCTCTGTTGACTAGTCAAAATTGGTCAAAAGAACTTAATTTGATTAAAAACCATTTGTTAGGGATGACATTTCAAAGAATTTTTTTACAAGAACCCAATTTAATTCTCTTTCAAATGTTAGGGATCTCGAACATATTTAAGCCTATATATATATATATACACACCCATAAGAAAAATTTCTCACCTTACAGAAAATATATATAAGAATATCTCAAATGCTATCGAACCATAGTTAGAAATGTTAACCATTTTTTTTTAAATTAGAAATATTAACTTAGGCCTTAGAAATTCAATTTACCAATTATGTTCCTCTCTCCTATATATATACATATATATATATATATATATATATATATATATATATATATATATATCTGTATTAAAGTTTATTTTTTTATCACTCTTTCCTTCTTTAAATATACTTTCATAAATTTATTTCCACACACTTTTAGTATATTTCCATATGAAATATGTAATAGCATTATGATTCTTCTATAATTTTTCAAGTGAGAGGAGAGATCCATCAACTCCAGGAGTAAGATTTCAAGTGTCGGTTTGACGCAGCTCTGAAGGATTCCACCAGTGGTGCTAGTTTTACATTTTTCAGGTTGAGAATTAATAACAGGAGGTGGTGTTTCCTCTGTTACGATTTCACAAAAAGAAGAAGGAGGAAACATAGGATGGATCAGATGAAGGCTTTTAACTTTTAATTTCAAAGGCCAAGATTGGAGTAAGTATTTTAACTTACTACTTACATAGATATTATCTGATATTCCCAAAAACATTTTAAACTACCAAATAACTGTCTAGAAAGAGAAGAAACACGCATATTAGGAAGTACAATTAATATTGTTAACTTTTGAAAACATATTATTTGTGTTCCTATTTTAACCTTTAAAATGTATTTTATCTCTTCTCATAAGGTTATTATATGAAAAAACATCAATTAATTCTCTATTGGAATTCTAAGTGAACAATTATTACGAAACAAAAAATTTCTCTTTAATTGGACCGTTATTTTGAAACGGAGGGAGAATAATTTTATAGTTGAACAAATTATGATTTTTAGGAAATATGATTCCATAAAAGAATGACTTCCATGAATTAAAAAAGGATTTTACAAACCAATCACCCCTTAAATGATATTTTCTGGATGTAACAATTTTTTTAATGTAACTTTAAAAATATTAATTTAATAAACGTATGATATTATTTTAATATCCATTAAATTTAAGTTTTTTAAAATTATAAATTTAAATTATTAACAAAAATAATAAATTTTAATTATAAATAATTATTTTATGATTGAATTATTATTTTATAAATTATTAAGAATTTATAAATTATAAATTATTTCCTTCTTTCACTTTTATTAATGTTGACTTAAAAAAACCATTAGAAAATTAAATTTACATTAATTTATATTTAAAATTTTAAAATAAATTATTAGTTTAATTTAAATTTTATTAAATTTATTTAAATTTTTAAAAATTATTAATCTTAATGGAGTAACAAGTTATTAAATTAAATAACTTCAAAATGAATTTTTATTATTCAATTTAATTTCTTGTAAATTATAATTTATAAATTTATAATTTTTTTTTAATTTAATATCATACTTGCAAGGAATATACTTCATAGATATTAATTTATTAAATTAAAAATTAGTAAATTTTTAAAGTTAAAGTAGAAAAATTAATTTCTTCTTTAAAGTCAAGTATCTTTAAAAAGATATTGAATTATTATCTATTTAAAAATTAATGAAATTTTACAAAATATAATTAATAAGTTTATATTTTTAATATCATAATTTTATGGAATACATCTCATAGATGTTAATTTAGTTAACCAAAAAATAATACATTATTAAATTCAAAGTAAAAAATAATTTTGGTTGTTAGAGTCAAGTATTTTTAAATGGGTATTAAATTATTAGTATATACTTGAAAATTGATTAAATTTGTTTAATTGTAATTATAAGTTTCTATTTCTAAATATTATGATAATAATTTTATGGAATAAATTTCATAGATATTAATTTATTAAATTAATAATTTAAAGTCAAAGAAAATATTTTCATATTTAAAGTAATTGTTTTTTCGATGTACCAAAAAAAAGTACATTTTTTAAATAGATATTGAATTAATATCTATTTAAAAAATGTTTAAATTTGTTTAAAATATTTTTTTAAAATTTATATTTTTTATTATCATAATTTTAGAATTTAACTTATTGAATTTCAAACTAATAAATCTTACAAGCCGAAGTTAAAAATTGTTTTCGTCTTTAAAGTCAATTATTTTTACATAGGCCAGTATGAAATTAATACGTTTTTAAAAATTGTTTACATTTATAATTAATAAATTTGGATATTTTAAATCATATTTTTATGGAATAAATTTTATAGATATTATTTTATTAAGTTAAATATTATTAAATTTTTAAGAATTATTATTAATTGGTATTAGATTAATATCTATTTGAAAATTAATTAATAAAATCCTATTTTTCAAAATAATATCATACTTTTATGGAATAAATTTAATAGTTATTAATTTATTAAATTAAAACTTAATAAATTTTTATAGTCAAAGAAAAAATTAGTTTCTTCTTTAAAGTCAAATATTTTTAAATAGGTATTGAATTTATTGGATTAATAATAAATAGAATTAAAATTCAAAGTAAATAAATATTTATAGTTTCTTCTTTTAGATGATAATTTATTAAATTTATTTTTATTAAATATTAAAAGTCAAAGTAGATAAATATTTACATCTTTATGGTCAATTTTTTAAATATGTATTGAATTAATATCTATTTCAAAATTAAATCAAATTTTTAAATTTATAATTATGAAATTTCTATTTTATAAAATTAAAATCATACTTTTGTGGAATCAATTTGATAGATATTGATTTATCAATTTAAAAATAAATTAATAAATCTCCATAATTTTCTGAATAAATCTTGAAGTTTTGAATTAATATTTATTTAATTAACTTAAAAATGAATTAAAGTTTTGAATTTTATATTTATTTTAATCTCCATAATTTTCTGAATAAATCTTATTTTATTAGTGTGTATATATATATATTCTTAGCAACTAATTATTCTTTTTCTTTTTTTTCCTCTTGTACAATTACATTTTTTACACAGACCATTAATAATGATTCAGATTTTTGTTATATCAAATAATTAATTTCAAAATTTATTCGATTAATTGTGAAAATAGATTATGATGTGAAAAATTATGAGTTATAATTGGTTGTTTGTGTAAAGAGATTTTAGTGTATAAGAATTAAACTTTTTTAAATTGAGTTACGATGAGGATTTGTTCCATAGGGAGAATAGAAAAAGTGATTATGGTCGTGATAAATCAATGTACCAAACTATGAATAAATGTACCCTCCTTTCAATTCTTGCACACGAAAACATCCAAAATTGAATACTATCTATTATTTAAATCATTCAATCTTAAATACAATTAATAAGAACAAAGTACCAATCTAATCTTGAATACAATTAATCATTTTCAAAGCTCACTCTTCAATAATCAATATCTCTCCGGGTTTTCTTCTTTATTGTCATTATTATTTTGGGTTGATTTTTCTCTCAAAAAACAATCATTTTTGTTTTCATTAATTAGTTAATATTTGATTTAAACCCTATCTATCCTCCACTAAAACAACTTTGTAAATTGGGTATAACTATTATCGATAAAACTCTTCCTATCACGCCTGCATACAACGAGACTTGAATGTTTAGGTTAAAACAACCACCCACCAGGGTATGACTACTATGGTTCGTAAAACTTTTCATATAACACAATTGCATACAACGAGACTCGGATGCGTATACTAGAACAACGTGAACTAGCTGGTCAAATAATTGATTAACAATTAATTAGTTAGCAAGTAAAAATTAATTTACAATTAATTAATTAGCAAGTAAAATTAATTTACAATGAATTAATTAGCAAGTAAAGAAAACATACCATGCCCACCCTTATCTTTCTCTCTCACACTCTCTCTCTCTTACCCTCCTCTCCCACAATACAGAGATCATAGAATGGCAAAGACCCTTCTTTGGTTTCTACGACTTTGGCGCTTAAACCCTTCCACTTCTGAGACTCCTCTGTCCCCCACACACTTTCTCTCTCTTCTCTCTTTTTCCCTTCTTCATAAGGCCCCCTCCTGCTGTAGTCTTTTCAGCAAAACTTCCAAACAGAGGAGGGCATAGCAAGAATGGAAGAAGAGTGAGAGACACAAACACAAACACACATCACACACACACATATATATATATATATACACATATACAGAGACAGATTCATAGAGAGAGAGACAGAGAGACAGAGACAAAGGACTATTGGGTCTGCAGTGTTTTTTGTTCTTATGTCACAGATTATGATTTGTTCTTATTAATCATCATTTCATAAGAGATCTCCATCCCCCAAAACTTATTCTGTCTAAAAGACTCCATCTTTAATCTGAAACCTGTGTTGTTTTCATAAAAAATTGATTTATTTTTTCACTGAAGTGGGTGAGATTTTTTTGAGCTATTTGCAATGGCACCCAGTTATGATTGTTTTTCAAACCTTCTCTGTGCGGAAGACGCCAGCATTTTTGACGATAACGATTTTGGGGATGCGATGGAGGTGTTGGAGGAGGACACATGGAATTCTAGATATGGTGGAAACGATTATCAAAACCAGAACTATGGTGGTGACCCAAATCCAAATGGGGTTTTGCCATTGCTGAGTGATGAGTGTTTGGCTTTAATGGTGGAAAAGGAGTGCCATCATTTGCCTGGTGGTGATTATGTGAATAAGCTGAAAAGTGGGAATTTGGGTTTTGGGGCCAGAAAGGAGGCCATTGATTGGATTGAAAAGGTGGGTTCTATAGATTGTTTGATCTTTCTTTTGCTTGTGGCAATGTAGCTGTTGACTGTTTTTCCTGTATCATGAATTGGGAATTTCTGGAAAACCTCAGATTTTGCTTTTGATCGTCTTGAATTTGCAAATGACGTTATGCAAATGGAAGAATTTTATCTAGATTTGATTGCCTCATTCTTTGTTTGATGATGATTTCATTGGTGAATCTGAGTTGCTTGGGAAAAATCTATGGATTGTGAATTTTAGGATGGAGATTATTGGATGGAACTCTTTTGTTTATGCATATTTATGCTGAGTTTTGTATCAATGTGAAGCCATTGTCTTTTGAAAAAAGAAAAAATTGCTCTATGATATGATCTGACTAATATGTACCTGTTTTTATAGGTCAAAGAGCATTTTGGTTTTGGACCTCTCTGTGCTTATCTATCCATAAACTACTTGGATCGGTTCTTATCCTCATATGAATTTCCAGTAAGTCAATTACTCAAGATAAAAAAGAATGCTTCTTTTTGTCTGTTATGTTCAATTGTTCACTGGTTTTGATATGATGATTCCAGTCCCAGAAACAAAGAGCTTGGACAATGCCATTGCTTGCTTTGGCATGCTTATCTCTTGCTGCCAAGATAGATGAGCCAAAAGTTCCTATAGCTCTTGATATGCAGGTAAAATAGTTTGAACATGTTAAGTCAAATTAGCTTTGATTTTACATGTGGTGATTGTTTTTTTTTTTCTGTTTTCCTCCAGGTGGGTGAATCTAAGTTTGTGTTTGAATCTAAAACGATTCAAAAGATGGAGCTGATGGTGCTGAGCACATTGAAGTGGAGAATGCAAGCAATTACCCCTTTCTCCTTCATTGACAATTTCATTTCCAAGATCAGTGATGATGAAACCACCATAGGAGCTTCAATTTTGAAATCTGTCCAACTTATTCTGAGTACTGCAAGAGGTAGCTTTCTGTTCTCCTTTCTAGCTTTATGCAGCATCAATGTTAATTATGATAGTGAGGAACAAAAGATGATAATTTGGAGTTTGGAATCCAATGCAGGTATTGTATTCCTAGAGTTCAGACCATCAGAGGTTGCAGCAGCAGTGGCAATATCTGTGGTGGGAGAAACCCAAACAGAGAAAGCCATTTCTGTTCTGTTTCAACATGTAGAAAAGGTAAAGATGGTGGTCCAATAACACTAGAAAAAAAAGTTAAACATAATGATGGTTTTCCTTTTTAGCCTGATCATTTTATGTTGATTACTTATAACTGATGATGCCTGTTTGGAAGTCTTCTACAATTAATTGTGAGTTAGAATCAATTACGAGGCTTTTGTGAGTAGCTTCTGAATTTCATAATTGATTCTGAAAGAGAAGTTGATCTAAACATGTTAGGAATGCAATTAACTGCATGTTTGTTTGGATACGTATTGAAGCCAAAATCACGGAGAATAGTCAAAGTTAAGAAAAATTGCTCATGTTTATCGTGATTTTGGCTCATCGGTATTCAAACATGCCCTAGAATCTGTTAAAAGTAATTTTGACGAAAGAGAAACATACTTAAACATGTTAGGATGCAATTAATTGTGGCATGGTTTAATTGATATTTACATTTGTCTTATGTGTTTCATTTTGGCAGGAGAGAGTGTTGAAGTGTGTTGAAATGATCCATGAGTTGTCATCAGGAAATGATTCTGCCAAAGATGCTAGTGCTGCTTCTGTTCCTGTTCCCCAAAGCCCAATTGGGGTGTTGGGTGCTGAATGCTTCACCTACAAAAGTGATGACACAACAAATGCTAAAAGGAGGAAGCTAAATACAACATTTGGAGTATAGCTAATTTGGGTTGGAAATTTTACCATCACTCATAAGATTCTTTTCTAGAAAAGGACGTTTTTGTGTTTTATGGGAAGATGGATAGGAAAAATGAGAAGAAAAAAAACCAAAAAATAGTAACAAAAAACAATACAATAAAGTGGCAGAACCACTAGGATGAGATACATTTTGAGGCATTTACTTTAATCATGTCATTATCTTTATACTATTAGTTATTGAACAATTTTCACTGTTTTTGAAAAAGTTAAAAAATAAAAGTATTATTGGTCTGTCACCATACGGATCTTGATTTTCTACAGTGTGCCCTGTCAGCAGTTCAATTGGACACTTTGACCGAGTGACTATTTATTTAAGACCATTGCTTGGTGGTCGTTGATATTAGTTTTATAAGTCATCTCACATGAACCAAAGAGAAAGGTACAAAATAATAAAAGCTGTCTTGTCTTCCAAAATCTTATCATAGGATAGGACACAGCTTCAATCATAATTTGTACATCCATAATGTATGGTGTATGGTGTAGATAACTAGAGCGGGATGGAAATTGAAGAAATATGAGTAATAAATGTTATACATGATATTATGTGAAAGGAAGAGAGTTATGGAGGGGAAAATGAGGGTTTATGAAATGTGTCATTATTGAGGAATCAGAACTATTAGCAAAAAATTTAGTGAAGTGTTTTATTCCTGAGGTAGCACCTATGTATGAATAATAAATTAAGCAGAGAGGAAGTGCTTTTTTGTAGCATTGTTGCATAGGTAGCATGAAATAGAGGTGATGGACATTATGGCCTTCAGGGTTTTGTTCTCATGTTCTGTGACTGAAGTCAAGTGGGCTCTTTTATTTGGGCCATTAAGGGTTGTGTTTAAATGGTCTATTCACTCTTGGAGATTGTCCTCCTTGTCGGAGAAAAAATTCATTTGCTAGGAACATGGTTGAATGGAACTACAGACTAGGAATTTGTTTTTGTTGACCTAGGGAAACATAAAGAAACACTTGATGCGAGTGCTAAATAGCATAAGGACACACTAAAATGACACATCTTCCATTGCCTCCGAAGAATACAAATTCTCAGGAGAACCTGTTAGACAATTTTTATTAGGTTAAGTTTAGAGATTCGCTTGGAAAACTTATTTGAGATTATCTTATAATATAATAGTTTTTATATTTATAATTTATTTTGAGCTTATCTTAAAAGCTTCTCAAATTCGACTATGAATAAGGTCTTATATGATAAACACTTATTTTCATAAGCTTAATTAAGTTGTTTACCCAAACACTTATAAGGTTTGTCTTTAATTTTTGTTTCAGTTGTTTGTATTTGTGATGCTATGAAAGTGTAGATTGGTGCCAAAGGAAGGCCTTGTGATATACAAATAATGAAGTTGAAAGAACTATAATGACACAAAGAGTGGAGTTGCATTGTGTTTCTATAAGGATTTTCACTAAGATAACATAAATTGGGATCATGCATGTTCCAACGATATAAACACTTCATAGAAGTAACTGTAAGATGTGATAACTCTCACCACAATTGTGTGAGACAGTCAATGGTTTATTTATAGGAAAGTGATTACAATAGAAAACAGTAATTACAAAATATTCTCTAGAAATAATAACAGAAGATCCCGTAAGATATTATGCCTATTTAACTCGTAACACCCCCGTCAAGCTAAGCGTTGGATTGAGGCCAACATGAAGCTTGGTTCGAAACAGCTCAAACAATGGACGAGGCAATGCCTTGGTAAAAATATCAACAAGCTGAAGAGACATAGGTGTTAGGTTCAAACAAGTTTAGAACATATCTTTTGATTGATAACAATTTTACTACTGAACCATGTCTTATGTGTTTCAAGAATTATCTCCATCGTCCAAAGAGAAATATCTCTATCGTCTGAAGACTAAAAGAATGAATAAAGTATCTTTCAGAGAAAAGACTACGGCGTCAAAGCTATATTAGAAGTATCGTCTAGCGAAGTAACGTCTAGTGATGAAGTATCGTCTAGCGACGAAGTATCTTCTAGCGAAGAAGTATCGTCCGCTGAAGATCAAGAGACAACTCAAGTATTGTCTACACTCTGTTGTCTGCACACGTCAGCAAGCAAACGATACAAGCACTGTGTATAAGCTAACGAGACGTATCCTTCATATACAAATGGAAAGCATCATTCAAAGAATTGACATGTCAGCAAGCAAACAATACAACCGCGGCACTGAACAGAACAAGTCGCGTCTCAAGAAGGAAAAGAATAAATTGATGAACGAATTTATCACAAAGGAGTGAATCAAGCAACACATTACTCAACGACTATCTCTGCTTGAATCAACAGCATAAATGCCATCTATTGGAAGGAGAGATTCACAGCACAAATTACTCAACGATCTGTAGAATCAACAAAGCCAAATTTACTCAATACATATAGCCGTTGCACAACGGTCAAGAATTCAATGAGAAGATCAAGTCAACGACAACACCTTCAGCAAATCAGATTCAATCCGAAGGTATAAATAGGACATTTTAAGAATCGAAGAAGACACAACACACCAACATAAGTGAACACACAACTATACAGAACACACAACAACATCTGTGAAAAATCAAGTGAAAAACAGAGTACAGAAACCGAGCCTAAATTACTTCTACCATCACTCTTGTGAGAAGAGAAGTTCTGCAGAGGAATCCTTTGAGATTAGGAGAAGTCCTATATAATACTTGTTGGGAGAAGTCCCTGAGAATACTAGCTGATAGGAGAAGTCCTGTAGAATACTTGTACTATTCGGGTGAATAGTGAAAATCTTGGTGAAGCCAAGGACTGGATGTAGCCTCATCGTTCTGGGGGTGAATCAGGATAAATCCTCATGTGTTGTTTACTGCTTTATCATTTTATAGCTTTATTGTTCAACTGCACACTCGTTGATATTTCCGTTGCATCAAGACTGTTTATCCCATCGTCTGATAAAAGTTACCTATAGTTTAAGAAACAGTTTTAAAAAATATATATTTGTTTTAGAAAAGCAAGTTTTCATACGAACACAATTCAACCCCCCTTTCTTGTGTTTGTCCTTATTTTATCATTTGGTATCAAAGCTTCGGCTCTGAGAAACTAACACCTTCACAGGTGCAGAGTAAAGATCCATGGAGGCCAACACATTCCTAACATGCGCAGCAACAAACAGGCCACCATTCTTCGATGGCTCAAATTATCCATATTGGAAAAAATATATGCAATTATTTATTGAATCTACTAATTATAAAATTTGGGATATTGTTGAGCCTGGTAATTATGTGCCTAAAAATGCTGCAGGTGAACTTATCCCGAGGGCTCAATGGACTGATGAACAACGAGTTGAGAATCAACTAAACTCCAAAGTAAAGTTGTTCCTCAGATGTGCTATAAGCAAAACAGAGCATGACAAGGTAGATAGTCTCGAAATAGCAAAGGAGATTTAGGACACACTAGCCATGACTCATGAAGGAACGTCTAACGTCAAACACACTCGGATAAGCATGTTGGTAGCGCAGTACGAGGCATTCAAAATGAAAGAAGATGAGTCCATTGATGACATGTTCTCACGATTCCAGATCATCATCAACAGACTAAGAAATCTGAGAAAAAGCTACAACAACCTTGATCAGGTAACAAAAGTACTAAGATGCCTTTCAGCCAAATGGCGACCAAAGGTCACAACATCCAAGAGGCCAAGTATCTCACCACCTTAAGAATGGAAGATCTTCAGGGATCTTTGAATCTTTACGAGATCGAGTTGGCAGAACATGGTGAAAGCAAGAAGAGCAAATCCATAGCATTTAAATCCAAAAGCTTCAGAGCTTTAAACGTTGAAGCATCGTCTAAGGAAGCAAAAACGTCATCAGACGATATTGACAGTGAGGAAGCACTCTTCAACAGAAGGTTCAAAAAGATGTGGGCAAAGCATCAAAAGGCATAAACGAATTCAAACATCATAGGAAGGAGTCTAGAAAAAGCCTCAACCTAGCTCCAAATGAGAAGGAGGACAGAGTCTCGAAAAAAGCTCTATCGTCTGCTTTGAGTGCAGAAATCTTGGATACATCAAAGTAGAGTGCTCGCAAATGAAGAAATCCTTCAAGAACAACAGAAAGAAGAAGACACTCATAGGAAAAAATGATGAGTCTAGTGAATCATCATCATCATCATCATCATCAGATGATGATGATGATGATAATGACGATGATGAAGCATTCTATGCATTCATGGCTTCCGTCGATGAATCAGGAGACCAGGTAACATCTGAAACTCTCGAAGATAGTTATAGTGAATTACTTGAATATGCTCATGCTTTATCGTCCAAATATGCATGTTTAAAGAAAAGGTTTTAAAAAATGCAAAAAGAACTAGAAATATCTAAGCTCGAAAATACTTTGTTGATTGAAGAAAATAAAACTTTAAAAGAACATAACAATTCTGAAGAAGTTATTGCCCTTAAAAAGAGTGTCAAAGTATTAATTCAAGATCTTTCATCATTTACAAATGGACATGATAACTTGGTTAAGTTAAGTGGAAACAAAAGAGAACTTTATGACAAAAGTTGTTTAGGATATAGTGAAACATCAACTAAACATGCATCATCTAATATGTCATGTGCATCGTCTAATGCTGCATCGTCCAATATTACTTTTGTATCGTCTGTATCGTCCAAACCCATGACATTTATGGTAAAGTGTAGTCCTAGACAGACAACAGAAATGACATCCTATTATAAGAAGGTTCCACCCAGAAACAAAGCTAACAAACCAGGACCCAAGAAAATTTGGGTACTTAAAAGTATGATTGTTTCTATTGCAGATATGTTTAACAGGACAAAGAATAAGCGAACAATGGTACCTGGATAGTGGGTGCTCGCGACATATGACAGGAAGAAAGTCTATGTTCCCAAAGATTTATGCTACGGACAATGGAGGAACAGTTACCTTTGGAGGTAACCAGAAGGGCGTCATCGTAGGAGAATGAGATGTTGGTAAGTCACCTCTCCCTGTGATAAACAAGGTTCTCTTAGTTAAAGGACTAAAACATAACCTACTTAGCATAAGTCAATTATGTGATAGTGGGATGTCTGTTTCCTTTAATAAAGTAAAATATAGTGTCATTGATGAAGATGATGAAGTCGTCTTTGAGGCTCAGAGACAAGGGAATCTTTACAAGAAGAACTTAGAGTGCCTTGCAAGTCAAAATGTAACTTGCCTAGTGTCATCAGAGGACGATAAGTGGATTTGGCACAAGAAGCTTGGGCATGCATCCTTAAGGACTATTACGAAGATAGTCAAACATGACTTAGTACGTGGTCTGCCAAAACTACCCCTCAACTCTGATGTCATTTTTTCAACATGTCTGCAAGGAAAACAATTAAAAAGTTCTTTTAAGTCAAAGAACTTGTGAGTACGAGTAGACCCCTGGAGTTGTTGCATACGGACTTGTTCGGACCCACTTTAACTGCTAGCTGCTCCGGAAAGAAATATGGCTTTGTCATAGTAAATGACTACACGAGATTTACATGGGTATACTTTCTAAGTCACAAGGATAAGACTTTCAAAGTCTTCACAACATTCTGCAAAAGAGTTCAGAACGAGAAAGGATATTGTATAACAACAATCAGAAGCGACAGAGGTTGAGAGTATGTAAATGAAGAATTCGAAAGGTTCTGTGAACACAACGGTATCATCCATCAGTTTTCAGCACCCTAAACACCCCAACAGAATGGAGTAGCATAAAGGAAGAACAAATTACTGCAAGAGATGGCAAGTACTATGGTTAGTGAAACATCCATGCCAAGGTACTTTTGGGCAGAAGCAATCCCCATAACTTGCTATATTTAGAACAAGATTCTTATGCGGCCAATATTGAAGAAGATGCCATATGATTTGTGGAAAGAGAGAAAGCCTGGCATATCTTTTTTCCATCCCTTTGGATGCCCTTGTTTCATTCTCAACACGAAGGATGATCTTGGAAAATTTGACTGCAAATCAGATAAGGGATTATTCCTCGGATACTCACCCCATTCGAAACCATATCGAGTCTACAATTCCAGAACCATGGTGATAGAAAAATAAATCAATATAAAGTTCGATGATCATAGCACCAGTAATATTTCAATCATTCTTGAAGAAGATTTCTCAAGTTTAGAACTGAATGAAGGGCTATCGTCCAGCAAAGCTCAACCGTCAAAAGGTCATGCATCGTCCACACAAACCACATCGTCCAACGATAACCCATTGTCCAAGGAAAATGAGGAACCATCGTCCAATCCCTCAACGAAAGACCAAATCATGACGTCAAGGCATTTCTCTTCCAAGAGATTGGAGATTCAAGCCAGATCACCCTCCAAATCAATTCATTGGAAGCGTTACAGAAAAGGCCAGAATTAGAGCATCATTTCATGATTATGGTAATTATGAATTCCTATAAAAAATAGAACCGAAGAATATCGCTGAAGCTCTACAAGACGAAGGATGGATTCTAGCAATGCAAGAAGAGCTGAATCAGTTTGAAAGAAGCCAAGTCTGGAATCTTGTTCCCAGACCTGAAAGAAAATCCACCATTGGTACTAAGTGGGTTTTCAGAAATAAAATGGATGAAGATGGAAAAGTTACAAGAAATAAAGCAAGACTAGTAGCTCAAGGGTATAACCAACAAGAAGGAATCGATTATACAAAAACATTTTCTCCAGTTGTCCGGATTGAAGTTATCTGAATTCTGCTAGCATTTGCATGTTAACACTCAATCAAGTTGTATCAAATGGATGTGAAAAGTGCATTCCTAAATGGGTATATTTAAGAAGAGGTATATGTAAAGGAGCCCCCTGGTTTTGAAGAAAAGTCACTGCCAGATAACGTCTTCAAATTGAACAAAGCCCTCTACGGTTTAAATCAAGCACCAAGAGCATGGTATGATTGTCGAAGCTCTTTTCAATTAAAGAAAGAAAATGATTTTATTTTAATGCAACTATATGTAGATGATATTATTTTTGGTGCTACTAATGAAACTCTGTGCATGGAATTTTCTGATCTAATGCAAAGTGAGTTTGAGATGAGCATGATGGGAGAACTGAAGTTCTTTTTGGGACTTCAAATTCGTCAAGAACAAGGCAGGACATACATTCACCAGGCGAAATACATCAAAGATCTCCTAAAGAAATACAATATACAAAAACCCAAGGAGATGAACACCCCAATGCATCCAGGAACCATTTTGGACAAGAGCAATGAAGAGTCACCAATTGATCCTACAAGATACAGAGGTATGATTGGATCACTGTAACGCCCCAATTTATGGTCAGGGGTCACATAGTAATAAGCCGAAAAATATATAAACCTCTCTCAAATAACTCAATTTTCAAAAACAAAACGTCGCTCAAATATTCTAACATAATAAATACCCATACTTATATTAGATACAACCGCGTAAAATCAAAATGATAATTAACTTGCACAAAACAGTGTGCCCAAAAATATTAGATAAGGACAGCATCGGAAAAATAAAGAACTCCTCAACTCTTAGTTGGTCTCCATAATCTTCAAGTTAATCCAAAGTCCTTCCTTTAGCTTACAACGATAAATAATCTCCACGCAACCGTCAATCTAAAAATCTATGGCGTTAAGCGCTCAAACAACAAACAAAAAAAACAGGAAGGGTTAAATCCTAAAGAAAACATCAAGAGTAATAAACTGAAAACATGCATAACAGTAACCAAAATCCTAGTACGACAACAACATTCATATTTCAAATTCCAGAAACAAGAAACGACAGTTTATACTTCATATAACTCAAGTTAAATTCCACAACCACAATGCTTGTTAGTTCCTCAATATCTATATGCATAACCATGGCCATAAACAATATATCAACCCAAACAAGGGCGAATTCGTTCCAAACGGGAACAAGAGGATCACATGGGACTACAACCCATCTCATCACCCTCAGGGCAGATCTCATGGGACTAGAACCCATCTCATCACCCCCAGGAAGATCACATGGGACTAAAACCCATCTCATCTCCTAAACCTCAATAGATGCATATGCTATGCCTATAATCACCAACCTCAAGGGAACCAACAGTTCTTAAACATCCTCACGATCATAGTGTTAGCACTTATAATATCATCATCATAATTCCTTTAATTCCTCATCACATGTTATGCCACATGAAAAAATTTCAACCCAAGAATATAATCCACAATAATCCACAATTTCACAAGATATCCAGAATTCAATAAGGTACTTAATCACAATCAAAACACATTCATCTCATACAAGACAACATACAAGCATGTAAGACTCGAGACTCTCTAGGTGACTTACCCTTACCGTCGAACGGGTTGCATGCAATTTATCTCCAACCTTGCAAGATAAACATATAAATATCAATCAAACAACCATTGGATTGGTGGAAATCAATCTAAAAAAAAACTGGAAACCGATTGGCCAAAATGGGGTTTTAAAGAAAAAACAGCATTGGCTGGCAGGGGCCCAACGCCCTGGCGCTGGCTCCTTGTCTGGCAAGTAGAAATTTGGCAGAACCCCAGCGCCCGTGCGCTGGCTCTCGGCCAGAGAGCCTAGAAACAACATTTTTCAAGGAAAAATTCATTTAAAACTCTACTTCTTCAAAATCAATGGTTTTCCATGGACAAAACAAATTAGATAATTGATCAAAGGGAAATTTTCTCTAAAAACTCAAAGGATTCTAGAACACAAGATTGTGTTAGAAGGAAGATAACAAGGTTCTAACATAAGAACAATGGAAATGACCAACCTTGCTTGGTTTGTTTGGTCAAGTAGGAATGAAGCACGACCCTTGTCCTTCAATGGCACAAAGAGAACTCGTGTAGGTTGAGGAAGAATGTGCTGGAAACATATCAAGCTAAACCCTAGGAAGAGAGGATGAAATTGAACATAAAAGAATTTAGAAATTAGAGAGTATGAACAACCTACCAAAGGACCAACACCAAGCACTCTTGGAAAGGATTGGAGAAGCAAAACTTGAACACCAATGGAGAAGAAGGAGGCGACAGCAGAAGCACAAAGCTCAGAGGATTTTAGTTCTTGAGTTTTAGGTTAAAACACTTGAAGATGAGAGGAAACAAGAGGGAAAATCACCACAAATAGTGGTTAGAATTTTCCAGCCCCAAGAGAGAGAGAAAAGGGTGACCAAGACTCCATAATGGAGCATTAATCTTCATCAAAACCTATCAAAACTCAGACTAAGCCATCAAGTCCCTTCATTCCCATGTTTCCCCTTTAAAATAGAATTCAACCACAATTAAGAACCCATTAAGGCTGATTTGAATCTGAATAGTCCAAGGACTACATTATAATTATTCAGAGTCAAGTGAACAAATTACAATTACAAGAGTTCAAGGGACCAAAATGTAATCACAAGGAATTAAGGGACCAAAGTGAAATTACAAGAAATTAAGGGTCTTACATTACTACCCCCTAAAAAGAGTTTCGTCCTCGAAACTACAAGTCAAGAAATAAATCGGGATATTGCTCCTTCATTTTCGTCCTCCCGCAGCATCGTTCTTATCTTCCACTTCCCCTCCAATAATAGTGTAAATTCTACCATGAGTGGCAAGACACCTTCCTTGAACAACATTCACAGTTCCTTCCGTTTTAGGAGTCCGGCAATTCTTTGCAATGTGCCCCGACTTGTTGCAGTTCTAGAAAGTACTCTTCTCAATGCAGGTACTAGCGTAGTGCCCCTTCTGTTTGCATCTGAAACATACCACCTCTTCTAGTGGCCTTTGGTCTCCCTAAATGTTCGGATCCCTTCCAACATGTTGATTCGATTCATCAGTGCGCTCTCGGGCTTGAGGATGTTGATAAGGCTCCTTTCTCTTGCCATTCTTTCCTGGGTTAGACCTAACTGGTCCACCACCCACTTGTTGTTTGACTCAATGGTTGTCAATAGCCTCTATGCCCTTAGCCTTCTCCACCAGCTCCTGATAGTGTGCAATGCCCAACAGTTGTACTTCCCGCTTCAACTTGTAGTTCAGTCCATCAACGAAGCGTTCATACATGAACTCCTCGTTAATATGGCCTCGAAAATATCGGAAGTTCCTGGCCTTACTTCGAACAATGCTTTTTGTCTTTTTCTTAGATGGTGTTGTCTCACTTGGTTGGACGATGTTTTCCATTGGTTGAACGATGCTTCTCATCTTGATCAGACGATACTCTTTGCATGCAGACGATAGAGCTTCTCCTTCGGACGATGCTTCTCATCTTGGCCGTACAATAGTTCTTCACTGAACTATACTTCTTCTTTGAACGATGGATGATTGAACGATGCTCTTTTACATATATGACAATGTGAGCAAATGATACTTTTCCTTTCATCTGAACGATAGGGATATTTCCTGAAAAGCATAATACACAGAGTTTAGGAAATAAAATTGTTATCATTCAAAACATGATAAATGATCTAACTCGTTTGAACCTAACAGAGTGTACTGCACATGCATACCTAGACTAACCCTAGGTTCCCTTGGAGATATTTTTATACCTTGTTGTTGACTTATTATATTTTTGATATCTTATTGTTTAATTTATTACATTGTTGATATCTTGATTCATTACATCGTTGTATGCTTCACATGTTGATATTATTTGAGGGTCATTATTTGGATTTGACTCTTGCTTGTTTGAATCTATGTTGCATGGGTGCTTAACGCTGGATAAGAATAGTCGACATCGAGATAGAGTGCTACGTCGTTGGGACTTCTTGTTCATGATGGACCGTTTGTTGGGGCGCGACATTGGAGGTGACTGGAAGTGCGGACCTTGATTCGGATGGATGTAGAGCTTCACGAGTGTCTCAGATCTTTAGTTGGTCCTTTGGGGTTGTGTCTGTAACTCTCAAACCATTTATTCACTTTCAGTACTAGAGTCATCACCGTCCTTGAAGTTTCTTCCTCTGTGTTGACTCGAGAGGGATGACGTAGTTTCTTTTTCCCTTGAGGTTTTAAATTATTGCCTTCATGGCTCCCTTTTAATAAAGGTTTTATTTGATTCAAATTTTTGCTGCCTTTATTGTCCTTATTTATTTGTTCGATATTACGATTCTAACTCTCGAGAAAATCGGGGCGTTACATTGTGGTATTAGAGCTTTCGTTTCGACTCTCGAGAGCTTGGGGGTAGGTCTACTATGCTAGGTAATGGCGGAGTATGCAGCTAGGGAACAACAACAGGCGCACATCATCATCACAATTGAGTAGCAACTAGGAGACGCCTTAGCCTTACTGCACCTGGTTTCAGCGTAGCTTGCGTGCACCACCTCCACATGCTGATTAGTGGAGCTATTATATTAGTTAGTATATTTTTATTTCAGTATTTTATTGCTTTTTGTTATTTGAATTCTTAGGATAAATTTTGTTTTTTCTTTATTTTTATTTGTTTTGTGGAACGGTTGTTATTTGAATTCTTAGGATAAATTTTGTTTTTTCTTTATTTTTATTTGTTTTGTGGAACGGGTACAATGCACGTGGTAAGTGTGGGGAGGGAAATATCATTTGCATTCATGTACATCCTGCACTTAAGCATGTTATACCTTCATTGCAACTCTTATGATTATCCATATTCTAATTTGATAAGTCTCAACGCTAATTTGTCTTTCTTTGGAATCATGGTTTGAAATTGAAAAAATATTTTGGGAAAAGGGGTTATATCGAAAAAATATTTTCAAACTGTAAATTTGTTCATGTCTTCCCTTTTTTATGCGTTCTCTATTGATCAAGTAAACTATTAGTAATGACATCTAGACTTTAGCATTAGCCCACTAAATGTGAGAATTTGAGCCTAAGCAGATTGCATTTACTCACTTATGTTCTTCTATTGTGTGTTTATATCTGATGTACTTGCACCTACTCAAATCTCTCTTGACGTACATATCCATTAAATATTTGTAGCATGTGTTTAATTAGAGAGAGGAAAGTATGATTTATTTTGGCTTTCAGAATTTGTGCTTACATGTATCCCTTAACAACCTCGTTTGAGCCTTATATGATATTATATTTCTTTAGTAGTCTACTTTAGTGACTTAATTGTTCTTTTGTGATCTTGAAAAAAATTTGAATAAATATAGAGCGCGTTCTTAAAAGAAAATAAACTTTCTTTTATGTGCAAATTGAAAACATGAGGTATGTGTCGAAAAAAATGAGGAAAATAGAAAGAAAGAAAAATAATAAAGAAATAGAGAAGAAAAAAAACCTTGGTAAAAGATCAATTGCTTGCTCTATTTTGTGCTTAATATGACATCATTTAACTTAAATTCTTAGCTATTTGTCCAAAGAAATCCATACATGCGGGTCCAAATTTAATATATAAAAAGTTTATAAAACACTATACATTTGTGGGATCTGTGCCACTTGTCACTAGGGAAATATTCCCCTCCAAATTTATGTTCTATTGTTTTTATTTTTAAACAATGTTATATTGTTCTAGATCTGTCATTAACCAAATACATTTTATTTTTTATAGATTCCAGTTTTAAAGAAGTTCAAATTCGATCAATTTATTTTATAGATAATTCAACTTAAATGTAAACATAACGAGTTTAAATTAATTCAAATATGCGTATGAAAAATGGTTTGTTGAAAAAGATTTGTCTACTTAATGTGATTTTTAACTCCAAATTTCAAGATAATTAGTTTCATGTTTAACTTTATTCAGATCTTCAGTTAAAAAAAAAATTTATTTAGATCTTCCTAATCAATATTGATGACCCGCATGTCTTTGGATTTATATGCTCGGATGTCATTATCCGAGCAAATAACTGTGCAAATGGATCCGTTACTGGAGAATTTAGAATCACCCGGCCCGTTAAAAGAAAAACGTGGGGTCATAGCTCCAAAATTGTTTTGAACCCAATATTTTATGAACAACTAAAAATTATGTACAATTAGCCGACCCATGGTGGGTAACTGGGTTGGGGGTATTGTTTTTGACACACCATAAAATTGACTATTTACACACCCAATAACTTTCCAAAAACTTTAATTCCGAAAATACCATTTAATTCAATAAAATCACACTTCCTGAAGCAAAAAATAAAATAAAAATTCAACTTCTGAAAGTGTAAATTTTTTGATTGCGAATAATACTTCCCGATTTAAACTTTCAGAAGAAAAAAAATGTTTACACTTCCAAAAATTGAAATTCCGAATGTAAGAATATAAATTGTGGAACTTAAACTTTCACTACCACCATCACCAACACTTCCACCCCCACATCCACTGCCGCCACACCACCGCCACCATTGCCACAGTTGCCGCTGCAACCACCGTTGCCGCCATCACCACTTTAATTTCATGTCACTGGTTGCTGGTGGCACCGGTGGTGGTGGCGGCGACAGTGATAGAGGTGGTGGTGGCAGCCGTGTTGGCGACAATGGTGGTGGAGGCTGTGGCGGCAGAGATGGTGGTGGCAGCGATGATGGTGGTGGTGTGTGGTGGCAAAGTCGTCGCAAGACAACGAAAGTCTTCTTGCATCCGTTCGGAGACTAGAGAAGGAGAAAGCCTCTTTAGCCGTTTCTGACGAGCGCGAAACCCTTACAACAGAGTCTCTTCCCTGGAAATTGATATGGACACCTCCAAAGACTTGCTAGCCCATGCTGAAACTCGTTGTGCCTAATTGAGGACTGAACATGCATCTTTGGAACAAAACTTCTCCTCACTATCCGAAGTTGTT